>NSJW01000207.1:0-54351 GCA_019955255.1 Castanospermum australe
TCACCTCCATTTTTATGAAGGGGACCCCAGCAGCAGCCCAATGAAAGGCAGAGTCTAGGGCTCACTGATGCCACGTACCCGTCCCTTAGGAGGATAGGGAGTCTTCTTTCCTCTTTTCTCTATTTTTCTTTTCTTTGCATTTTTAATTTCAACTTTGATTGTTAATTAATAGGATTTTGTGAATAATTACAGTCTGAACCCTCCTTGTTCATATTGTTGAGATGTACATAGTTTTCAACTTGGATATTTTTGTTTTTTGATGGATTCATTTCTGTTTCGGACTGAATTTCTCAACTCTTAGATTATCTGACTTCGTAGTTTGATTTTTGATGCTGATTGCGTGCTGGTGTATGACCCTTGTCAGATTTTGGGCCTGTGTGAATGGAATTATTTTCTGCATTCTTTCTTTCTTGTGTGCTTTGCTCATTGATTTTGTTCTCTAGAACTTGCCCTTTTTCTTTTTGAAACTGCATTTTCACTGGCATTGCAAAATATGATAGAGGTTTTTCCTTTCTTTTATACCACTTTGGCCAGTAGCCATCCCTTTGCATTATATTCCCGTTGGTTAGCCTTCGTGCCTTTTTGTATCATCCTTTGTCTTTAGCCACATATAACAAGCCTAAGCATAAAACCATTTTATCCGCACCTTGGAAATTTATTAAGCATTGGTTTCACCTTAGTTTGGTATTTAACGTGTTGGGGCTTGCCCGGCGTGCTGCACATTTTAAGTATGGGGGAGGTTATCCGATACTAATTGTCATTGGCCATTAGTTTGGTCATTGTGCTTGTGTAAGTAATTGTGAACCATTTTTCTTCAAAAAAAAAAGAGAGATAAAACAAAAAGAAAAAAAAACAAAAGAAAAAAAAATCTGAAAAAAAATGTATATATATGAAAAAAAAAAGTCAATTTGAAGAAAAATTTGGTATTAATAATGAGTTTTTGGGAAGGAAAAGAGTTTTGTTAAAAAAGGCGGACTTGTTGTAAAAGTGCATTTCATTTAGTTGCGTTTCTGAGCAAACCTTTGGTGTTTCTTGGACTAATGCTCTTTTAAAATCTGGGTGCTTAGTCCTATTCCAATTGTCCATGCCTTCACCATAGCCCCCATTACAACCATGAATAATAAGTCCTCTTGATTTGTGCATGCATGTGTTTTGAGTAGTGAAAGTAGAATTGGAGCAAGCTTATGGATAGGGCAATTTTCTTGAGTGGAATTTAGTGATACACTTGCTACCCTTACACACTTGAGAGAGATTGATTGAGAGCATACCTTTAAGAGGCCATTGTTGCGTGATTTAGCATCATCAATTGAGATTTGCCATGTTTTATAATGAATGAAGAAATTTTCTGTCATGATTGGATTGATCTTTTGAATTTGTATTCCTTTGATTCAAGTTTTGCATTTCTTGACAATTGTTAGAAAGAGAGGGTTTATCTTTTAGTCTTTATTTTTGTTTTAATCATTTCTTTAGTTTGTTTTGAAGTTTTAATTTGCCCAGGAGTGCAAAAGGATAATGTGGGGGCATTATTAATTGAATTTTTATTCACACTTAAATGTTGCATTTTGTATGATTTTAGGGCTGTTTTAGTGTGTAATTTGATGAGTGATATATTTTGTCAAATTGCGGTTTTGGGCTTTTAATTGGATTTAATTTCAATTTGTCGTGCTATTTTCCAGATTTAACTGTTCCAGTATTTTGATCATAACATTTGTGTATATGGATAATTAACCTCATTCTTGTTTTTTTTTTGTAGATAACAAGAGCTACAAATTGGTATTAGAGGCTTTAAGGCCAAAATTCGGACAAGAAAGCAGTCAAAATTGGAGCCAAAGTCAGTCGAAAAATTCTGGAGCTATGTTTAGTTGAATTGGTGCTTAAGTTTGTAATTAGGAGTCCAAATTACATGGGACCAAAGCCATTAGTTATGTTTTTAATTTGGGCCAGTTTTGGAGCCTGACCCTGTTTAGTTATTACGTTTAAATAGGCAATATTAGGGGTAAAAGACACAACAGGCTTTTGATTTGGAGAAATTAGATCTACACCTCTTCCGTCTTTCTCTCATCTTGTTCATCTTGTACTTCTTTTTCTTTCCTTTTCGTTCTGTTTTTATTTTTTCCGCCATGGTAGGCTAACTTTCCATTCAAATCAACCCATAATGAGGATTTTGCTTTTGAAGTCGAAGACCCGTGCTCTCATGAACTGGAATCCGTTTTTTCTTCCCCCTTTTCTGAATTGAGCACACGATGTGTACGTTGAATCCGAGCGGAGGTCATGAGGTTTTTTTATGATTTCTGTTATTTTGATCATCACAAAGGGGAAGGGATTAAATTGTTACGATTTAATATTTAGGTTGCTTAACCCAAGGGACGTTACAAGATCTAAACAGGTTGAAGTGAACAGCTGGTTGCCGTTGACATGATAGTGAACAGCCAAGAGTTTGATTAAATCTAGTATATCTAGTAGAGTAGGGTTCCTATATGAATGCAGGGATTCGATTTGGTTTAGGGTCAACCACGAGATTCATAATTCTTTGTCCAGTGACGGCTGTCCTTGAAACTCAATTCTAGGTTGGTTTGATTGGTTTTTAAATTGTTAATTCGTTTTATCTCTTATGTCTTTAATTTTAATCGAATTAAAACTCCCCCTTTTATTGTTTTGTTTTTTTTTTTTTTTGGTGCCTACAGAAAACAAAAAAAACTAACCGAACAAATACTCGCTAAACAAAGCTAACACCACAGGCGTCATCCCTAAGGATGTCCACCAAACATGCAGGAGAACTAGAATAAAAAGCCAAAAACTAGCATTGAGAAGCTGGAAGAGCGGCCAGGAAGTCAGCAGCACGGTTTGCTTCACGGTGAGAATGCTTGCCAGACGAACTTGCCGAAGCACAAGATACCAATACTGGACAATTCTCAGTGAGGAAGAACACTTAAATTCACCTTGTGTTTAGTTTTGAACAAGTAACACAGCTTCACGAGAATCAGATTCAAGAATGACTTTAGAGACACCAGCCTCCCAAGCACTTTCTAAACCTTTGATCATAGCCCAAAGTTCAGCTTCAAGGACGGAGCAAGGTCCTATATTATAAGTAAAACCATGTAGAAAATTGCCAGAATCATTCCGAAGCAAGCCACCACACTTCGCATACAAGGTAGAAGTGCTAACTGCTCCATCAACATTCAACTTACACCAACCCGTTGGCGGGAACTCCCAGCCAATCAAAGTTGCAAACCCGGAGAGACTTCTGAATTGAATCGGGAGTGAGTTTAAGGGCATGGTCTGCTTCCTTACAACGAGCCAAGATACGGATGACAGGGTCTGTGCAATCACGCTTCTCAGGGGAAAAAATACGAAGGTTACGATCTTGCCAAAGAAAATGTATCGTCATGCCAAAAACCAGACCCCAATGAACTCCTCGCGGATAACCCACATCAGAAGACAGATTAAAAACGATCCAGTCCTGGAGCTCAAGGGAAAAAAATCTCGCCCAGTGTTGGGGACTGATTAACCGACGCCAAACATTTGCCGCCTGGTTACAGTCACGCAGCACATGTAAAGAAGTCTCTTCCATACTACAAGATGGGCATAAAGGATCATTGGAAATGCGCAAATGACATCTTCTGCTATTAGTGAGCAACCGATCATGACTACAGAGCCAGAGACACGTCTTAACTCGTTCCGGACCTTTCCAAGCCCAAATCTTCCTCCAGATAGCATCAGAAGTTCCCTGATGAAGCCCCGCTGCCATAGAGTAGGCCGAAGACAAGGAAAACCTGCCATTCTTAGAAAAACGCCATTTGCAGCAGTCAGAACCAATGCCACTTCGAGGTGGGTGGATAGCCGCAATAGAATCACAAATATGCTGAGGTAGGAGACCCCTGAACAGAGACCAATTCCAACTACCAGAATCTGAGACATAATAGTTAACTGAAAAAGAAAGAGCTTCCTCAGAAATAGAACCTGTAGCCAGCGAAACAAGAGGAGGGAGATCTTTGACCCAGCAATCTGTCCAGAATTTGACTTGAGTACCATCCCCTAATATCCAAGAAGTTCCTTCATTGACCAGATTCCAAGCCTTAGACATCCCTTTCCACAGGTTCGAAGACCCCTGTTTGGGTTGAACTCTAGGCAATCCAGTATTTTCACAATTATATTTGGCTTTAAGGACTTTAGCCCATAACGAATCCTTTTGCTTAATAAGCCCCCAACCAGCCTTCATCATATAAGCCGTATTTAAATGTCGCGCATGCCGCAACCCAAGTCCACCCGCACTCTTAGGCTTACAGACTTGGGACCATTTAATTGAGTGAATCTTTTTTTGATCCGGCGAAGAACCCCAGATAAAGTCCCTGCACTTTTTGTCAATGGCTTCACAAGTACTCAAAGGAAGATGAACAGATTGCATGGTATAAGCTGGAATACTTTCCAAAACAGATTTAGTGAGAGTCAAACGACCAGCCATAGAAAGAGACTTTACCTTCCAATTAGACAATTTCTTCGAAATTTTGTCCACAATGTATTCATAATTCCGCGCACTAGCCCTCTTGTGGAGAAGAGGAACCCCCAGGTATTTACCCAAATCGCAAGTAGTCTTAAAACCCATGGCATTGCTAATTTCAGACCTGATGTTATGATGCACGTTCTTAGAAAAGAAAATTCTAGTCTTGTCTTGATTCACCTTTTGGCCAGAACTATCGCAAAACGTAGTAAGAACGCTTTTAATGACTTCTGTTTGTGCCATGGAAGCTTCAGCGAATAAAATGATATCATCTGCAAAAAATAGGTGAGATACTTCCGGCCCTTTCTTTCTAATTTTAATGGGATTCCAGTAATTATTATTGACCGCATATTGGATAGCATGCCCCAGTCGTTCCATGCACAGGACAAACAAGTAGGGAGAAAGAGGGTCCCCTTGTCTAATTCCTCTAGTAGGTAGAAATTTATCAGTCTTCACACCATTCCATAAAATGCTCATGCTAGGAGAGGAAACACACTGCCATATCACATTAGTCAAGAAAGAAGGAATACCAACCTCTTCAAGCGTGCTCTTTAGAAACAGCCAGTTGATTCTGTCATAAGCTTTTTCCAAGTCTATTTTAATCGCCATGAAACCTTTTTTGCCTTTCATAGTCTGCATGTTATGCATCAGCTCCTGAGCTATAATTATGTTATCACGCCCCTGACGACCAGAAATGAAACTACACTGATTAGGAGCGGTCCACTTCTCCATAAAAGGTTTTAACCTGTTAGCAATCAACTTAGTCACCCCCTTATAAATTACATTACACAGGCTAATAGGCCTGAACTGAGAAATTACCTCAGGCGAATCCACTTTTGGAATGAGCACAATAAGAGTCTCATTAAACTGGCCAATGAGCTGAGGATGAGAAAAAATCTCCCTAAAGTAATCGCAGACAGATTTTTTAACAACTTCCCACTGACTTTGGAAGAACATTGCATGAAGCCCATCCGGCCCTGGGGCTTTAAGGGCACCCATTGAGAAGAAAGTATCACGAATTTCAGCCTCAGAAATGTCATTATCCAAAGAATCCAACTCACCATGTAAAAGCTTAGGAAATTGCCCAACAAGAGGGAACGAGGTAGACCAACTCTGGTCCTCCTGATAAAGGCGCTGGTAATAATTCAGAACCATTAGTTTGAGGGCTTGCTCATCATAAATCCAATCCCCGACATGATTTTTCAGCGCTTCTATCTTATTATGTTTCCTTCTAGTAAGAGTGGAAGTATGAAAAAATTTTGTGTTGCGGTCAGCCAAAGGATAACCAGTTAACCCGGGCTTTCTGGCACCAAAGGAGCTCTTCCTCTAATAAGATGGTTTCATAGTCATGCCACAAAGAATCCCTTAGATCAATAAGATTAAGGGAGTCACAACTATTCAGCTTCAACTCCACTCCTTTGATTCTAGCTAACAGTTGTCTCTTTCTTTTGAAAATGTTCCCATAAACGTCTTTATTCCATTTCTGAACCTCTGCGGTAAACTGAGCAATATTATGAGACAGGGGGTCGTGTCGTTCCAGGCATTTTTGACGACATTATGAAACTCAGCATGCAAAGTCCATGAAGCTAAGAAACGGAATGGTTTCTCCCCCACAGGTCTACCACTAATCCCATTTAAATTTAATAAGACTGGGCAGTGGTCAGATTTGAGGCGAGGGAGATGAACTATAGAATGATCTGGAAATAAATGCCTCCACTCCAAGTTGGCTAGCGCTCTATCAAGACGTTCCAAGATACCATTCCACTGCCAAGTAAAAGCACTGCCTTTATACCCCAGATCATCAAGAGAACAATCCTGCATGCAGGAAATCATAGGCATACAATCAGATAAAGTTAAGGCACGACCCCCTCTCTTCTCAGCTATAGACATTAGATTATTATAATCACCAAAAGTAAACCAAGGCCCTGTATAATTCTCCCCTAGTCTGCGAAGGGCATTCCAGAGAGAGTTACGGGCTTCTCTCCTAGGAGAGCCATAAACAACAGTCAACCACCAGTAAGAGGACCTAGAATTAAAAATCTGCAAATGCACATATTGGTCCCCAGATTCCATAACCTGAACATGACAAGTAGAAGAATCCCATAAGCACCAAATACCACCAGAAAAACCATTAGCTTCCATACGAAACGAACCGTCAAAACCCAGCTTCTTCAAAATTTTATCTGCCTTTGCACCACTAACTCTTGTCTCAAGTAGAGCCAGGAACCGGCAGTGATAAAAAGCCCGAAGATCTCTAACAATACCTGGTAAGGAAGGAGCACCTGCCCCTCGACAATTCCATGATATGAAACTCATAAGGAAACCAACAAAAGGAGAGGGATGCTTTAGGAACGAGCTGTTCCAGAACCTGACGAATATCTCGCGTCCCATGCTGCCTCCCGCAGTAGCTCTTTGCATGCCATCACCCTGACTAATAACTGCGTCCAGATCCTGGCCAACGTCTCCTGGGTCCGGGGGCTCTGTATCTCCAATCTCCATGAGCGTGTCCCCAGAGATTGCTTCGGAGAGCTCCGGAGGATGAATGGCAGCAGCGTCGTTCAACGGAGCTGCTAAACTTTCGGAATAGAATACTACGATGTCGGTCATGCAGGTTTCGACGTGACGTTGCATCCTTTCGCGCATGAAAATCATGACGTATCGTGGCCTTCACTGTAGCCTGCTGGTTTAAAAGAAATGGAGCGTTCAACTCTGGAGTTTGCGTGTTATAACCAGCCTCAAGTGCTCCCAAATGGCTGACACCAGAAAGCTTAGGCCCATTATCACATTTTCATAACCCGAAACTGTCGAGATGGGTTAAAGGAAGGACACAGGTGCCTGTTGGTCTGACGTTCATGACATTGAGGAGGGTCCGCATTCAAAGTCTGCACCAAATCCGGTTCCTGCTCGGTTAGTAAGGAGAAGCGAGATCCTGGCAGAGAAGTCTTCGGTTTCGGGTCCTGATTCTCCTTCCCCAGATTGTCTCCGTAGATATCTCTATCCGGAACTTGCGCCCTGTTTCGGTTAGAAAAAGGATATCTCCTCGATGGCCGCTTAACGTGCATCCATTCACCATAATTGTCCCGTAACTGTCCCTGATTTTCAGCAGTATGATTCGCTTCCATCAGCGGATTGGTCTCCCTGATGACACGCAGACGAACCCTATCGGCGGCCACCATAGCCTCCTCGTCATCAACTCGGTCACCGGCGTCATGATCAACTCCTGAGTTTGATATCCCCGTCGTTGGGTGAGAAATAGCACAAGTATCTTGATGATGGCCATAGCGGCCACATTTGAAGCATATAAGTTTCAGACCCTCATACTCCACGTTAAAGAGCTTATCCTTCACCCGTAACTTGGCAACCAGATTTCGCCTCAGATCAACCTCCACACACAGTCGTGCAAACTTCCCTCTGGTGGCTGCAGAAGAGGTTTTGTCAATCTTGATGGGAGAACCAACACACGACGCCACTCTCCACAAAAAAGTTCGGTTATAGTATTCGATTGGTAACCCAGACACCCTGAACCAGACGGCCACCTTACGTACGTCCGCTTCACCTGGATAATAATCCGGTCGCCATTTCTGCACAATTAAATAGTGGTCCAGAATGATCCATGGTCCCTCAGTGAACGCATGAATGTAGTCCGAATCTTCAGAGAAGGTTACGATAAAATGATCATGATTTATGTCCACCACCTGAATAGAACCATCTTTCTCCCATAGTTTCTTCAGCCGATTTTCAAGGAAGCTGAAGACCAATTCTTCTGCCCAAAAGGTGGACTATCAGTGAGCGATCATAAGGTTTGCACCAGAAGGAATGTTCTTCTGAATGCAGACGAACCTCCTGAATGGGATCAATATCTCCCACCTCATCGTCTTCATCGTTTCCAGCATCAGCACAGTCATCAGAAGGGACCTCGTCGACACCCACCATTCCCTCTTCCGGGCTTGGCAGAACGTTCCCCATCATCTCTCCCACTAAAGCACCTAAGTAGGAAACACCCTTTGGGCTGGGTTCACTTTCTGCATGACCACCAACATGGACTCCTTCCATCTCATCCGAACCACCCTCCGGAGCCGCTTCGAAGGAGCCCTTAATTTTCTTCGTACTCCGGACCACCAAATCCTCCTCTTCCTCCGACCGCTGGGGAGAAGTTAGAACCCTAGCAGAGCTCATGGCTTCTAATCAGTAAATTTACTCTTTTATATTGAACATTTACTTCTTAGAATTTGATCTTATTGTTTTGTTTTTAATTGAGTGATTTAGTTCTATGCAAAAATCCTTGGGAGATGATACAGGTTGTCCTATATTACAAATTTCTTTATAAGCCTGGTTAATTTGAGTGAGTTCGACAATAATGATTTTTGGTCTAAATTGGGCTTTGGGCTTTTAATTGGATTTAATTAATTTTCGTGCTATTTTCCAGATTTACACTGTTCCAGTATTTTGATCATAACATTTGTTATAGGTATCTGATTAACCTCATTCTTGTTTCGTTTTGTAGATAACGCAAAGAGCTACAAATGGTATTAGAGGCTTGAAGGCCAAATTCGGACAAGAAAGGCAGTCAAAATTTGGAGCCAAAGTCAGTCATGAAATTCTGGAGCTATGTTTAGTTAATTGGGCTTAAGTTTGTAATTAGGAGTCCAAATTACATGGGACCAAAGCCATTAGTTATGTTTTTAATTTGGGCCAGTTTTGGAGCCTTGACCCTGTTTAGTTTTAGGTTTAAATAGCATATTAGGGTAACAAGAACAACAGCTTTTGATTTTGGAGAAATTTTAGATCTACACCTCTTCTCTTTTCTCTCATCTTGTTCATCTTGTACTTCTTTTTCTTTCCTTTTCGTTTTTTGATTTTTTCCCAGCCATGGTAGGCTAACTTTCCATTCAATCAACCCATGAGTTGAGGATTTTGCTGTTGAATCAGGAAAGACCCGTTGCTCTCCATGAACTGAATCCGTTTTCTTCCCCCTTTTACTCGAATTGAGCAACACGATTGTGTACGTTGAATCCGAGCGGATGAGGTTTGTCCATGAGGTTTGTTTATGATTTCTGTATTTTGATCATCCAGGGGAAGGGATTAAATGTTAGATTTAATATTTAGGTTGATTAACCCAAGGGACTTAAAATAAAACAGGTTGAAGTGAACACTGTGCGATGGCATGAGTGAACACGCCAAGAGTTTGATTAAATGCTAGGTGATTATCTAGTAGAGAGGGTTCCTATATGAATGCAGGGATTCCGATTTGTTTAGGGTCAACCACGAGATTCAGTAATTCTTTGTCCAGTGACGGATGTTCCTTGAAACCTCAATTCTGGGTTGGTTGATTGGTTTTAAATTGTTAATTTCGTTTTATCTCTAGCTTTAATTTTCCCTTACTTTAATTTTAATCGAATTAAAACCCCCCTGTTTATTGTTTTGTTTTTAATTGAGTGATTTAGTTCTATGCAAAAATCCTTGGGAGACGATTCAGGTTGTCCTATATTACAAATTTTCTTTATAAGCCTGGTTAATTTGAGTGAGTTCGACAGTTCACGTCAAGAAACAACAAAGAATAACCAAGATATATTCTCATCCCTTGAAGCTTCGGTGAGAGCATGGGGTCACACAGACATCCTGTAGGCCTATCAAATCACGAAAACTTGGTAATTTTGTTCATTTGACTAAAAAGGCAAAGATATACCAAAAGGAACTAAACTTTGGTCTAAGAGAAACAACAACCAATAACCAAGTCATACTGTCATCCCTTGAAGCTTTAGGGAGAGCTTGGGATCACACAGACATCCTCTACGCCTTTCAAATTCACGAAAAACTTGCAAAGTTTGCCTGTTTCACCAAAAAGTCAAAGATAGGCCAAAAGGAACTAAACTTTCGTATAAGAGAAGCAACAACGAATAACCAAGATATGTTATCATCCCTAGAAGTTTTGGGGAGAGATTGGGGTCACACAAACATCCTCTAGGCCTCTCGAATCATGAAAACTCGCTAAGTTTATTTGTTTAGCCAAAAAGTTAAAGATAGACCAAAAGGAACCGAACTGTCAACTAAGAGAAACAACAACGAATAATGAAGACATGTTGTCATCCTTTGAAGCTTTGGGAAGAACTTGGGGTCACACAAACATCCTTTAGGCCTCTCAAATCACGAAAAGTTGCTAAGTTCTTCCGTTTAACCAAAAAGTCAAAGATAAACGAAAGGGAACCAAACTTTCGTCCAAGAGAAACAACAATGAATAACGAAGACATGTTATCATCCCTTGAAGATTTGGGGAGAACTTGGGGTCACACAAAGATCATCTAGGCCTATCGAACCTCAAGAACTTGGAAAGTTTATCCGTTTGAGCAAAAAGTCAAAAGATAGATGAAAAGGACCTAAACTATCGTCTCACAGTAACAACAACGAATAACCAAGACATCTTGTCATCCCTTGAAGCCTTGGGATGAGCTTGGAGTCACATAAACGTCCCCTAGGCCTCTCGAATCACGAAAACTTGCTCAGTTTGTCCGTGAGATCAAAAAGTCAAGGATAGACTAAAAGGAATCAAACTTTCATATAAGAGAAACAACAATGAATAACCAAGATATATTGTCATCCCTTGAAGCTTTGGTGAGAGAGCTTTGGGGTCACACAAACATCCTCTAGGCCTCTCGAATCACAAAAACTTGCTTAAAATTTGTCCGTTTGACCAAAAGGATTCAAAGATAGACTAAAAGGAACCAAACTTTCGTCTAAGAGAAACAACAACGAATAACCAAGAACATATTGTCATCCCTTGAAGCTTTGGGGAGAGTTTGGGGTCACACAAACATCCTCTAGGCCTCTCGAATCACTGAAAACTTGCTAAGTTTGTGTCTGTTTGACCAAAAAGTCAAAGATAGACCAAAAGGAAACCAAACTTTCATCTAAGAGAAACAACAACGAAATAACCAAAATGTATTCTCATCCCTTAAAGCTTTGGGGAAGAGCATTGGGATCACACAAACATCTTTCTAGGCCTCTCGAATCACGAAAACTTGCTAAGTTAGTCCTTTAGACCAAAAAGTCAAGGATAGACCAAAAGGAATCCAAACTTTCATCTATACGAGAAACAACAACGAATAACCAAGATATATTCTCATCCCTTGAAGCCTTTCGGAGAGCTTTGGGGTCACACAAACATCCTCGAGGCCTCTCAAATGACCGAAAACTTGCAAAGTTTATCCGTTTGACTAAAAAGTCAAAGATAGACTAAAGAGAACCAAACTTTTGCCTAAGAGAAACAACAACGAATTACGAAGACATATTGTCATCCCTTGACGCTTTGGCAAGACTTCGGGTCGCACAAACTTCCTCTAGGCCTTTGTAATCACAAAAACTCGTTAGTTTTGTCCGTTTGACCAAAAAGTCAAAGACAAACTAAAAGGAACAAAACTTTCGTCTAAGAGAAACAACAACGAATAACCCTGACATATTGTCATCCCTTAAAGCTTTGGAGAGAGCTTGGGGTCACACAAACATCCTCTAAACCTCTCGAATGACGAAAACTTGCGATGTTTGTCCTTTTGACTAAAAAGTCAAAGATAGACCAAAAGGAGCTAAACTTTCGTCTAAGAGAAACAACAACCAATAACCAAGACATATTATCATCCCTTATAGCTTTGGGGAGAGCTTGGGGTCACACAAACATCCTTTAGGCCTTTCAAATCATGAAAACTTGCTAATTTTATCCGTTTGACTAAAAAGTCAAAGACAGACTAAAAGGAACCAAACTTTTTGTCTAAGAGAAACAACAACGAATAACCAAGACATTTTGTCATCCCTTGAGGCTTTGGCAAGAGCGTCGGGTTGCACAAACATCCTCCAACGCACTTTCGAATAGCAAAAACTTGCTAAGTTTGTCCGTTTGACTAAAAAGTCAAGGATAGACTAAAAGGAATCAAACTTTCGTATAAGAGAACAACAATGAATAACCAAGATATATTCTCATCCCTTGAAGCTTTATGGAGAGCTTTGGGTCGCACAAACATCCTCGAGGCCTCTCAAATGATAAAAACTTGCTAAAATTTGTCTGTTTGACCAAAAAGACAAAAATAGACCAAAAGGAACCAAAGTTTCGTATAAGAGAAAAAACAACGAATAACCAAGACATATTGTCATCCCTTGAAGGATTTGGGGAGAGTTTGGGGTCACACAAATATCTTTTAGCCCTCGCGACTATCAAAAACTTGCTAAGTTCGTCTGTTTGACTAAAAAGTCAAAGATAGACCAAAAGGAACTAAAATTTCATCTAAGAGAAAACAACAACCAAATAACCAAGACATATATTGTCATCCCTTGAGGCTTTTGGGAGAGCTTGGGGTCACACAAACATATCCTCTAGGCCTCACGACTAACGAAAACTGGCTAAGTCCGTCCGTTTGAACAAAAAGTCAACGATAGACCAAAACGAACTAAACTTTTATCTTAGAGAAACAACGACCAATAACCAAGACATATTGTCATCCCTTGAGGCTTTGGGGAGAGCTTGGGGTTACACAAACATCCTGTTCGCCTCACAAATGACGAAAGCTTGCTATGTTTGTCCGTTTAACCAAAAAGTCAAAGATAGACCAAAAGGAGCCAAACTTTCATCTAAGAGAAATAACAACCAATAACCAAGACATACTGTCATCCCTTGAGGCCTTGGGGAGAGCTTGGAATCACACAAATATTCTCTAGGCCTCTTGAATCATGAAAACTTGGTACATTTGTGTATCTGACCAAAAAGTCAAAGATAGAACCAAAAGGAACCAAACTTTCATCTAAGAGAAACAACAACCAATAACCAAAGACATATTGTCATCCCTTGAAGATTTGGGGAGAGGCTTGGGGTCACACAATAATCTTCGCTAGCGCTCGTAACTATCGAAAACTTGCTAAGTTCGTCCGTCTGACTAAAAAGTCAAAGATAGACCAAAAGGAACTAAACTTTCATCTAAGAGAAACAACAACCAATAACCAAGACATATTGTCATCTCTTGAGGCTTTGGGGAGAGCTTGGGGTCGCACAAACAACTTGGAGGGCTCTCAAATTCACAAAAACTGGCTACTTTGTCCGTTTGACCAAAAAGTCAATGATAGACTAAAAGGAACTAAACTTTCGTCTAAGAGAAACATTAGCAAATAACCAAGACATTGTCATCCCCTTGAAGGCTTTGGGGAGAGCTTGGGGTCAAACAAACATCCTCCAGGCCTCTCGAATAATGAAAACTTGCTAAGTTCATCTGTTTGACCAAAAAGTCAAAGATAGAACAAAAGGAACCAAACTTTCATTTAAGAGAAACAACAACTAATAACCAAGACATATTGTCATCCCTTGAGGATTTGGGGAGATCTTGGGGTCACACAAATATCTTCTAGCCCTCGCGACTAACGAAAACTCCCTAAGTTCGTCCGTGTGACCAAAAAGTCAAATATATAGCAAAAGGAACTAAACTTTCATCTAAGAGAAACAATAACCAATAACAAAGACATATTGTCATCCCTTGAAACTTTGAGGAGAGCTTGGGGTCACACAAATATCCTCTAGGCCTCACGACTAACGAAAACATGCTAAGTCCGTCCATTTGACCCAAAAGTCAACGATAGACTAAAACAAACTAAACTTTCATCTTAGAGAAACAACAACCAATAACCAAGACATATTGTCATCCCTTAAGGCTTTGGGGTGAGTTTGGGGTTACACAAACATCCTCTTGGCCTCACAAATGACGAAAGCTTGCTATGTTTGTCCGTTTAACCAAAAAGTCAAAGATATACCAAAAGGAGCCAAATTTTCATCTAAGAGAAACAACAACCAATAACCAAGACATACTGTCATCCCTTGAGGCTTTGAAGGAGAGTTTGGAGTCACACAAATATCCTCTAGGCCTCTTGAATTATGCAAACTTGCTATATTTGTCTATCTGAACCAAAAAGTCAAAGATAGAACAAAAGGAACCAAACTTTCATCTAAGAGAAACAACAACCAATAACCAAGACATATTGTCATCCCTTGAAGATTTGGGGAGAGCATAGGGTCACACAATAATCTTCTAGGCGTCTCGACTATCAAAAACTTGCTAAGTTCGTCTGTTTGACCAAAAAGTCAAAGATAGACCAAAAGGAACTAAACTTTCATCTAAGAGAAACAACAACCAATAACCAAGATATATTGTCATCCCTTGAGGCTTTTGGGAGAGCTTGGGGTCACACAAACAACCTTTAGGCCTCACGACTAACGAAAACTTGCTATGTTAGTTCGTTTGACAAAAAAGTCAAAGATAGATCGAAAGGAACGAAATTCTCGTTTAAGAGAAACAACAACCAATAACGAGGACACAAATATCCTCTAGGCCTCTCGAATCATGAAAACTTGCTATATTTCTCTGTTTGACCCAAAAGTCAAAGATAGACTACAAGGAATCAAACTTTCATCTAAGAGAAACAACAACCAATAACAAACACATATTCTCATCCCTTGAAAATTTGGGGAGAACTTGGGTCACACAAATATCCTCTAGGCCTCGCGACTAACGAACACTTGTTAATTCGTCTGTTTGACCAAAAAATCAAAGATAGACCGAAAAGAACCAAACCTTCATCTAAAAGAAACAACAACTAATAACCAAGACATATTAGCATCCCTTGACGTTTTGGGGAGAGCTTGGGGTCACACAAACATCCTCTTGGCCTCACGAATGATGAAAGCTTGCTATGTTTGTCCGTTTGACCAAAAAGTCAAAGATAGACCGAAAGGAACCAAACTTACGTCTAAGAGAAACGATAACCAGTAACGAGGACATATTGTCATTCCTTGAAGCTTTAGGGAGAGCTTGGGGTTACACAAACATCCGCTAGGCCTCTGAAATCACAAAACTTGCTTATTTTGTCCGTTTGACCAAAAGTCAATGATAGACCAAAAGGAACCAAACTTTCGTCCAAGAGAAACAACAACGAATAACTAAGACATTGTCATCCCTTGAGGCTTTGGGAAGAGTTTGGGGTCACACAAACATCCTATAGGCCTCCCGAATCATGAAAACTTGCTATATTTGTCTGTTTGACCAAAAAGTCAAAGATAGACTATAAGGAACTGAACTTTCGTCTAAGTGAAACAACAACCAATAACCAAGACATATTCTCACCCCGTGAAGCTTTGTGGAGATCTTGGGGTCAAAGAAATATCCTCTAGGCCTCGCGACTAACGAACACTTGTTAAGTCGTCTGTTTGACCAAAAAGTCAAAGATAGACCAAAAGGAACCAAACCTTCATCTAAGAGAAACAACAACCAATAACCAAGACATATTGTCATCTCTTGAGGTTTTGGGGAGAGCTTGGGGTCACACAAACATCCTCTAGGCCTCTCAAATCACGAAAACTTGCAAATTTTGTCCGTTTGACCAAAAAGTCAATGATAAGCCAAAAGGAACCAAACTTTCGTCTGAGAGAAACAGCGGCGAATAACCAAGACATTGTCATCCCTTGAGGCTTTGGGGAGAGCTTGGGGTTTCACAAACTTCCTCTAGGCCACTCGAATGACGAAAACTTGCTATGTTTGTCAGTTTGACAAAAAAGTCAAAGAGAGACCGAAACGAACGAAAGTTTCGTCTAAGAGAAACAACAACCAATAACGAGGACATATTGTCATCCCTTGAAGCATTGTGGAGAGTATAGGGTCACACAAACATCCTCTAGGCCTCTCATATCACGAAAACTTCCAAATTTTGTCCGTTTGACCAAAAAGTCAATGATAAGCCAAAAGGAACCAAAACTTTCGTCTGAGAGAAACAACAGCGAATCACTAAGACATTGTCATCCCTTGAGGGTTTGGGTAGAGCTTGGTGTTACACAAACATTCTCTAGGCCTCACAAATGATGAAAACTAGCTACGTTTGTCCGTTTGACTAAAAAGTCAAAGATAGACCGAAAGGAACTAAACTTTCCACTAAGAGAAACGACAACCAATAACGAGTACATATTGTCATCCCTTGAAGCTTTGGAGAGAGCTTGGGGAGAGCTCGGGGTCAAACAAACATCCTCTAGGCCTCTCAAGTCACGAAAACTTCCTAATTTTGTCCGTTTGACAAAATAGTCAATGACAGACAAAAAGGAAGTAAACTTTCGTCTAAGAGAAACAACAGCGAATAACCAAGGCATTCTCATCCCTTGAGGCTTTGGGGAGAGTTTGGGGTCATACAAACAACCTCTAGGCCCCTCGAATGACGAAAACTTACTATGTTTGTCCATTTGACCCAAAAGTCAAAGATAGACCAAAAGGAACCAAACTTTCGTCTAAGAGAAACAACAACCAATAACCAATACATATTATCCTCCCTTGTACCTTCGGGGAGAGCTTGGGGTCGCACAAACATTCTTTAGACCTCTCAAATTACGAAAACTTGCTAGTTTTGTCCGTTAGACCAAAAAGTCAATAATAGACCAAAAGGAACCAAACTTTCGTTAGAGAAACAGCGGCCAATAACCAAGACGTTGTCATCCCATGAGGCTTTGGGGAGAGTTTGGGGTCACACAAACATCCTCTAGGCCCCTGGAATGACGAAAACTTGCTAAGTTCATCTGTTTGACCAAAAAGTCAAAAAGATAGACCAAAAAGAACGAAACTTTCGTCTAAGAAAAACAACAACCAATAACGAGGACATATTGTCATCCCTTGAAGCTTTGTGGAGAGGTTGGGGTCACAGGAACATCCTCTAGGCCTCTCAAATCATGAAAACTTGCTCATTTTGTCTATTTGACCAAAAAGTGAAAGATAAACTGAAAGAAACCAAACTTTCGTCTGAGAGAAACGAGAACCAATAACGAGGACATATTGTCATCCCCTGAAGCTTTGTGGAGGCCTTGGGGTCACACAAACATCCTTTAGGCCTCTCAAATCACGAAAACTTGCTAATTTTATCCGTTTGACTAAAAAGTCAATGATAGACCAACAAGAACCAAACTTTCGTCTAAGAGAAACAACAGCGAATAACCAAGACTCTGTCAACCCTTGGGACTTTGGGGAGAGCTTGGGGTCACACAAACATCGTCTGGGCCTCTCGAATGACGAAAACTTACTTTGTTTGTCCGTTTGACCAAAAAGTCAAAGATAAATAGAAAGGAACCAAACTTTCGTCTAAGAGAAACGACAACCAATAACAAGGACATATTGTCATCCCTTGAAACTTTGGGGAGAGTTCGAGGTCACACAAACATCCTCTAGGCCTCTCGAATGATGAAAACTGCCTACGTTTGTCCGTTTGACCAAAAAGTCAAAGATAGACTAAAAGGAACCAAACATTTCATCTAAAGAGAAATGACAACCAATAACGAGGACATATTGTTATCCCTTGAAGCTTTGTGGAGAGCTTGGGATCACACGAACATCCTCTTGGCCTCTCAAATCATGAAAACTTGCTAATATTTGTCCGTTTGACCAAAAAGTCAAGGATAAGCCAAAGGAACCAAACTTTCGTCTGAGAGAAACAACAGCGAATCACTAAGACATTGTCAACCCTTGAGGGTTTGGGTAGAGCAAGGGGTAACACAAACATGCTCTAGGCCTCTCGAATGACGAAAACTTGCTAAGTTCATCCGTTTGACCAAAAAGTCAAAGATAGACCAAAAGGAACGAAACTTTCGTCTAAGAAAAACAACAACCAATAACGAGGACATATTGTCATCCCTTGAAGCTTTGTGGAGAGCTTGGGGTCACACGAACATCCTCTAGGCCTCTCAAATCATGAAAACTTGTTAAGTTTGTCTGTTTGACCAAAAAGTCAATGATAAGCCAGAGGAACCAAACTTTTGTCTGAGAGAAACAACAGCGAATCACTAAGACATTGTCAAGCCTTGAGGGTTTGGGTAGAGCTTGGGGTCACCCAAACATCCTCTAGGCCTCTCGAATGACGAAAACTTGCTAAGTTCATCCGTTTGACTAAAAAGTTAAAGATAGACCAAAAGGAACGAAACTTTCGTCTAAGAGTAACAACTACCAATAACGAAGACATATTATCTTCCCTTATAGCTTTGGGGAGAGCTTGTGATCACAAAAATATCCTCTAGGCCTCTCAAATCACGAAAACTTGCTAATTCTGTCCGTTTAACCAAAGGTCAATAATAGACCAAAAGGAACTAAACTTTTGTCTAAGAGAAACAACAGCAAATAACCAAGACATTGGCATCCCTTGAGGCTTTGGGAAGAGCTTGGCGTCACATAAACATCCTCTAGGCCACCCGAATGACGAAAACTTACTTTGTGGAGAGTTTAGGGCCACATAAACATCCTCTAGGCATCTCAAATCATGAAAACTTATTAATTTTGTCTGTTCAGCCAAAAAGTCAATGATAGACTAAAAAGGAACCAAACTTTCGTCTAAGAGAAACAGCAGCGAAACCAAGACATTGTCATCCCCCGAGGCTCTAGGGTGAGCTTGGGATCACGCAAACATCCTCTTCGCGTCTCGAATGATGAAAACTGCCTACATTTGTCCGTTTGACCACAAATTCAAAGATAGACCGAAAGGAACCAAACATTCATCTAAGAGAAACGACAACCAATAACGAGGACATATTGTCATCCCTTGAAGCTTTGTGGGAAGCTTGGGGTCACACGAACATCCTCTAGGCTTCTCAAATCACAAAAACTTGCTAATTTTGTCGGTTTGACCAAAAAGTCAAAGATAAACCGAAAGGAACCAAACTTTAGTCTAAGAGAAATGAGAACCAATAACGAGGACATATTGTCATCCCTTGAAGCTTTGTGGAGGCCTTGGGGTCACAAAAACATCCTCTAGGCCTCTCAAATCACGAAAACTTGCTAAGTTTTTCCGTTTGACCAAAAAGTTATTGATAGACCAACTGGAACCAAACTTTCGTCTAAGAGAAACAACAGCGAATAACCAAGACTTTGTCATCCCTTGGGGCTTTGAGGAGAGCTTGGGGTCACACAAACATCCTCTAGGCCCCTCGGATGACGAAAACTTGCTGTGTTTGTCCGTTTGACCAAAAAGCTAAAGATAGACAAAAAGGAACCAACCTTTCTTCTAAGAGAAACAACAACAAATAACCCTGACATATTGTCATCCCTTGAGGCTTTGGGGAGAGTTTGGGGGTCACCCAAACATCCTTTAGGCCTCTCGAATGACGAATACTTGCTATGTTTGTCTGTTTAACCAAAAAGTCAAAGATAAACAGAAAGGATCCAAACCTTTGTCTAAGAGAAACGACAACCAATAACGAGGATATATTATCATCCCTTGAAGCTTTGGGGAGAGCTTGGGGTCACACAAACATCCTCTAGGCCTCTCAAATCACGAAAACTTGCTAATTTTCTCCATTTGACCAAAAAGTCTACGATAGACCAAAAGGAACCAAACTTTCGTCTAAGAGAAATAACAGCGAATAACCAAAACATTGTCATCCCATGGGGCTTTCGGGAGAGCTGGGAGTCACCCAAACATCCTCTAGGCCCCTCGAATGACGAAAACTTTCTATGTTTGTCCGTTTGACCCAAAAGTCAAAGATAGACCAAAAGGAACCAAACTTTCGTCTAAGACAAACAACTACAAATAACCAAGACAAATTATCTTCTTTGTACCTTCGGGGAGAGCTTGGGTCACACAAACTTCCTCTACGCCCCTCGAATGACGAAAACTGGCTATGTTTGTCCTTTTGACAAAAAAGTCAAAGATAGACCGAAATGAACCAAACTTTCGTCTAAGAGAAACGACAACCAATAACGAGGACATATTGTCATCCCTTGGGGCTTTGGGGAGAGTTGGGGTCACGCAAACATCCTCTAGGCCTCTCAAATCACGAAAACTTGCTAAATTCTGTCCGTTTGGTCAACCAAAGGTCAATGATAGACCAAAAGGAACTAAACTTTCGTCTAAGAGAAACAACAGCAAATAACCAAGACATTGGCATCCCCTGAGGCTTTGGGAAGAGGTTGGGGTCACACAAACATCCTCTTGGCCTCCCGATTGACGAAAACTTGCTATGTTTGTCTGTTTGACCAAAAAGTGAAAGGTAGACCAAAAGAAACCAAACTTTCGACTAAGAGAAACAACAACCAATTACGGGGACATATTGTTATCCCATGAAGCTTTGGGAAGAGCTTGGGGTCACACAAACATCCTCTGGGCCTTTCGAATGATGAAAACTAGTTATGTCTGTCCGTTTGACAAAAAAGTAAAAGATAGACCAAAAGGAACCAAACTTTCATCTAAGAGAAACATCAACCAATAACGACGACATATTGTCATCCGTTGAAGCTTTGGGGAGACCTTGGGGTCACCTAAACATCCTCTAGGCCTCTCAAATCACGAAAACTTCATAATTTTGTCTGTTTGGCCAAAAAGTCAATGAGAGACTAAAAGGAACCAAACTTTCCTTTAAGAGAAACAACAGCGAATAACGAAAACATTTCCATCCCTTGAGGCTCTAGGGTGAGCTTGTGGTTAAACAAACATCCTCTAGGCCTCTCGTATGCCAAAAACTTGCTACGTTTGTCCGTGTGACCAAAAAGTCAAAGATAGACCGAAAGGAACTAAACATTCGTCTAAGAGAAATGACAACCAATAACGAGGACATATTGTCATCCCTTGAGGCTTTGGGAAGAGCTTGGGGTCACACAAACATACTCTCGGCCACTTAAATGATGAAAACTTGCTATGTTTATCCGTTTGGCCAAAAAGTTAAAGATAGACTAAAAGGAACCGAACTGTCAACTAAGAGAAACAACAACGAATAATGAAGTCATGTTGTCATCCCTTGAAGCTTTGGGAAGAATTTGGGGTCACACAAACATCCTCTAGGCCTCTCAAATCACGAAAAGTTGCTAAGTTCGTCCGTTTAACCAAAAAGTCAAAGACGGACCAAAAGGAGCTAAACTTTCGTCTAAGAGAAACAACAAAGAATAACCAAGATATATTCTAATCCCTTGAAGCTTTGGAGAGAGCATGGGGTCACACAGACATCCTGTAGGCCTCTCAAATCTTGAAAACTTGGTAAGTTTGTCCATTTGACTAAAAAGGCAAAGATAAACAAAAAGGAACCAAACTTTGATATAAGAGAAATAACAACTAATAACCAAGTCATACTGTCATCCCTTGAAGCTTTAGGGATAGCTTGGGGTTACACAAACATCCTCGAGGCCTCTCGGATCACGAAAACTTGCTAAGTTTGTCCGTTTGATCAAAAAGTCAAAGATTAACCAAAAGAAACCAAACTTTCGTCTAAGAGAAACAACAACGAATAACCAAGACATATTGTCATCCCTTGAAGCTTTGAGGAGAGCTTGGGGTTACACAAACATCCTCAAGGCCTATCGAGCCGTTTGATAAAAAAGTCAATGATAGACCAAATAGGAACCAAACTTTCGTCTAAGAGAGAAAACAATGAATAACCAAGACTTATTGTTATCCCTTGAGTTTAGGGTGAGCTTGGGGTCACACAGACATCCTCTACGCCTTTCGAATCATGAAAACTTGCAAAGTTTGCCTGTTTCACCAAAAAGTCAAAGATAGGCCAAAAGAAATTAAACTTTCGTATAAGAGAACCAACAACGAATAACCAAGATATGTTATCATCCCTAGAAGTTTTGGGGAGTGCTTGGGGTCAAACAAACATCCTCCAGGCCTCTCGAATGTCTAAAACTTGCTAGGCTCGACTGTCTGACCAAAAAGTCAAAGATAGGCCGAAAGGAAACAAACTTTCGTCTAAGAGAAATAACAACGAAATAACCAAAATGTATTCTCATCCCTTACAGCTTTGGGGAGAGCATTAGGATCACACAAACATCTTCCAAGCCTCTCGAATCACAAAAACTTGCTCAGTTTGTCCCTTAGAGCAAAAAGTCAAGGATAGACTAAAAGGAATTAAACTTTCGTATACGAGAAACAACAACGAATAACCAAGATATATTCTCCTCCGTTGAAACTTTTCGGAGAGCTTTAAGTCACACAAACATCATCGAGGCCTCTCAAACGGCCGAAACTTGCAAAGTTTATCCGTTTGACTAAAAAGTCAAAGATAGACTAAAGAGAACCAAACTTTTTCCTAAGACAAACAACAATGAATTACCAAGACATATTGTCATCCCTTGAAGCTTTAGGGAGAGTTTGGGGTCATACAAACACCCTCTAGGCCTCTCGAACGACTAAAACTTGCTAGGTTCATCTGTTTGTCCAAAAAGTCAAAGATAGACCAAAAGGAACCAAACTTTTGTCTAAGAGAAACAACAACGAATAACTAAGACATTGTCATCCCTTGAAGCATTGGGGAGAGCTTGGGGTCACACAAACATCCTCTGAGCCTCTCAAATCACGAAAACTTGCTAATTTTGTCTGTTTGACCAAAAAGTCAAGGATAGACCGAAAGGAACTAAACTTTCATCTAAGAGAAACAACAACGAATAACCAAGATGTATTCTGATCCCTTGAAGCTTTGGGGAGAGCTTGGGGCCACATAAATATCGTCTAGGCCTTTCGGATGACGAAAACTAGCTAAGTTTTTCTGTTTATCTAAAAGTCAAGGAAAGACCAAGAGAAACCAAACTTTCGTCTAAGAGAAAAATAGCAACGAATAACCAAGACATATTCTTATCCCCTGAAGCTTCGGAGAGAGCTTGGGGTTACACAAACATCCTCTTGGCCTCTCGAATCACGAAAACTTGCTAAGTTTGTTTGTTTAACCAAAAAGTCAAAGATAGACCAAGAGGAACCAAACTTTTGTCTAAGAGAATCAACAATGAATAACCAATACATATTGTTAGCCCTTGAAGGTTTGGTGAGAGCTTGGGGTCACACAAACTTCCTTTAGGGTTCTCAAATCACGAAAACTTGCTAAGTTTGTTCATTTGACTAAAAAGTCAAAGATAGACCAAAAGGAACCAACTTTTGCCTAAGAGAAACAACAACGAATAACATTGATATATTCCCATCCCCTGAAGCCTTGGGGAGAGCTTTGGTTACACAAGCATCCTTTAGGCCTCTCGAATGACGAAAACTCATTAAGCTTGTCCGTTTGATCAAAAAGTCAAAGGTAGTCTAAAAGAAGCAAACTTTCGTCTAAGAGAAACAACAACGAATAACCAAGACATATTGTCATTGCTTCAAGCGTTAGGTTGCGCTTGGGGTCACACAAACATTCTCTAGGCCTCTCGAATCACGAAAAATTGCTAAATTTGTCCATTTGACCAAGAAGTCAAATATATAGACTAAAAGGAACCAAACTTTTGTCTAAGAGAAACAACAACGAATAATCAAGATATATTGTCATCCCTTGAAGCTTTGGGGAGAGATTGCGGTCACACAAACGATCTCTAGCCTCCCGAATGACAAAAAACTTGCTAAGTTTGTTCGGTTGACTAAAAAGTCAAAGATAGACCAAAAGGAACCAAACTTTTGTCTAAGAGAAACAACAAAAAATAACATTGATATATTGCCATCTCTTGAAGCCTTGGGGAGAGCTTGGGTTACACAAGCATCCTTTAGGCCTTTCGAATGACGAAAACTTGTTAAGCTTGTCCGTTTGATCAAAAAGTCAAAGGTAGTCTAAAAGAAACAAACTTTCGTCTAAGAGAAACAACAACGAATAACCAAGACATATTGTCATTGCTTCAAGCGTTAGGTTGCGTTTGGGGTCACACAAACATTCTCTAGGCCTCTCGAATCACGAAAAATTGCTAAATTTGTCCATTTGACCAAGAAGCCAAATATAGACTAAAAGGAACCAAACTTTTGTCTAAGAGAAACAACAACGAATAATCAAGATATATTGTCATCCCTTGAAGCTTTGGGGAGAGATTGGGGTTACACAAACAATCTCTAACCTCCCGAATGACGAAAACTTGCTAAGTTTGTTAGGCTGACTAAAAAGTCAAAGATAGACCAAAAGGAACCAAACTTTTGTCTAAGAGAAACAACAAAAAAATAACATTGATATATTCCCATCTCTTGAAGCCTTGGGGAGAGCTTGGGTTACACAAGCATCCTTTAGGCTTCTCAAATGACGAAAACTCGTTAAGCTTGTCCGTTTGATCAAAAAGTCAAGGTAGTCTAAAGGAAACAAACTTTCGTCTAAGAGAAACAACAACGAATAACCAAGACATATTGTCATTGCTTCAAGCGTTAGGTTGCGTTTGGGGTCACACAAACATTCTCTAGGCTTCTCGAATCACGAAAAATTGCTAATTTTGTCCATTTGACCAAGAAGTCAAATATAGACTAAAAGGAACCAAACTTTTGTCTAAGAGAAACAACAACGAATAATCAAGATATATTGTCATCCCTTAAAGCTTTGGGGAGAGATTGGGGTCACACAAACAATCTCTAAGCTCCCGAATGACGAAAACTTGCTAAGTTTGTTCGGCTGACTAAAAAGTCAAAGATAGACCAAAAGGAACCAAACTTTTGTCTAAGAGAAACAACAAAAAATAACATTGATATATTCCCATCTCTTAAAGCCTTGGGGTGAGCTTGGGTTGCACAACCATCCTCTAGGCCACTCGAATGACGAAAACTCGTTAAGCTTGTCCGTTTGATCAAAAAGTCAAAGGTAGTTTAAAAGAAACAAACTTTCATCTAAGAGAAACAATAACGAATAACCAAAGACATATTATCAATGCTTCAAGCGTTAGGTTGCGCTTGGGGTCACAGAAACATTCTCTAGGCCTCTCGAATCACGAAAAATTGATAAATTTGTCCATTTGACCAAAAAGTCAAATATAGACTAAAAGGAACCAAACTTTTGTCTAAGAGAAACAACAACAAATAATCAAGATATATTGTCATCCCTTAAAGCTTTGGGGAGAGATTGGGGTCACACAAACAATCTCTAAGCTCCCGAATGACGAAAACTTGCTAAGTTTGTTCGGCTGACTAAAAAGTCAAAGATAGACCAAAAGGAACCAAACTTTTGTCTAAGAGAAACAACAAAAAATAACATTGATATATTCCCATCTCTTGAAGCCTTGGGGTGAGCTTGGGTTGCACAACCATCCTGTAGGCCACTCGAATGACGAAAACTCGTTAAGCTTGTCCGTTTGATCAAAAAGTCAAAGGTAGTTTAAAAGAAACAAACTTTCATCTAAGAGAAACAATAACGAATAACCAAAGACATATTATCAATGCTTCAAGTGTTAGGTTGCGCTTGGGGTCACAGAAACATTCTCTAGGCCTCTCGAATCACGAAAAATTGCTAAATTTGTCCATTTGACCAAAAAGTCAAAGATAGACAAAAAGGAACTAAACTTTTGTCTGAGAGAAACAACAACGAATAACGTAGATATATTGTCATCCCTTGAAACTTTTGGGAGAGCTTGGGGTCACACAAACATCCTCTAGGCCTCTCTTATGACAAAAACTCAGCAAGTTTGTCTATTTCACCAAAAAAGTCAAAGATAGACCAAAAGGAACTAAACTTTCGTCTAAGAGAAACAACAACGAATAACTAAGACATATTGTCATCACTTGAAGATTTGGGGAGAGCTTGGAGTCACACAAACATCCTCTAGGCCTCTCGAATCACGAAAGCTTGCTAGGTTTGTCCATTTGACCAAAAAGTCAAAGATAGGATAAAAAGAACCAAACTTTCATCTAAGAGAAACAACAATGATTAACCGAGACATATTGTCGTCCTTTGAAGCTTTGGGGAGAGCTTAGGGGAACAGAAACATCCTCTAGGCATCTTGAATGACGAACACTTGCTAAATTTTCTGTTTGACAAAAAAGTCAAAGATTGACCAAAAGGAACCAAACTTACATCTAAGATAAACAACAGCAAATAACCATGACATATTGTCATCCCTCGAAGCTTTGGAGAGAGCTTGGTGTCACGCAAACATCCTCTAGGCCTCTTGAATCTAGAAATAATGCTAAGTTTGTCTGCAAGGCCAAAAAGTCAAAGGTAGACTAAAAGGAACCAAACTTTCATGTAAGAGAAACAACAACGATTAACCAAGACATATTGCCCTCCCTTGAAGTTTTTGGGAGAGCTTGGGGTGTCACTGACATCCTCTAGGCCTCTCGAATCAAGAAAACATGTTAGGTATATCCATTTGACCAAAAAGTCAAAGATGGACTAAAAGGAACCAAAATTTTCTCTAAAAGAAACCGCAATGAATAACCGAGACATATTGTCGTCCCCTGGAGCTTTGGGGAGAGCTTTTGGTCACACAAGCATCCTCTAGGCCTCTTGAATAACGAACACTTGCTAAATTTATCTGTTTGACCAAAAGGTCAGAGATAGACCAAAAGGAAACAAACTTTCGTCTAAGAAAAACAACCGTGAATAACCTTTACAAATTGTCATCCCTCGAAGCTTTGGAGAAGGCTTGGTCTCACGCAAGCATCCTCTAGGCGTCTTGAATCAAGATATGATGCTAAGTTTGTTTGTTTGGCCAAAAAGTCAGAGATAGACCAGAAGGAGCCAAACTTTCATCTAAGAGAGACAACAGCGAACAACCAAGACATTGTCATTCCTTGAGACTTTGAGAAGTGCTTGGGGTCATACAAACATCCCCTAGGCCTATCGATTGACCAAAACTAATTACGTTTGTCTTTTTGACCAAAAAGATAAAGATAGACCAAATGGAATCAAACTTTTGTTCAAGAAAAACAACAACCAATATCAAGGGCATATTATCATCCCTCGAGGCTATGGGGAGAACTTGGGGTCACACAAACATCATCTAAGCCTCTCGAATGACGAAAACTTGCTATGTTTGTCTGTTTGACCAAAAAGTCAAAGATAGACCAAAAGAGACTAAACTTTCAACTAAGAGAAACAACAGCCAATAACGAGGTCATCTTGTCATCCCATGAAGCTTTGGGGAGAGGTTGGGGTCACACAAACATCCTCTAGGCCTCTTGAATGACGAAAACTTGCTATCTTTATCCGTTTTGACAGAAAAGTCAAAGATAGACCAAAAGGAACCAAAATTTCCTCTAGGCCTTCGAATGACGAAAACTTGCTATGTTTGTCCGTTAAAAGAAAAAGTCGAAAGATAGACCAAAAGGAACTAAAACTTTCGTCTAAAACAAACAACAACCAATAACCAAGACATATTGTCATCCCTTGAGGCTTTTGGGGAGAGCTTGGGGTCACACAAACATCCTCTAGGCCTCTCGAATGACGAAAACTTGCTATGTTTGTCCGTTTGACCCAAAAAAAGTCAAAGATAGACCAAAAGGAACCAAACTTTCGTCTAAGAGAAACAACAACCAATAACCAAGACATATTGTCATCCCTTGAAGGCTTTGGGGAGAGCTTGGGGTCACACAAACATCCTCTAGGCCTCTCGAATGACGAAAAACTTGCTAAGTTTGTCCGTTTGACTAAAAAGTCAAAGATAGACCGAAAAGGAACTAAACTTTCGTCTAAGAGAAACAACAACCAATAAAGAAGACATATTGTCATCCCTTGAAGCTTTGGGGAGAGCATTGGGGTCATACAAACATCCTCCTAGGCCTCTCAAATCATACGAAAACTTGCTAATTTTGTCCGTTCGACCAAAATGTCAAAATAGAACCAAAAGGAACCAAACTTTCGTCTAAGAGAAACAACAGCGAATAACCAAGAAATTGTCATCTCTTGAGGCTTTAGGGAGAGATTTGGGGTCACACAAACATCCTCTAGGCCACTCAAATCATGAAAACTTGCCATGTTTGTCCGTTTGACAAAAAAGTTAAAGATAGACAAAAAGGAACTAACCTTTCGTCTATGAAAAACAACAACAAATAACCCTGCCATATTGTCATCACTTGAAGCTTCGGGAAGAGCTTGGGGTCATACAAACATCCGCTAGGCCTCTCGAATCACGAAAACTTGCTACTTTTATCTGTTTGACCAAAAGGTCAATGATAGAACAAAAGGAACCAAACTTTCGTCAAAGGGAAACAACAGCGAATAACCTAGGCACTAGCATCCCCTGAGGCTTTGGGTAGAGCTTGGGGTCACACAAACATACTCTTGGCCTCACGAATGACGAAAACTTGCTATGTTTGTCTGTTTGACCAAAAAGTGAAAGGTAGACTAGAGGGAACCAAACTTTCGACTAAGAGAAACAACTACCAATTAACGAGGACATATTGTCATCACTTGAAGTTTTGGGAAGAGCTTGGAGTGACAAAAACATCCTCTAGGCCTCTCGAATGGTGAAAACTTCCAATGTTTGTCCGTTTGACCAAAAAGTCAAAGATATACCAAAAGGAACTAAAGTTTTGTCTAAAAGAAAAAATCACCAATAACCAAGACATATTGTCATCCCTTGAGGCTCTGGGGAGAGCTTCGGGTAACATAAACATCCTCTAAGCCTCTCGAATGATGAAAACTAGCTATGTTTGTCCGTTTGACAAAAAAGTGAAAGATAGACCAAAAGGAACTAAACTTTCGTCTAAGAGAAATGACAACCAATAACGAGGACATATTGTCATCCCTTGGGGCTTTGGGGAGAGCTTGGGGTCACACAAACATTCCTCTAGGCCTCTCAAATCACGAAAACTTGCTAATTTTGTCTGTTTGACCAAAAAGTCAATGATAGACCAAAAGGAACCAAACTTTCGTCTAAGAGAAACAACAGTGAATAACCAAGACATTGTCATCCCTCGAGGCTCTAGGGTTGAGCTTGGGGTCACACAAACATCCTCTAGGCCTCTCGAATGACGAAAACCTGCTACGTTTGTCTGTTTGACCAAAAAGTGAAAGGTAGACTAGAGGGAACCAAACTTTCGACTAAGAGAAACAATTACCAATTACGAGGACATATTGTCATCACTGGAAGCTTTGGGAAGAGCTTGGAGTGACAAAAACATCCTCTAGGCCTCTCGAATGGTGAAAACTTCCAATGTTTATCCGTTTGACGAAAAAGGAACCAAACTTTCGTCTAAGAGAAACAACAGTGAATAAGCAAGACATTGTCATCCCTCGAGGCTCTAGGGTGAGCTTGGGGTCACACAAACATCCTCTAGGCCTCTCGAATGATGAAAACCTGCTACGTTTTGTCTGTTTGACCAAAAAGTCAAAGATAGACCAAAAGGAATCAAACTTTCATCTAAGAGAAACGACAACCAATAACGAGGACATATTGTCATCCCTTGAAGCTTTGGGGAGAGCTTGGAGTCACATAGACATCCTCTAGGCCTCACAAATCACGAAAACTAGCTAATTTTGTCCGTTTGACCAAAAAGTTAATGACAGACCAAAAGGAACCAAACTTTCATTTGAGAGGTACAACAGCGAATAAACAAGACACTGTCATCCCTTGATGCTTTGGGGAGACCTTGGGGTCACACAAACATCCTCTAGGCCTCACGAATGACGAAAAGTTGCTATGTGTGTCCGTTTGACCAAAAAGTTAAAGATAGACAAAAAGGAACTAACCTTTCGTCTAAGAGAAACAACAACAAATAACCCTGACATAATGTCATCCCTTGAGGCTTTCAGGAGAGCTTGGGGTCACACAAACAACCTCTAAGCCTCTCGAATGACGAAAACTTGGTATGTTTGTCCGTTTGACCAAAAAGTCAAAGATAGACCGAAAGGAACTAAACTTTCGTCAAAGAGAAACAACAACCAATTTACCAAGACATATAATCATCCCTTCTAGCTTTGGGAGAGCTTGGGGTCACACAAACAACCCCTAGGACTCCCAAATTAAGAAAACTTGTTAATTTTGTCCGTTTGACCAAAAAGTCAACGATAGACCAAAGGAACCAAACTTTCATCTAAGAGAAACACAACGAATAACCAAGACATATTGTCATCCCTTGAGGCTTTGGGGAGAGCTTGGGGTCACACAAACATCCTCTAGGCCTCTCAAATTCACGACAAACTTGCTAATTTTGTCCGTTTGACCAAAAGTCAATGATAGACCAAAAGGATCCAAACTTTCATCTAAGAGAAAAAACAGTGAATAACCAAGACATTGTCATCCCTTGAGGGTTTGGGGAGAGTTTGGGGTCACACAAACATCCTATCGGCCTCTCGAATGACGAAAACTCGTTAAGTTTGTCCGTTTCACAAAAAAGTCAAAGGTAGACCAAACCGAACTAAACATTCATCTAAGAGAAACAACAACGAATAACCAAGACATATTGTCATCCCTTGAAGCTGTGGAGAGAGCTTGGGGTTAACAAATATCCTCGAAGCCTTTCAAATCAGGAAAACTTGCCAAGTTTGTCAGTTTCACCAAAAACTCAATGTTAAACAAAAAGGAACTAAACCTTCGTCCAAGAGAAACAACAACGAATAACTAATATATATTCTCATCCCTTGAAGCTTTGGGTGGAATTAGTGGTCACACAAATATCCTGTAGGCCTTTCGAATGGCGAAAACTCACTAGGTTTGTCCGTTTGGCCAAAAAGTCAGATATAGACCAAAAGGAACCAAACTTTTGTCCAAGAGAAACAACAACCAAGAACCAGGACATATTGTCATCCCTTGAAGCTTTGGTGAGAGCTTGGGGTCACACAAACATCTCTGGGCCTCTCAAATCATGAAAAAATGCTAATTTTGTCTGTTCGACTAAAAAGTTAATGATAAACCAAAAGGAACCAATCTTTCGTCCAAGAGAAACTACAACCAATAACCAAGACATTGTCATCCCTTTTGGCTTTGGGGAGAGCTTGCGGTCACACAAACATCCTCTAGGCCTCTCAAATCACGACAACTTGCTAATTTTGTCCGTTTGACCAAAAAGTCAAAGATAGACCAAAAGGATCCAAACTTTCGTCTAAGAGAAACAACACAGTGAATAACCAAGACATTGTCATCCCTTAAGGCTTTGGGGAGAGTTTGGGGTCACACAAACATGCTATCGGCCTCTCGAATGACGAAAACTCATTAAGTTTGTCTGTTTCGTCAAAAAAGTCAAAGGTAGACCAAACCGAACCAAGCATTCATCTAAGAGAAATAACAACGAATAACCAAGACATATTGTCATCCCTTGAAGCTGTGGAGAGAGCTTGGTGTCAACAAATATCCTCGAAGCCTTTCGAATCAGGAAAACTTACTAAGTTTGTCAGTTTCACCAAAAACTTAAAGTTAAACAAAAAAGAACTAAACCTTCGTCCAAGAGAAACAACAACGAATAACTAATATATATTCTTATCCCTTGAAACTTTGGGTGGAATTAGTGGTCACACAAATATCCTGTAGGCCTTTCAAATGGCGAAAACTCGCTAGGTTTGTCCGTTTGGTCGAAAAGTCAAATATAGACCAAAAGGAACGAAACTTTTGTCCAAAAGAAACAACAACCAATAACCAAGACATATTGTCATCCCTTGAAGCTTTGGGGAGAGCTTGGGGTTCACACAAACATCCTTCTAGGCCTCTCGAAATTCACGAAAAATTATCTAAGTTTGTCCGTTTGAATCAAAATGTCAAAGATAGACCAAAAGGAACTAAACTTTCATTTAAGACAAATAACAACGACTAACCAAGACACATTGCCATCCCTTTGAAGATTTGGGGAGAGCTTGGGATCACACAAACATCGCTCTAGGCCTCTCAAATCACGAAAAAAAGCTTACTAACTTTGTCCATTTGACTAAAAAGTCAAAGATAGACCAAAAGGAACCAAACTTTCGTCTAAGAGATAACAACAATGAATAACAAAGATATATTCTCATCCCTTAAAGCTTTGGGAAGTGCTTGCGGCCACACAAACATCATCTAGGCCTCTTGAATGACAAAAACTGATTAGGTTTGCTCGTTTGATCAAAAAGTAAAAGATACACCGAAAGGAATCAAACTTTCGTCTTAATGAAACAATAACGAATAACCAAGACATATTGTCATCCCTTGAAGCTTTGGGTGGAATTAGGGGTTACCCAAATATCCTGTACACCTTTCGAATGGTGAAAACTCACTTGGTTTGTCCGTTTGGCTGAAAAGTCAAACATAGACTGAAAGGATCAAACTTTCATCTCAGAGAAACAACAATGAATAACCAAGACATATTGTCATCCCTTGAAGCTTTGAGGAGAGCTTGGGATCACACAAACATCCTCGAAGGCCTCTCGAATCCCGAAAACTTTCTAAGTTTGTCTGTTTGACTTAAAAGTCAAAGATAAACCAAAAGGAACCAAACTTTCGTCTAAGAGAAAATAACAACGAATAACAAGGATATATTGTCATCCCTTGAAGCTTTGGGGAGAGCTTAGGGGTCACACAAACATCCTCTAGGCCTTTCAAGTGGCACGAAAACTCGCTAAAGTTTGTCTGTTTGGCCAAAAGTCAAAGATAGACCAAAAGGAACAAACTTTCATCTAAGAGAAACAACAACGAATAACCAAGACATATTGTCATCCCTTGAAGCTTTGGGAAGAGCTTGGGGTCACACAAACATCCTCTACACCTCTTGAATGGTGAAAGGTCGCAAAGTTTGTCCTATTTGACTGAAAAAGTCATAGATCTAAAAGGAACCAAACTTTTGTCTAAGGAGAAACAACTAACGAATAACCAAGACATATTGTCATTGCCTTTAAAGCTTTGGGGAGAGCTTAGGGTCACACAGACAATCCTCTAGGCCTCTTAAATCATGCGAAAACTTGCTAAATTTGTCTGTTTGACCAAAAAGTCAAAGATAGACCAAAAGGAATCCAAACTTTCGTCTAAAAATAACAACAATGAATAACCAAGACATATTGTCATCCTGTTGAAGCTTTGGGGAGAGCTTGGGGTCACACAAACATCCTCTAGGCCTCTCTGGAAATCACGAAAAACTTGCTAAATTTGTCCGTTTGACAAAAAAGTCAAAGATAGACCAAAAGGAACCAAACTTTCGTCTAAGAGAAACAACAACAATGAATAACCAAGATATAATTATCATCCCTTGAAGCTTTGGGGAGACCTAGGGGTCATACAAACGTCCTCTAGGCCTCTCTAATCACGAAAACTTGATATTTTTTGTCTGTTTGACCAAAAAGTCAAAGATAGACCAAAGGGAACCAAACTTTCGTCTAAGAGAAACAACAACGGATAACTATGCCATATTGTCACCCCTTGATGCCTTGGGGAGAGCTTGGGTTACACAAACATCCTCTTGGCCTTTCGAATGGCAAACACACGCTAAGTTTGTCCATTTGACCGAAAAGCCAAAAAATAGAAAAAAAGAGACCAAACTTGCGTCTATGAGAAACAACAACAAATAACTATGACATATTGTCATCTCTTGATGCTTTGGGGAGAGATTGGGGTCACACAAACAATCTCTTGCCTCCCGAATGACGAAAACTTGCTAAGTTTATCCGGTTGACTAAAAAGTCGAAGATAGACCAAAAGGAACCAAACTTTTGCCTAAGAGAAACAACAACGAATAACATTGATATATTCCCAAGCCTTGGGGAGAGCTTAGGTTACACAAGCATCCTCTAGGCCACTCGAATGACGAAAACTCATTATGCTTGTCCGTTTGATCAAAAAGTCAAAGGTAGTCTAAAAGAAACAGACTTTCATCTAAGAGAAACAACAACGAATAACTAAGACATATTGTCAATGTTTCAAGCGTTAGCTTGCGCTTGGGGTCACAGAAACATTCTGTAGGCCTCCTGAATCACGAGAAATTGCTAAATTTGTCCATTTGACTAAAAAATCAAAGATAGACTAAAATGAACCAAACTTTTATCTAAGAGAAACAATAACGAATAACCAAGATATATTGTCATCCCTTGAAACTTTGAGGAGAGGTTGGGGTCACACAAACATCCTCTACGCCTCTCGAATGACAAAAACTTAGAAAGTTTGTCTATTTCACCAAAAAGTCAAAGATAGACCAAAAGGAACCAAACTTTCATCTAAAAGAACCAACAACGAATAACTAAGACATATTATCATCACTTGAGATTTGGGGAGAGCTTGGAGTCACGCAAACATCCTCTAGGCCTCTCGAATCACGAAAGCTTGCTAGGTTTGTCCATTTGACCAAAAAGTCAAAGATAGAACAAAAGAAACCAAACTTTCGTCTAAAAGAAACAACAACAAATAACCGAGACATATTGTCGTCTCTTGAAACTTTGGAGAGAGCTTAGGGGAACAGAAACATCCTCTAGGCCTGTTGAATGACGAACAACTTGCTAAATTTTTTCGTTTGACTAAAAAGTCAAAGATAGACCAAAAGAAAAACCAAACTTACGTCTAAGATAAACAACAGCAAATAACCATGACATATTGTCATCCCTCGAAGCTTTGGAGAGAGCTTGGGGTCACGCGAACAACCTCTAGGCCTCTTGAATCTAGAAATATTGCTAAGTTTGTTTGCAAGGCCAAAAAGTCAAAGGTTGACTAAAAGGAACCAAACTTTCATGTAAGAGAAACAACAACGATTAACCAAGACATATTGTCATCCCTTGAAGCTTTTGGAAGAGCTTGGGGTCACACAAAGATCATCTGGGCCTCTCAAATAACGAAAACTTGCTAGGTTCGTCCATTTGGCCAAAAAGTCAAAGATAGACCAAAAGGAATCAAACTTCCATGTAAGAGAAACAACAACGAATAACCAAGACATATTGCCACTTCTTGAAGATTTGGGGAGAGCTTGGGTCACACAAACATCCTCTAGGCCTCTTGAATGACGAACAATTGCTAAATTTGTCCGTTTGACCACAAAGTCAAAGATAGACCCAAAGAACCAAACTTTCATTTAAGAGAAACAACAGCGAATAACCGAGACATATTGTCATCCCTTCAACCTTTGACGAGAGCTAGGGGTCACAAAAACATCCTCTCGGCCTCTTGAATCACGAAAACTTGCTAAGTTTGTCCCTTTAACCAAAAAGTCAAAGATAGACCAAAAGGAACCAAACTTTCGTCTAAGAGAAAACAACAACGAATAACCAAGACATATTGTCATCCCTTAAACCTTTGGAGAGAGCTAGGGGTCACACAAATATGCTCTAGGCCTCTCGAACGATGAAAACTTACTATGTTTGTTCGTTTGAAAAAAAAGTCGACGATAGACTAAAGGAAACCAAACTTTCGTCTAAGGGAAAAAACAACGTATAATCAAGACATATTTTCATCCCTTTAAGGTTTGAGGAGAGCTTGGGGTCACACAAACATCCTCCAAGGCTCTCGAATGACGAAAACTTGCTATGTTTATCCGTTTGACCAAAATGTCAATGATAGACCAAAAGGAACGAAAGTTTCGTCTCAGAGAAACAACAGCGAATATCCAAGACATTGTCATCCCTTGAGGCTTTGGGGAGAGCTAGGGGTCACACAAACATCCTCTAGTCCCCTCGAATAACGAAAACTTGTTATGTTTGTCTGTTTGACCAAAAAGTCAAAGATAGACTAAAAGGAACCAAACTTTTGTCTAAGTGAAACAACCACCAATAACAAAGACATATTATCATTCCTTGAAGCTTTGGGGAGAGCTTGGGGTCACCCAAACATCCTCTAGGCCGCTCAATTGATAAAAACTTGCTATGTTTGTCCGTTTGACCAAAACGACAAAGATAGACGAAATGGAACGAAACTTTAGTCTAAGAGAAACAATAACCAATAACGGTAGCAAATTGTCATCCCTTGAAGCTTTAAGGAGAGCTTGGAGTCACAAAAACATCTTTTAGCACTCTCAAATCACAAAAACTTACTATGTTTGTCCATTTGACCAAAAAGTGAAAGATAGATACAAAGGAATCAAACTTTCGTCTAAGAGAAAGAACAACCAATAACGAGGACATATTGTCATCCCTTGTAGCTTTGGGGAGAGCTTGGGGTCACACCAACATCCTCTAGGCCTCTCAAATCACAAAAACTTGCTAATTTTGTCTGTTTGGTAAAAAAGTCAATGATAGACCAAAAGAAACCAAACTTTCGTCTAAGAGATACAACAACGAATAACTAAGATATTCTCTTCCCTTGAGGCTTTAGGGGGAGTTTGGGGTCACATAAACATCCTCAAGGCCTCTCGAATGACGATAACTTGTTATGTTTGACTGTTTGACCAAAAAGTCAAAGATAGACCAAAAGGAACCAAACTTTCGTCTAAGAGAAACGACAACCAATAACGAGAATATATTGTCATCCTTTGAAGCGTTGAGGAGAGCTTGGGTTCACACAAACATCCTCTAGGCCTCTCTAATCAAGAAAACTTGCTAATTTTATCCGGTCGAGCAAAAAGTCAATGATAGACCAAAAGGAACCAAACTCTCATCTGGGAGAAACAACAACGAATAACCAAGGCATTGTCATCCCTTGAGGCTTTGGGAAGAGATTGGGGTCATACAAACATCCTCTAGGCCGCTCGAATGACGAAAACTTGCTATGTTTGCCCGTTTGACTAAAAAGTCAAAGATAGACCAAAAGGAACGAAACTTTAGACTAAGAGAAATAACAACCAATAACGGGGGTATATTGTCATCCTTTGAAGTTTTGGGGAGAGCTTGGGGTCGCACAAATATCTTCTAGGCCTCTCAAATCATGAAAACTTGCTATATTTGTCCGTTTGACAAAAAAGTCAAAGATAGACAGAAAGGAATCAAACTTTCATCTAAGAGAAACAACAACTAATATCGAGGACACATTGTCATCTCTTGTAGCTTTGGGGAGAGCTTGGGGTCACACCAACATCCTCTAGGCCTCTCAAATCACGAAAACTTGCTAATTTTGTCCGTTTAACAAAAAAGTCAATGGTAGACCAAAAGGAACGATACTTTCATCTAAGGGAAACAGCAGCGAATAACCAAGAGATTGTCATCCCTTGAGTGTTTGGGGAGAGCCTGGGGTCACATAAACATCCTCCAGGGCACTCGAATCACAGAAACTTACTAAGTTTGTTCGTTTGACCAAAAAGTCGATGATAGACCAAAGGAAACTAAACTTTCGTCTAAGGGAAAAAATAACGTATAACCAAGATATATTTTCCTCCCTTGAAGGTTTGGGGAGAGATTGGGGTCCCACAAACATCCTCCAGGCCTCTTGAATGATGAAAACTTGCTATGTTTATCCGTTTGACCAAAAAGTCAAAGACAGAACAAAATAAACTAAACTTTCGTCTCAGAGAAACAACAACCAATGAGCAAGACACATTGTCATCCCTTGAGGCCTTAGGGAGAGCTTGGGGTCACACAAACATCCTCTTGGACTCTCTAATGACGAAAACTTGTTATGTTTGCCCATTTGACCAAAAAGTCAAAGATAGACCAAAAGAAACTAAACTTTCATCTAACAGAAATAACAACCAATAACCAAGACATATTGTCATCCCTTGAACCTTTGGGGAGAGCTTGGGGCCACACAAACATCGTCTAGGCCTCTCAAATTACGAAAACTTGTTAATTTTGTCCATTTGACCAAAACATCAATGATAGACCAAAAGGAACTAAACTTTCGTCTAGGAGAAACAACAACAAATAACCAAGATATTATCATCCCTTGAGGCTTTGGAGAGAGCTTGGGGTCACATAAACATCCTTAAGGCCTCTCGAATGACGAAAACTTGCTAGGTTTGTCTGTTTGACCAAAAAGTCAAAGATGCCCTAAAAGGAACCAAACTTTCGTCTAAGAGAAATGACAGCGAATAACCAAGACATTGTCATCCCTCGAAGCTTTGGGGAAAGCTTGGGGTCACACAAACATCCTCTCGGCCTCTCAAATGATGAAAACTTGCTTATTTTGTTTGCTGACTAAAAAGTCAATGATAGATCAAAAGGAACCAAACTTTCGTCTAAGGGAAACAACAACGAATAACCAAGACATTGTCATCCCCTGAGGCTTTGGAGAGAGCTTGGGGCCCCACAAACATGCTCTAGGCCTTTCGAATGCTGAAAACTTGCTATGTTTGTCCGTTTGGCCAAAAAGTCAAAGACAGACCAAAACAAACTAAACTTTCATCTAAGAGAAACAACAACCAATAAGCAAGACATATTGTGATCCACTGAGGCTTTGGGGAGAGTTGGGGTCCCACAAACATCCTTTAGGCCTCTCAAATCAAGAAAACTTGCTAATTTTGTCCGTTTCACCAAAAAGTCATTGATAGACCAAAAGGAACCAAACTTTCGTCTAAGGAAAACAACAGCGAATAATCAAGACATTGTGATCCCTTGAGGCTTTGGGGAGAGCTTGGGACCCCACAAACATCCTCTAGGCCTTTCAAATGGTGAAAACTTGCTATGTTTATTCGTTTAGCCGAAAAGTAAAAGACAGACGAAAACAAACTAAACTTTCATCTAAGAGAAACAACAACCAATAAGCAAGACATTTTGTCATCCTTTGAGGCTTTGGGGAGAGCTTGGGGTCCCGCAAACATCATTTAGGCCTCTCAAATCATGAAAACTTGCTAATTTTGTCCATTTGACCAAGAGAAACTACAGCGGATAACCAAGATATTCTCATCCCTTGAGACTTTGGGGAGAGTTTGGGATCAAACAAACGTCCTCTAGGCCTCTCGAATGACGAAAACTTGCAATGTTTGTCTGTTTAACCAAAAAGTCAAAGATAAACTAAATGGAACAAAACTTTCGTCTAAGAGAAATGACCACCAATAACGAGGACATATTGTCATCCCTAGCTTTGGGGAGAGCTTAGGGTCAAACAAATATCCTCTCGACCTCTCGAATGATGAAAACTTGCTAATTTTGTCTGCTGACTAAAAATTCAATGATAGACCAAAAGGAACCAAACTTTCGTCTAAGAGAAACAACAACGAATAACCAAGACATTGTCATCCCTTGAGGCTTTGGGTAGAGCTTGGGGCCACACAAATATCCTCTAGGCCTATCGAATGACGAAAACTTGCTATGTTTGTTCGTTTGGCCAAAAAGCCAAAGACAGACCAGAAGAAAACTAAACTTTTGTCTAAGAGAAACAACAGCGAACAACCAAGACATTGTCATCCCTTGAGGCATTGGTGAGAGTTTGGGGTCACACAAACATCCTTTAGGCCTATCGAATGACGAAAACTTGCTATGTTTGTCTGTTTGACCAAAAAGTCAAAGATAGACCAAAAGGAACCAAACTTTCATCGAAGAGAAACAACAACCAATAACGGGGATATTTTGTCATCTTTCGAAGCTTTGGGGGGAGCTTAAGGTCACACTAACATCCCCTAGTCCTCTCAAAGGATGAAAACTTGTTATGTTTATCCGTTTGACCAAAAAGTTTATGATAGTCCAAAAGGAACCAAACCACGCCTCTTGCTCCACATCTGTCTCCTCACAGTTGTTCTTGGGCGGAGTCAAGCCCTCAAATACACTCAAACCACCCGAGTTCCCTATGCTCTGATCTTCCCCACCAAATTCTAACCCACACTGTTCCTCTCCCACAACATTCTCATGTTTATCAATTCTTTCCACCATTAACGGCATTCCCATTCATTGCCACCCTTTATACGAACTCTTTCCAAGTTATTGTCATTGCCACGGGTCTCAACGGTGGTTGAGAAATCGCGAACCTTGAAGGCAACTCTAGCAATGGCAGAGACATCCTTGTTTGTTGTGCTTAAACTAAGGGAGCTTGAGATTACCCTCGACTGGCCAAAATTCGAAGTGGGTAAGCCAGAAACTTTCTGGGCAACATTCTTTATGCGTCGAAACCCCATCATTAGAAAAGGGTAGTGATTGCTGTGATCAATATTGAGACGAAATTTGGGCGAAGTGTCGGCCATAGCAAGAGTATGGTGACGTTTCGCAAGTGGGAACCCAAAAAACGATGAATTCCTGGAACCAACGAGGACCCTACAGGATGGTTTCGTAGTGAATTTGCTTATAAGGTCAACAGTATTCATAACAAACGAATCGCAGTCTAATGATTATAAGCAAACGGTTGGCAAAGATTTCGAGCCAGCAAGTTGACACATGCTTAATAAATGTTGTCAGAGAATCAAGGATTTTCCTTGAAAGAAGCGGTATAATGGTTCTAACAATGTAATGGTAACGAGAGGATCAAGAAACGGTGTTTTCAAATTTTGGAAAACGAAGCAGAATAGAATAGTCAATGATCATCATGTGATGTGGGTAGAACCGTAGAAGGGCCTTTTATATACGTATTTGTATAGGCGGTGCTGCGGCAACATGCAGGGAAGAGAAATGGGTCATATGTGGATCTGATAGTTGCTAAGAAATAATAAAAGTAATGTTATACATCTAAAGATTTTTAATGAAATTTAATTAGAATTTATCGAGATTTATTCATGAATAATTGTTAAATATACTACTATAATGTGGTAGGAATGATTATCTCTCTAGTCAATCATTTTGGTAAATTTTTTGTCAAAATAAATATGACTTTTTAAAATTTTATAAATAACTAAATAATTCATAGTATATCTATGGTGTTATAGAGAAAGACCAAACCCGTTTTGATACAAGTATGGTAAGCGTCTTTTTAATTTAAATAAATAAAAGAGTGTATGTACTGTTATAGCTGGAATTATAAAAAAAATTACTAAATTACAATACAAAAAAATACCAAATTAATTAATTTTATATATATATATAACTATTTAAATTGATTGAAATAAATAAAAAAAATAATTGGATGATAGTAGGGTGTTGGGCGTATAGGGTAGTTTCAGACTAAAAAAATTGTTAATTACTTTTAAAATATTGTATTAGACGATTGAGATTTTATTTGAATTTTAATATATAATATTTTATATTTAATTTAATTACATATATAAATTATGTTATTTATTAGGCCATTTTACCTGAACATGCCACCTTTAAAAAAAACTTCTCAAAATATATTACTTTTTTTTATTTACTAATATATGATACTTTTCATTTTTATTATTATTTTTTTAATTTAAAAATACAGAGTCGTCCAAGATTCTTGGACGACTCATGGATTGCTTGTTTCCTTTTAAATAATTTTATAATATTTATATTTTATAATATTATTTTATTTATTTATTTATTTGTAAATTTACAGTAAAAATAATATTTTATAAAATGAATTAAAAATATATGAGTCGTCAGGTTACTTTTTCTATTTTTTAAAAAATAAAAATAAAATGTTGTAATATGAAGAAATAACATATAATATAATTATTTTATTATTTAATTTTAAATTTTAAATTTTAAATTAAAAATTAATTTAAAAACTTTACTTAATTTTAATTTATAAATTAATTAAGTTAAAATTATTATAGTTATTATTTTATTAAATTGATTATGCTATAATTTATTTAATTATAAGTTCTTTTAATTTTAATTAATTAATTATTAAATTAATTAAGTTAAAATTTATTTAATTATAAGTCATTATTATTTTAATTAATTTCTTATAACAAATAAATTATAACATATTCTAATTATTGTTAAAAAGAATAGTTTTAATCATCATCATCTTTTATGTATCATTCAAAAACACTATATTAGTCTTCTTTAATACATGAGTATCTTCTTTAGGGCATATATTATATATCTTGAGGAGACATGCATAATTTTACTCTATAATATAAGTAGAATTATTTTTTTTCATTCCATTAATTTTTAATACTACGTCGCAATTTATTTTTTATTAAAAATTAATTAGAATAATAATGACTTATAACTAAATAAATATTAACTTAATTAATTTAATAAATAATTAATTAAATTAACATAACTTATAATCTAATAAATCATAACTTAATTGATTTAATAAAATAATAACTATAATAAATTTAAATTAATTAATTTATAAAATAAATATTTAAGTAAAGTTTTTTAATTAATTTTTAATTTAAAATTTAAAATTAAATAATAAAATAATTATATTATATGTTATTTTATTTATATTACAACATTATATTTTTATTATTTTAAAAATAAAAAAGTAACCTAAATCATCTAAAGATTGGACGACTCATATATTTTTTTAATCTATGTCATAAAATATTATTTTTATTCTAAATTTACAAAAAATAAATAAGTAAAATAATATTAAAAAATGTTAATATTATAAAACAATATGAAAAAAAAGCAGCCCATAAGCCATCCAAATTTTTAAATTAAAAAATTAAAAAAAATAAAAAAGTGTCACATAATGGTAAATAAAAAAAAAGGGGCATACTTTGATAAATTCTATTTAAAGGTGGTACGCTCAGTTTAAATGGCCTACATAATTTCTCTTTAGTTTTGCGACGCGCATTCGCTCTCACTGTCTATCGATCTATCCATTTGGTTTGGTTTCTTGATCGAGTCTTGGCAGTTGGCAGTTCCACTTCTCCTTGAATGGCAAATGCGATTATAATCCTAGATTTCCTACCCCTACCCATTACGCACATGACGTCCTTTCAATTCCCAAATCACCGTTATGCCTTCCAATTCCATTCTGCTGAGTTTTGGGAAGAGTTTTGGGGTTACACAAACATCCTCATCCCTTGAAGTTTTGAGGAGAACTTAGGGTCACACAAACATCCTCTATACCCCTCGAAAGATGAAAACTCGCTAAGTTTGTCCATTTGACCAAAAAGTCAAAGATAGACCTAAAGGAACCAAACTTTCGTCTAAGAGAAACAACAACGAATAACCAAGATATATTCCCATCCCTTGAAGCTTTGGGGAGAGCTTGGGGCCACACAAACATATCTCGGCCTCTCGATTGACAAAAACTAGCTAAGTTTGTCTGTTTGACAAAAAAGTCAAAGATAGACCAAAAGGAACCAAACTTTCGTTTAAGAGAAACAACAGCGAATAACAAAGACAAATTTTTAATCTCTGAAGCTTTGGGGAGAGCTTGGGGTCACACAAACATCCTCTAAGCCTCTCGATTCATGAAAATTTGCTTAGTTTTCCCGTTTGAATAAAAAGTCAAAGATAGACTAAAAGAAACAACACTTTCATTTAAGAAAAACAATAACGAATAAACAAGATATACTCTCGTCCCTTGAAGCTTTGGGGAGAGCATGGGGCCACACAAACATCATCTGGGCCTCTCGAATGACAAAAACTCGCTACGTTTATCCGTTTGATCAAAAAGTCAATGATAGACCTAAAGGAACCAAACTTTCGTCTAAGAGGATCAACAATGAATAACCAAGATATATTTTTATCCCTTGAAGCTTTGAGGTGAGCTTGGAGTCACACAAATGCCCTTTGGGCCTCCCATATCACGAAAACTCACTAAGTTTGTCCATTTGACCAAGGTATATTGTCATTGCTCAAAGCTTTGGTAAGAGTTTGGCGTCACACAAACATCCTCTAAGCCTCTCGAATCATGAAAACTTTCTAAATTTTGTCCGTTTGACTAAAAAGTGAAAGATAGACCTAAAGGAACCAAACTTTCGTCATAGAGAAACAACAACAAATAACAAAGACGTATTGTCATCCCTTGAAGCTTTGGGGAGAGCTTGGGTTCACACAAACATCCTCTAGGCCTCTCGAATCACAAAAACTTGCTAAGTTTGTCCGTTTGACCAAAAAACCAAAGATAGACCAAAAGAAACCAGACATTCGTCTAAGAGAAATAACAATGAATAACCAACAAAATATTCTAATCTCTTGAAGCTTTGGGCGGAGCTTAGGATCAAACAAACATCCCCTAGGCCTCCCAAATGACGAAATCTCACTAAGTTTGTCCGTTTCACCAAAAAGGCAATGATAGACCAAATGAAACCAAACTTTCGTTTAAAAGAAATAACATTGAATAACCAAGATATATTGTCATCCCTTGAAGCTTTGGGGAGTCTTGGGGGTAACACAAACATCCTTTAGGTCTCTTGAATCATGAAAACTTGCTACATTTTTCCGTTTGACCAAAAAGTCAAGGATAGAACAAAAGGAACCAAATTTTATTCTAAGAGAAACAATAACAAATAACCTAGCCATATTGTCAACCCTTGAAGCTTTGGGGAGAGCTTGGGGCCACACAAACCTCCTCTAGACCTCTCGAATGATGACAACTCGCTAAGTTTGTCCGTTTGACCAAAAAGTCAAAGATAGACCAAAAGGAACGTAACTTTCATCTAAGAAAAACAATAACGACTAACCAAGACATACTGTTATCCGCTGAAGCTTTGGGGAGAGCTCGGGGACACACAAACATCCCATAAGCCTCTCGAATCACGAAAACTCACTAAGTTTGTCCGTTTGAAAAAAAGGTCAAAGATAGACCAAAAGGAACTAAACTTTCATCTAAGAGAAACAACAACGAATAACCAAGATATATTCTCATCCCTCGAAGCTTTGGGGAGAGCTTGGGGCCACACAAACATCATCTAGGCCGCTCGATTGACAAAAACTCGCTAAGTTAGTCCGTTTGACTAAAAAGTCAAAGATAGACCAAAAGGAACCAAACTTTCGTCTAAGAAAAACAATAACAAATAACAAAGACATATTTTAATCCTTGAAACTTTGGGGAGAGCTTGGATCATACAAACATCCTCTAGGCCTCTCGAATGACGAAAACTCTCTAGGTTTATCCGTTTAGCCAAAAAGTCAAAGATAGATCAAAAGCAACTAAACTTTCATCTAAGAGAAACTGCAACGAATAACCAAGATATATTCTCGTCTCTTGAAGCTTTGGGGAGAGCATGGGGCCACACAAACATCCTTTGGGCCTCTCGAATGACAAAAACTCGCTAAGTTTGTTCGTTTGACCAAAAAGTCAAAAATAGGCCAAAAAGGAACCAAACTTTCGCCTAAGAGAAACAACAACGAATAACTGAAATATATTCTCATCCCTTGAAGATTTGGGGAGAGCTTGGGGCACACAAACATCCTCTAGGCCTCTCAAATGATAAAAACTCGCTAAGTTTGTCCGTTTGATAAAAAAGTCAAAGATAGACAAAAAGAAGCCAAACTTTCATCTAAGAGAAACAACAACGAATAACAAAGGCATATTTTAATCCTTGAAGCTTTGGGGAGAGCTTGGGGTCAAACATCCTCTAAGCCTCCCGATTCACGAAAACTTGCTAAGTTTATCTGTTTGACTAAAAAGTTAAATATAGAGTAAAAGGAACTAAACTTTTATCTAAGAGAAATAACAAGGAATAAACAAGATATGTTCTGGTCCCTTGAAGCTTTGGGGGAGAGTATGGGGCCACACAAACATCCTCTGGGCCTATCGAATGACAAAAACTGGCTAAGTTTGTTCGCTTGACCAAAAAGTCAAAGATAGATTAAAAGGAACCAAACTTTCGTCTAAGAGAAACAACAACGAATAACCGAAATATATTCTTATCCTTTGAAGCTTCGGGGAGAGCTTGGGCCCATACAAACATCATCTAGGCCTCTCGATTGATAAAAACTCGCTAAGTTTGTCCGTTTGACTAAAAAGTCAAAGATTGACTAAAAAAGAACCAAACTTTCGTCTAAGAGAAATAATAACAAATAACAAAGACATATTTTAATCCTTAAAGCTTTGGGGAGAGCTTGGGGTCACGCAAATAACCTCTAGGCTTGTCGAACCACGAAAATTTTCTAACTTTGTTCGTTTGAACAAAACATCGAAGATAGAACCAAAAAGGAACCAAACTTTCGTCTATAAGCAATAATAACGAATAAAAAAGATACATTGTCATCCCTTGAAGGTTTGGGGAGAGCTTGAGGTCACACAAACATCCTATAGGCCTCTTGAATGACAAAAGGTTGTTAAGTGTGTCTGTTTCACAAAAAAGTTATAGGTAAACCAAAACGAACCAAACTTTCGTCTAAGAGAAACCAATAACGAATAACCAAGACATATTGTGATCCCTTGAAGCTTTGGGGAGAGCTTGAGTTTCACACAAACATCTTCTACGCCTCTCAAATCACAAAAACTTGCTACGTTTGTCCGTTTAACTAAAAAGCTAAAGATGGACCAAAAGGAACAAAGCTTTCGTCTAACAGAAACAGCAACGAATAACCAAGATATATTCTTATCTCTTGAAGCTTTGGGGGGACGTGTAGGGTCACCCAAACATCCTCTAGGCCTCTCGAATGATGAAACCTCGCTAAGTTTTGTCTGTTTGACTAAAATGTCAAAGATAGACTAAAAGGATCCAAACTTTTGTCTAAGAGAAACAATAACGAATAACAAAAACATATTGTAATCCCTTGAACCTTTGGGGAGTTGGGGTCAGACATACATCCTCAAGGCCTCTGAAATGATGAAACCTTACTAAGTTTGTCCGTTTCACTAAAAAGTCAAAGGTAGACCAAAAGGATCTAAACTTTCGTCTAAGAGAAACAACAACGAATAACCATGACATATTGTAATCCCTTCAGCTTTGGGAAGAGTTTGGGGTCACACATACATCCTTTAGGCCTCTCAAATCACGAAAACTTGTAAAGTTTGTTCGTTTAAGCAAAAAGTCAAGGATAGGCTGAATGGAACCAAACTTTCGTCTAAGAGAAACAACAACTAATAATCAAGATATATAATGTAAAGTGTGAGGCTTTGCGGTGAGCTTGGGGTCACACAAACATCCTCTGGGCCTCTCGAATGACGAAAACTTGCTATGTTATTCCGTTTGGCCAAAAGGTCAAAGATAGAACAAAAGGAACTAAGCTTTCATCTAAGAGAAAGAACAGCCAATAACGAGGACATATTGTCATCGCTTCAGGCTTTGGGGAGAGTTTGGGGTCATACAGACATCCTCTAGGCCTTTCGAAAGATGAAAACTTGTTATGTTTGTCCGTTTGACCTAAAGCCAAAGATAGACTAAAACAAACAAACTTTCGCCTAAGAGAAACAACAACCAATAACCAAGACAAATGGTCATCCCCTGAGGCGTTGGGGAGAGTTTGGGGTCACACAGACATCCTTTAGGCCTCTCGAAAGACGAAAACTTGCTATGTTTATCCGTTTGACCAAAAAGTGAAAGATAAACTAAAAGGAACTAAGCCTTTGTCTAAGAGAAACAACATCCAATAACCAATACATATGGTCATCCCCTGAGGCTTAGGGGAGAGCTTGGAGTCACACAAACATCCTCTAGGACTCTCGAATGACGACAACTTGCTATCTTTAGCCGTTTGGCCAAAAAGTCAAAGATAGAACAAAAGAAAGTCAACTTTCATCTAAGAGAAACAACAGCCAATAACCAGGACATATTGTCATCCCTTGATGGTTTGGGATGAGCTTGGGTCACACAAACATCCTCTAAGACCCTCGAATGACGAAAACTTGCTATGTTTGTCCGTTTGGCCAAAAGTCAAAGATAGACCAAAAGGACCTCAACTTTCATCTAAGAAGAAACAACAGCCAATAACCAGGACATATTGTCATCCCTTGAGGCTTTGCGGTGAGCTTGGGGTCACACAAACATCCTTTAGGCCTCTCGAATGACGAAAACTTGCTATGTTTGTCCGTTTGGCCAAAAAGACAAAGATAGAACAAAAGGAACAAAACTTTCATATAAGAGAAAGGACAGCCAATAACCAAGACATACTGCCATTCCTTGATGCTTTGGGATGAGCTTTGGGTCACACAAACATCCTCTAGGACCCTCAAATGACGAAAACTTGCTATGTTTGTCCGTTTGGCCAAAAAGTCAAAGATAGAACTAAAGGGAACTCAACTTTCATCTAAGAGAAACAACAGCCAATAAACCAGAACATATTGTCATCCCTTGATGGCTTTGCGGTGACCTTGGGGTCACACAAACATCTTCTAGGCCTCTCGAATGACGAAAAACTTGTTATGTTTGTCCGTTTGGCCAAAAAGTCAAAGATAGAACAAAAGGACCTAAACTTTCATCTAAGAGAAAAACCAGCTAATAATCAAGACAAATTGTCATCTCTTGAGGCTTTGGGGAGAGGTTGGGGTCACACAAACATCCTCTAAGACTTTCGAATGACGAAAACTTGATATGTTTGTCCGTTTGGCCAAAAACTCAAAGATAAAACAAAAGGAGCTCAACTTTTAGCTAAGAGAAACAACAGCCAATAACCAGGACATATTGTCATCCCTTGAGGCTTTGGGGTGAGCTTGGGGTCACACAAACACCCTCTAGGCCTCTCGAATGATGAAAACTTGCTATGTTTTTCCGTTTGACCTAAAGCCAAAGATAGACTAAAAGGAACCAAACTTTCGTCTAAGAGAAACAACAACCATTAAACAAGACAAATGGTCATCCCCTGAGGCGTTGGGGACAGTTTGGGGTCACACAAACATCCGTTAGGCCATTCGAATGTTGAAAACCTGTTACGTTTGCCCGTTTGACAAAAAAGTCAAAGATAGACTGAAAGGAAGGAAACTTTCATCCAAGAGAAAACAACAGCGAATAACCAAGACATTTCTCGTCCTTTGAGGCTTTGTGGAGAGCTTGGGGTCAAAGAAAACGTCCTCTAGGCCTCTTCAAAAGACGAAAACTTGGTATGTTTGTCCGTTTGGCCAAAAAGTCCTATAGAACAAAAGGAATGAAACTTTCATCTAAGAGAAACAACAACCAATAACCAATACATATTGTCATCCCTTGAAGCTTTGGGGAGAGTTTGGGGTGGGACAAACATTGTCTGGGCATCCCAAATCACGAAAACTTGCTAATTTGGTCTGTTTGACCCAAAAGTCAATGAGAGACCAAAAGGATCCAAACTTTCTTCTAACAGAAACAACAACGAATAACCATGACATTGTCATCCCTTGAGGCTATGGGGAGAGCTTGGGGCCACTCAAACATCCTCTAGGCCTCTTGAATGACGAAAACTTGCTATGTTTATCCGTTTGGCGAAAAAGTGAAAGATAGACCAAAAGGAACCAAACATTCATCTAAGAGAAACAACAACCAGTAACCAAGACATATTGTCATCTCCTAAGGCTTTGGGGAGAGCTTGGGGTCGGACAAACATCCTCTAGGCCTCTCAAATGACAAAAACTTACTTTGTTTTGTTCGTTTGACCAGAAAGCCAAAGATGGACTAAAAGGTACTAAGCTTTCGTCTATGGGAAACAACAACCAATAACGAGGACATATTGTCATCCCTTTAAGTTTTGGGGAGAGCTTAGGGTCATACAAATATCCTCTGGGCTTCTCAAATCAGGAAAACTTGCTAATTTGGACTGTTTGACCAAAAAAGTCAATGATAGACCAAAAGGATCCAAACTTTCGTCTAACAGAAACAACAACGAATAACCATGACATTGTCATCCCTTGAGGCTATGAGGAGAGCTTGGGGGCCACTCAAACATCCTCTAGGCCTCTCGAATGACGAAAACTTGTATGTTTGTCAGTTTTGGCTAAAAAGTCAAAGATAGAACAAAAAGAACTCAACTTTCAGCTAAGAGAAACAACAGCCAATAACCAAGACATATTGTCATCCCTTGAGGCTTTGGAGAGAGCTTGGGGGTCGCACAAACATCCTTTAGGCTTCTCAAGTGACGAAAACTTCTATGTTGTCCGTTTGACCAGAAAGCCAAAGATGGACTAAAAGGAACTAAGCTTTCGTCTAAAGAGAAACAACAGCCAATAACCAGAACATATTGTCATCCCTTTGATGCTTTACGGTGAGCTTGGGGTCACACAAACATCTTCTAGGCTTCTCGAATGGCGAAAACTTGTTATGTTTCTCCGTTTGGCCAAAAAGTCAAAGATAGAACAAAGGAACTAAACTTTCATCTAAGAGAAACAACAGCTAATAAGCAAGACATATTGTTATCCCTTGAAGGCTTTGGGGAGAGAGTGGGGTCACACAATCATCCTCTAAGACTCTCGAATGATGAAAACTTGCTATGTTTGTCAGTTTGGCCAAAAAGTCAAAGATAGAACAAAAGGAACTCAACTTTCAGCTAAGAGAAACAACAGCCAATAACCAGGACATATTGTCATCCCTTGAGGCTGTGGGGTGAGTTTAGGGTCATACAAACATCCTCTAGGCCTCTCGAATGATGAAAACTTGCTATGTTTGTCCGTTTGACCTAAAGCCAAAGATAGACTAAAAGGAACCAAACTTTCGTCTAAAAGAAACAACAACTAATAAACAAGACAAATGGTCATCCCCTGAGGCGTTGGGGAGAGTTTGGGGTCACACAGACATCCTTTAGGCCTTTCGAATGTTGACAACCTATTACGTTTTGCCCCTTTGACAAAAAAGTCAAAGATAGACTGAAAGAAAGGAAACTTTCATCCAAGAGAAACAACAGCTAATAACCAAGACATTCTCGTCCCTTGAGGCTTTGTGGAGAGCTTGGGTCAAAAAACGTCCTCTAGGCCTCTGAAATGACGAAAAACTTGGTATGTTTGTCCGTTAGGCCAAAAAGTCTTATAGAACAAAAGGAATGAAACTTTCATCTAAAGAGAAACAACAAAAAAAAGAGGAGAATTTGGGTCCCCGTTTGGACCAAAAAGTCAAGTAAAGAAGGACCAAAAGGTAAACCTAAACTTTCGTCTAAGAGAAAACAACAACATGACCAGGACATATTCCATCCCTTTGAAGCTTTGGGGGAAGCTTGGGCACACAAACATCATCTAGCTCTTTGAATGAAAAAAACTAATAAGTTTGTTTTTGTCTTGTTTGACAAAAAGTCAAAGATAGACCAAAAGAACCAACTTTCATGTAAGAGAAACAAACGAATAACAAAGACAAATTCAATCCTTGAAGTCTTTGGGGAGAGCTTGGGTCACACAAAACATCTCTAGGCCTCTCAAATCCGAAAACTTGCAATTGTGTTTTTGACCAAAAAGTCAAAGATAGACCAGGAAGCAAACTTTCGTCTAGGAAAAACAAGATAAAAGACATATTTCATCCCTTGATGCTTTGGAAGCTTGGGTTACCAAACATCCTCTAGGCCCTTTGAATGGAAAAATTTGTTTGTCTGTTTGACAAAAAGTCAAAGATAGAACAAAAGGAACCAAACTTTCCTAAGAGAAACAATAACAAATAACAAGACATATTGCACATCCTTGAAGCTTTGGGGAGCTTTGGGTCACACAAACATCCTTCTCGAAATCACAAAACTTGCTATTTTCTTTGAAACCAAAAAGTCCAAAGATAGACCAAAGGAACAAACTTCATGCTAGAAGAAAAACAACGAATAACCAAGTACATTTCTATCCCTTGAAGTTTGGGGAGAGCTTGGGTCACACAAACATCCTCTAGGCCTCTGAATTGAAAAACTTGATAGTTTGTCTGTTTGCCAAAAAGTCAAAAGATAAAACAAGAAAAAAAAACTTTTGTCTAAGAGAAACAACACGAATAACACAGACATTATTGTCAATCCCTTGAAGCTTGGGGAGAGTTGGGTCACACAAACATCCTCTAGCCTATGAATCAGAAACTCGCTAAGTTGTCCGTTTGACCAAAAAGTCAAGAATAGACCAAAGGAAACAAACTTTCGTCTAGAGAAAAACAAACGATACCAACATATTTCATCCCTAAAGCTTGGGGAGAGTTGGGTCAACAAACATCCTCTAGGCCTCTATGAATGAAAACTCACTAAGTTTTCTGTTTGACAAAAAGTCAAGATAAACTGAAAAGAAACTTTCATGAAGAGAAACAAACGAATAACAAGAATTTCCATCCCTTGACGGCTTTGGGAGAGCTTGGTCAACAACATCCTCTAGGCCTCTGAATCAGAAAACTTGTCGTTTTTGTCGTTTGACAAAAAGTCAAGAAGCCAAGGAACAAACCTTTGCTTAAGGAAAACAAGAATAATGAAGACCATATTTCATCCTTGGCTTTGGAGAGATTTTGGGGTCCACACAAACATCCTCTAGGCCTATGAATCGAAGAAACTTGTAATTTGTCTGTTTGACAAAAAGTCAAAGATAGACTAAAAGGAACCAAACTTTCTTAAGAGAAACAAAACGACTAAACTGACATATTCAATCCCTTGAGCTTTGGGGAGAGCTTGGGTCACACAAACATCCTCGGCCTCTCGAATATGAAAACTTGCTAGTTTGCCGTTTGACAAAAAGTCAAAGATAGACAACAGAAGGACTTTTGTCTAAGAGAACAAAACGAAATAACAGACAATTGTCATCCCTTGAAGTGTTGGGAAGCTTGGGTCACACAAACATCCTCTAGTCTATGAATCAGAAACACTTGCAAGTTGTCTCGTTGACCAAAAGACAAAGATAGACTAAAAGAAACTAAACTTTCGCTAGAGAAAAACAAACGATTCCAGGACATATTTCATCCCTTGAAGCTTTGGGAGAGTTTGAGGTCACACAACATCCTCTACTCTCTGAAAAATGGAAACGTACTAAGTTGTCTGTTTGAAAAAAGTCAAAGATAGACCAAAAGAACTAAATTTCTGTAAGAGAAACAACGATAACCAATATATATTCACATCCTTGAGGCTTGGAAGAGCTTGGGACCACAAACATACTCTGGGCCTCTCGAATACGAAACTTTACAAATTTGTCCGTTTGCCAAAAAGTCAAAGAATGCAACAGTGAAGCAAACTTTCAGTCTTAGGAAAACAAAGAATAATCAAAGACATATTTCATCCCTTGTTACTTTGGAGCTTGGGTCACACAAACATCCTCTAGGCCTTAAATCGAGAAACTACTATTTTGTCGTTTGCAAAATGTCAAAAGTAGACAAAAAGAAACTAACTTTCATATAAAGAGAAACAAAGCGAATAACCAAACATATTGTCATCCCTTAAGCTTTGGGGGAGCTTTAGGTCACCAAACATCCTTGACTCTCAAATCGAAAACTTGCTATAGTTTTCCGTTTGCCAAAACGTAAAGATAGAACAAAGGAATAAACTGTCATTATGAGAAAAAACAACGAATAACCAAGACATATTCTCATCCCTATGAAGTTTGGGAGAGCTTGGGTCACACAACCATCCTCTAGGCTCTCGAATCATAAAACTTGTTTAGTTGTCAGTTTGCCAAAAAGTCAAGATAGACAAAAGAAGCAAACTTTTTTAAGAGAAACAACAACAATAAACGACATATTCTCATCCCTTGAGCTTGGGGGAGCTTGGGTCACACAAATATCCTCTATGGTCTTGAATACGAAAACTCGCAGTGTCCGTTTGACAAAAAGTCAGATAGCCAAAAGGAACTAAACTTTCGTCTAAGAGAAAAACAACGATTCCAAGACATTTCTCATCCCTTGAAGCTTTGGGAGAGTTTGGTCACACAAGCTCCTCTAACCCTATGAAAAATGAAACTTCTAAGTTTGTCTGTTGACAAAAAGTCAAAGATAGACCAAAAGAACAAACTTTCATGAAGAAAACAATAGCAATAACCAAACATATTCACATCCTTGAAGCTTTGGGAAGGTTTGTGGTCGCACAACTATCCTCTCGCTCTCGAATCTGAATTAGCTAAGTTTGTCCATTTGACCAAAAAGTCAAAATAGACCAAAAGGAAGCAAACTTTCATCTAGAGAAAACCAACGAATAACCAAGACATATTCTCATTGATGAAGTTTGGGGAGATTGGGGGTCACATAACATCTTTTAGGGCCTTCGATCATGAAACTTGTATACGTTTGTTGTTTGACCAGAAGTCAAAGATAGACAAAAGGAAGCAAACTTTTGTCTAATAGTAAACAACGAATAAACATTACATATTCTGATCCCTGAAGCGTTGGGGAGAGCTTGCGTCACACAAACATCCTCTAGCTTCAATAATCACGACAACTTCGCAAAGTTGTCGTTTAACCAAAAAGTCAATGATAGACCAAAAGAAACTAAACTTTCGTCTAAGAGAAAGCAACATTGTCAGACATATTCTCATCCCTTGCACTTTGGGGAGTTGAGGCACACGCAACATCCTTTACTCTATTGAAACTGAAAACTCACTAAGTTTGTCTTTGGACTAAAAGTAAAGATAGACCAAAAGGAACTAAACTTTCGTCTAAGAGAAATAGCAACGATTTCCAGGGACATATTCTATTCCCCATTGAACTTTGGGAGAGTTTGGAAGGTCCACAATGACCTCTACTCTATTGAAACAAATGAAAACACACTAAAGTTCGTCTGTTTGACATAAAAAGTCAAAGTTAATGGGACTTCATGGGAGAAAGCCCAAAGTCCAGGC
>NSJW01000207.1:54376-78038 GCA_019955255.1 Castanospermum australe
CCAAGTCCAGAAAGAAGTCCAAGATCCAATACAAGGTCTAGGAGGGCCCATGACGAGAGCAAGAGCTAAAAGGGCCCAAGAAGAACTTAAAAAGATGGTGAATAACTTATTAGAGGCCCAACATCAGATTGAAGCCCAATACGTGGAGCCTAGGATTTACACATGCATAGCCCACTTGGAATGAAAGGAGAAGGGCCAAAAAAATATATTTTGTCCACGGCAGGATTAGAACCCAGGCACTTGTAGCTGAATATGTCTCCTTAACCACTAGAACATATCAGTGATGCTTATGCTATGGGGTTTTGTATTTATTTTTGTTAAGTCCTAATGGGCAAACCCTAAACTAAGTTGTATTTAAACATTTGGGAATCATGAGGGAGCCAGATTTTTGGCATATAAGAAAACTGGGTGTTTTGCTCTGCTAGGGTTCTTCCTTGCATCATTTGATCTTATCAAGAATTAATCTTTTCTTGTGGCGATCCTTCTTGGCTTATCAAACTAGGTTTGTGGCGCCATCCTTATCTTTTTCTTTTTCATCAATTTTCGTTTTTTTTTTTAGTTCTTCTTTCTAATTTCACAATTTTCCCAATTTTCGTCTTAAATTTCTCGCACTCATATCTCAAGCTATACGTACTCTTTTTCGGTGATTCTTGAGTCTAAATCGTGATTTAGAAAGGGATCTTTCACCTCGTTTTGGAATCACTCAATTCCGATTTCTGTATCGTGAGTTATGGAAATTTCCTAAAAACGGACAGAATTAGTTCTTTCCCTTCTTTACTCTTTCTTTCAATTTCACCTTTCCAATTCTATTTGTTCTAGTCCTAATTAGGTCTGAAATCAAGAGGCTTAAGGAAAACCTCATCATTTGGTATCAAAGCTAGTCATTAGGGCTAGTGTTTGGGGTGTGATTTGGAGCCAAAAGAGGGCTATTTTGAAGCTGTGTTTGGAGGAACAAAGACTGCACAAGGAGGCGTACAGTGGCTGCCAAGTAAGACTGAATTTGATTGTTGAATTATAAAAAAAAAAAAAAGAATTGGAGTATTAAAAAAAAAAGAAGAAGAAGAAAAAAAAAAAAAGAGATTTGGAAGTGCTTCAACATTTGGTTTGAGGGAAGCTATTTGAATTTCTGGACCTAAACCTTATTCTTGTCTCTTGTTTGAATTTGTGAATCACTTGTCTTTTTAATTGTGAGTAGTGAACTTGTTCTTTGCTACTTGTCTTGTGATATTAAAAGTCTTGTGATTGCTGCAACTTAAAAATTCAATTTCTTGAAGAGATTACTTGATTCTAGTAAGAACTTTAAGCAAGAGAAAGAGTGGAAAAAGGCAAGAGAGATACATTAGCTTAAAAGCCAAATTTGTGTGAAACACTTTGAGTGAAATAGTTTTGGAGAGGACTTCTTTACATCAAATCTATCTATGGCCGAAAGAGAGGGACCACCATCCCCTACTAGGGAGCATAGGTTGTTGTTAGATGCCTTAACTCAAAGGATGAATGAGGTGTTGAGGGAGCATACGGAGGGAATTTATGAGAGGCTTGAAACTTTAGAAAACCAAAACCAGAATGGGGAGAATGGCCAACATAGAGATAGGAGGAGACATGAGAGGCATGAGAGGAGAGAACATGATGGGGAACAAAGAAGAAACCGAGAGGAGGTTGTGAAAGTTACCATACCACCATTTAAAGGAAAAAGTGATCCTGAAGCCTATATTGAGTGGGAGATGAAGGTAGAGCAAATTTTCTCATGTCACAACCTAAATGAGGAGAGGAAGGTCAAGCTAGCTACCTTGGAATTCACTGACTATGCCTTAGTTTGGTGGGATCAATTCCAAAAGGAGAGGAGGAGGTATGGAGAGCCTATGTTAGAGAGTTGGGAGGAGTTAAAAAGAGTGTTGAGAAGGAGGTATGTTCCATCCCACTACCATAGAGAGCTTCTTAATAAACTCCAAGGAATGACCCAAGGGAGTAAGAGTGTAGATGAGTTCTTCAAAGACCTTGAAATAGCCATGATCCGAGCCAATGTAGAGGAGGAAAGGGAGGTTACCATGGCTAGATTCCTTAATGGGCTGAATGGAGATATAAGAGATGTTGTTGAGCTTCAAAATTATGTAGAAATGGAGGACTTAGTTCACCATGCCATGAAAGTGGAACAACAACTAAAAAGAAAAAGTGTGAGAAAGAGTGTATCAAACTATGATAACTCTAGATGGAAGGATAGGTTCAAGAAGGAGGGTACCTCATCTTCTAGGATCTCCACGATAACCCCAAACCCAACCCAAAACAAGGGCAAAGAAATGGCAAACAAGTCTCGATCTAGAGACATAAAGTGTTTCAAATGTTTGGGTAGGGGGCACATTGCATCTGAATGCCCAACTAAGAAGGTTATGGTGTTAAAAGATAATGGAGATATCACTAGTGAGAGTTCCCAAACTGAATCCTCAAGTGAGGAAGAGACAGAGGAAGAGGAGGAGATTCCTGAAGGAGATTTGTTCATTGTGAGGAGAATGTTAGGAGGAATAGCTAAAGAGGGTGAGGAAAGTCAAAGAGAAAATATTTTCCATACTAGATGTCTTATCCAAGGCAAACTATGTTCCTTAATCATTGATGGAGGGAGTTGTACTAATGTGGCAAGTACTAGATTGGTGACAAAAATGAATTTGGAAACTAAACCCCATCCTAGACCATACAAGTTGCAATGGTTGAGTGAGGAGGGAGAATTAAGGGTGGATAAGCAAGTGGAGATTGAGTTTTCTGTTGGAAAATATAAAGATAAAATTTTGTGTGATGTAGTCCCAATGGAAGCTAGTCATTTGCTTCTTGGGAGACCATGGCAGTTTGATAGAAAAGCTCACCATGATGGTCACACAAATAAATACACTTTTCACCATGAGAACCGCAAGGTTACATTGGTTCCATTGTCTCCAAAAGAGGTATGTAATGATCAAAATATCATGAGAGAAAAAAGAAAGCAAGAGAGGAAAGAAAGGAAAGAAAATGAAAATGAGAGCAAAAAGAAAGAGAGAAAGAATGCTTTGTTTGTAAAGAGTGGAGAGGTGAGGAGAGCTTTGATGGCAAGGAAGTCTATGTATATACTCTATAATAAGGAGATTACTGCACTTGATTCTGACCTTGAACTTCCTAGTGGAGTTAAATCTATTTTGCAGGAATTTCAAGATGTTTTTCCAGAAGATATACCACCAGGACTTCCACCATTGAGAGGTATTGAACACCAAATTGATTTGGTGCCAGGGGCTGTGTTGCCTAATAGGCCAGCATACAGGAGTAATCCACAAGAGACCCAAGAAATTCAAAGGCAAGTTGCTGAATTGATGAGCAAGGGATGGGTTGAGGAGAGCTTGAGCCCTTGTGCTGTTCCAGTTATATTGGTGCCAAAGAAAGATGGAAGTTGGAGGATGTGCTCTGACTGTAGGGCCGTCAACAACATCACCATCAAGTACAGGCATCCCATTCCCAGGTTAGATGATTTGTTGGATGAGTTGTATGGCTCTTGTTATTTCTCTAAGATTGATTTGAAAAGTGGATATAATCAGATTAGGATTAGAGAGGGTGATGAGTGGAAAACAGCTTTCAAGACCAAGTATGGCTTGTATGAGTGGAAAGTAATGCCATTTGGATTGACAAATGCCCCTAGTACTTTCATGAGATTGATGAACCATATTTTGAGAGAGTTTCTAGGAAAATTTGTGGTTGTTTATTTTGATGATATTCTTATATATAGTAAAAATTGGGATGAACATTTGCATCATTTGCAATCTGTTTTACATGTGCTTAGAAAAGAAAGATTGTATGCTAATTTGGAAAAGTGCACGTTTTGTAAAGACCATGTCGTATTCTTAGGATTTTTGGTTAATTCTAGTGGAGTGCATGTAGATAAGGAGAAAATAAAAGCAATCCAAGAATGGCCAACTCCTAAGAGTGTGAGTGAGGTAAGAAGTTTCCATGGGCTTGCTAGTTTCTATAGGAGGTTTGTTAAGGATTTTAGTACCATTGCTGCACCTCTAAATGAACTAGTCAAGAAGCATGTGGGTTTTAAATGGGGAGAGAAACAAGAAAAGGCATTTGCTGTCCTAAAGGAGAAATTAACACATGCACCCATACTTGCTTTGCCTAACTTTGCTAAATCCTTTGAGCTTGAATGTGATGCATCTGGGGTAGGCATAGGTGCTGTTTTAATGCAAGAGGGACATCCCATTGCCTATTTTAGTGAGAAAATGAATGGGGCTGCCCTTAACTACCCTACATATGATAAGGAATTGTATGCTTTAGTTAGGGCTTTGCAAACTTGGCAACACTATCTTCTGCCTAAGGAGTTTATTATTCATAGTGATCATGAGTCTCTAAAGTATTTGAAAGGACAGGGAAAGTTGAACAAGAGACATGCCAAGTGGGTGGAGTTTCTTGAACAATTCCCCTATGTGATCAAGTACAAGAAAGGTAAGTCCAATGTGGTTGCTGATGCTTTGTCACGTAGGTATGCTTTATTGACTACTCTTGAAACTAAATTTCTTGGTTTTGAATACATTAAGGAACTATATGAACATGATGCTGATTTTTCTCATATTTATCAAACATGTTCTCATGCTATATCTGATGGGTATTTCAAGCATGATGGTTACTTAATAAAGGACAAGAGACTTTGTGTGCCAAACAGTTCAATTAGGGAATTGCTTGTTCAAGAGGCACATGAAGGGGGCTTAATGGGACACTTTGGGGTGCAAAAGACATATGACATCTTGCATGAGCATTTTTATTGGCCCCACATGAAGCATGATGTATATAAGTTGTGTGATAAGTGTCTTGTTTGTAAAAAGGCTAAGTCTAGGGTCATGCCGCATGGATTATATACTCCCTTGCCTGTTCCTGAACACCCTTGGATTGATATTTCTATGGATTTTGTTCTAGGTTTGCCTCGGTCTAAGGGAGGGAAGGATTCTATTTTTTGTGGTGGTTGACAGGTTCTCAAAGATGGCTCACTTCATACCATGCAAGAAGGTGGATGATGCATGTCATGTAGCTGATTTATTCTTTAAAGAGGTGGTAAGACTGCATGGTTTGCCTAAGAGTATTGTAAGTGACCGCGACTCTAAATTCCTTAGTCATTTTTGGAGGACCTTGTGGGGAAAGATAGGCACAAAACTATTATTTTCTACTACATGCCATCCCCAAACTGATGGGCAAACAGAGGTTGTAAATAGGACTTTGTCTACTCTCCTTAGAGCTGTTCTAAAGAAAAATCTTAAGTCTTGGGAGGAATGTTTGCCACATGTTGAGTTTGCTTATAATAGGGCTATACATAGTACTACTCAGTTTTCACCTTTTGAAATTGTATATGGTTTTAATCCTTTGACTCCTTTGGATTTATTGCCTTTACCTAACATTTCTCAATTGCAAGATAAGTCTGGGCAGGTTAAAGCTGATTATGTCAAGAAATTGCATGAGAAGGTTAAGGCCCAAATTGAGAAGAAAATGGAAGAGTATGCCAAACATGCAAACAAAGGAAGGAAGAAGGTAACATTTGAACCAGGTGATTGGGTATGGGTACACTTCAGGAAGGAAAGATTTCCATCTCAAAGGAAGTCTAAGCTTATGCCGAGAGGAGATGGACCTTTTCAAGTATTGGCTAAGATCAATGACAATGCATATAAGATTGACTTGCCAGGTAAGTATGCTGTGAGTGCTACCTTTAATGTGGCTGATTTGTCCTTTTATGATGCAGGTGATGAATTAATAGATTTGAGGACAAATGCTTCTCAAGAAGGAGGGAATGATGAGGACTTCATGGGAGAAGCCCAAGTCCAGGCCCAAGTCCAGAAAGAAGTCCAAGATCCAATACAAGGTCTAGGAGGGCCCATGACGAGAGCAAGAGCTAAAAGGGCCCAAGAAGAACTTAAAAAGATGGTGAATAACTTATTAGAGGCCCAACATCAGATTGAAGCCCAATACGTGGAGCCTAGGATTTACACATGCATAGCCCACTTGGAATGAAAGGAGAAGGGCCAAAAAAATATATTTTGTCCACGGCAGGATTAGAACCCAGGCACTTGTAGCTGAATATGTCTCCTTAACCACTAGAACATATCAGTGATGCTTATGCTATGGGGTTTTGTATTTTATTTTTGTTAAGTCCTAATGGGCAAACCCTAAACTAAGTTGTATTTAAACATTTGGGAATCATGAGGGAGCCAGATTTTTGGCATATAAGAAAACTGGGTGTTTTTGCTCTGCTAGGGTTCTTCCTTGCATCATTTGATCTTATCAAGAATTAATCTTTTCTTGTGGCGATCCTTCTTGGCTTATCAAACTAGGTTTGTGGCGCCATCCTTATCTTCTTTCTTTTTCATCAATTTTCGTTTTTTTTTTTTTAGTTCTTCGTTCTAATTTCACAATTTTCCCAATTTTCGTCTTAAATTTCTCGCACTCATATCTCAAGCTATACGTACTCTTTTTCGGTGATTCTTGAGTCTAAATCGTGATTTAGAAAGAGGATCTTTCACCTCGTTTTGGAATCACTTCAATTCCGATTTCTGTATCGTGAGTTATGGAAATTTCCTAAAAACGGACAGAATTAGTTCTTTCCCTTCTTTACTCTTTCTTTCAATTTCACCTTTCCAATTCTATTTGTTCTAGTCCTAATTAGGTCTGAAATCAAGAGGCTTAAGGAAAACCTCATCACTTAGACAAAAGTTTAGTTCCTTTTTGGTCTATCTTTGACTTTTTGGTCGAACAGACAAACTTAGCGAGTTTTCGTGTATCAATAGGCATAGAGGATGTTTGTGTGATCCCAAAGCTTCAAGGGATGAGAATATGTTTTGGTTATTCATTGTTGTTTCTCTTAAACGAAAGTTTGCTTCGTTTTAATCTATCTTTGACTTTTTGGTTAAACGGATAAACTTAGCAAGTTTTTGGGACTTGAGAGGGCTAAAGGATGTTTATGTGATGCCAAGCTCTCCCCAAAGCTTCAAGGGATGAGAATATGTCTTGGTTATTCGTTGTTATTTCTCATAGATGAATGTTTGCTTCCTTTTGGTCTATCTTTTACTTTTTAGTCAAACAGACAACTTAGCAAACATTTGTGATCCAAGACACATAGAGAATGTTTGTGTGACCCCAAGCTCTCCCCAAACCTTCAAGAGATGAGAATATGTTTTGGTTATTCATTGTTGTTTTCCTTAGATGAAAGTTTGCTTCCTTTTAATCTATCTTTGACTTTTTGGTCAAATGGAAAAACCTTGCAAGTTTTTAGGATTCAAGAGGGCTTGAGGATGTTTGTGAGAGCCCAAGCTCTCCCCAAAGCTTCAAGGGATGAGAATATGTCTTGGTTATTTGTTGTTGTTTCTCTTGGACAAAAGTTTTATTCCTTTTGGTCTATCTTTGACTTTTTGGTCAAGCAGACAAACTTAGCAAGCTTTCCTGATTCGAGAGGCCTAAAGGATATTTGTGTGACCCCAAGCTCTCCCCAAAGCTTCATACGATGGCAATAAGTCTTTGTTTATTCGTTGTTGTTTCTCTTAGACGAAAAGTTTGGTTCCTTTTGGTCTATCCCTGACTTTTTAGTCAAACAGACAAACTTAGCAAGTTTTCATGATTCAAGAGGACTAGACGATGTTTTGTGTAACCCCAAGCACTCCCCAAAACTTCGAGGGATGAGAACATATCTTGGTTATTTGTTGTTATTTCATATAGACGAAAGTTTGCTTCCTTTTGGTCTATCTTTGACTTGTTAGTTTAATGGACAACTTATAAAGCTTTCGTGATTTGAGAGGCCTAGAGGATGTTTGTGTGCCCGCAAGCTCTCCCCTAAGCTTCATGGGATGAGAATATGTATTGATAATTCGTTGTTATTTCTCTTGGACAAAAGTTTGGTTCCTATTGATCTATCTTTGACATTTTAGTCAAATGGACAAACTTAATGAGTTTTCGCAATTCGAGAAGCATAGAGGATGTTTGTGTGACCTCAAGCTCTCCCCAAAGGTTCATGGGATGAGAATATGTCTTAGTTATTCGTTATTGTTTCTGTTAGACGAAAGTTTGTTTCTTTCTGGTCTATCTTTGACTATTTGCGCAAACGGACAAACGTAACAAGTTTCCGTGATTTGAGACGCCTAAAGGATGTTTGTGTGACCGCAGGCTCTCCCCAAAGCTTCATGGGATAAGAATATGTCTTGATAATTCGTTGTTTTTTCTCTTAAGATAAAAGTTTGGTTCCTATTGATCTATCTTGGACTTTTTAGTCAAACGGACAAATTTAGTGAGTTTTTGCAATTCGACAGGCAAAGAGGATGTTTGTGTGACCTCAAGCCCTGCTCAAAGCTTCAAGGGATGAGAATATGTTATGGTTATTCGTTGTTATTTCTCTTAGGCGAAAGTTTGGTTCCTTCTGGTCTATCTTTGACTATTTGCTCAAACGTACAAACGTAACAATTTGCCATGATTTGAGACGCCTAGAGGATGTTTGTGTCACCACAAGCTCTCCCCAAATTCTCACGGGATGAGAATATGTCTTGGTAATTCGTTGTTGTTTCTCTTAGACGAAAGTTTAGTTCCTTTTGGTCTATCTTTGACTTTTTTGTCAAACAGACAAACATACCAAGTTTTTGTGTTTTGAGTGGCCTAGAGGATATTTGTATGATCCCAAGATCTCCCTAAAGCTTCAAGGGATGGCAATAAGTCTTGGTTATTCATCGTTCTTTCTCTTAGACGAAAGTTTGGCTCGATTTGGTCTATCTTTAGCTTTTTCGCCAAACGGCCAACTTAGCAAGCTTTCATGATTCGAGAGGCCTAGACGATATTTGTGTAACGTCAAGCTCTCCCTAAAGCTTCAAAGGATGGCTTTAAGTCTTGGATATTCGTTGTTGTTTCTGTTAGAAGACAGTTTGGTTCCTTTTGCTCTATCTTTGACTTTTTAGTCAAACGGACAAACTTTCCAAGTTTTCATGATTCGAAAGGCTTAAAGGATGTTTATGAGATCTAAAGTTCTCCCCAAAGCTTCAAGAGATGGCAATAAGATATGGTTATTCGTTGTTGCTTCTCTAAGACGAAAGTTTGGTTCCCTTTGGCCGTTCTTTCAGGTTTTGGTCAAACGGACAAACTTTCCGAGCTTTCATGATTCAAAATGCCTAGATGATGTTTGTGTGACCCCAAGCTTTCCCCAAAGCTTCAAGGGATGGCAAAGACGAAAGTTTGGTTTCTTTTAACCTCTCTCTAACTTTTTGGTCAAACAGACAAACTTAGCTAGTTTCCATGATTCGAGAGGCCTAGTGGATGTTTGTGTGACCCCAAGCTCTCCCCAAAGCTGCAATGGATGAAAATATGTCTTCTTTATTCGTTGTTGTTTCTCATAGGCGAAAGTTTGCTTCCTTTTGGCCTCTCTTTAACTTTATGGTCAAACGGACAAACTTAGTGATTTCGTGATTCGGCAAGCCTAGAGAATGCTTGTGTGATCCCAACCTCTCCCCAAAGCTTGAAGGGATGGCAATAAGTCTTGGTTATTCGATGTTGTTTCTCTTGGACAAAAGTTTGGTTTCATTTGTTCTATCTTTGACTTTTTGGTCAAATTGACAAACTTAGCAAGTTTTCAGAATTTGATAGGCCCAGAGAATGTTTGTGTGAGCCCAAGCTCTCCCCAAAGCTTCAAGGGATGAGAATATGTCGTGGTTTTTCGTTGTTATTTCTCTTAGACAATAGTTTGGTTTCTTTTGTTCTATCTTGGACTTTTTGGCCAAACAAGCAAACATTGCAAGTTTTTGTGATTCGAGAAGCCTCGAGGATGTTTGTATGACTCCAAGCTCTCCCCAAAGCTTCAAGGGATGAGAATATGTCGTGGTTTTTTGTTGTTGTTTCTCTTAGACAATAGTTTGGTTTCTTTTGTTCTATCTTGGACTTTTTGGCCAAACAGGCAAACATTACAAGTTTTTGTGATTCGAGAGGCCTCGAGGATGTTTGTATGACCCCAAGCTCTCCCCAAAGCTTCAAGGGTTGAAAATATGTCTTTGTCATTCGTTGTTCTTTCTTTTAGACGAAAGTTTGGTTCCTTTTGGTTTATCTTTGACTTTTTGGTCAAACGAACAAATGTAGCAGTTTTTCGTCATTTGAGATGCCTAGAGGACGTTAGCGGGACCCCAAGATCTCCCCAAAGCTCCAAGGAATGAGAATATGTCTTGGTTACTCGTTATTGATTCTCTTAGATGAAAGTGGGGTTCTTTTTTGTCTATCTTTGACTTTTTAATCAAACGGACAAACTTAGCGAGTTTTTGTGTATCAATAGGCCTACAGGATGTTTGTATGATCCCAAACTCTCCTCAAAGCTTCAAGGGACGAGAATATATCTTGGTTATTCGTTGTTGTTTCCCGTAGATGAAAGTTTGCTTCCTTTTAATCTATCTTTGTCTTTTTGGTCAAAAGGACAAACTTAGCAAGTTTTTAAGATTTGAGAGGGCTAGAGGATGTTTGTGTGACCCCAAGCTCTCCCCAAAGCTTCAAGGGATGAGAATATGTCTTGGTTTTTCGTTATTGTTTCTCTTAGACGAAAGTTGGGTTCTTTTTTTTCTATCATTGACTTTTTAGTTAAACAGACAAACTTGGCTAACTTTCACATTTCAATAGGCCTACAGGATGTTTGTGTGATCCCAAGTTCTCCCCAAAGCTTCAAGAGACGAGAATATGTCTTGGTTATTCTTTGTTGTTTCTCTTAGACTAAAGTTTGCTTCCTTTTCATCTATCTTTGGCTTTTTGGTCAAACGGACAAGCTTAGCAAGCTTTCGGGAATCGAGGGGCCTAGAGGATGTTTGTACAAGCCAAGGATCTCCCCAAAGCATCAAGGGATGAAAATATGTCTTGGTTATTTGTTGTTGTTTCTTGTAGATAATAGTTTGGTTCCTTTTGGTCCATCTTTGACATTTTGGTCAAACGGACAAACTCAGCGAGTTTTCGTGATTCGAGAGGTGTAGAGGATGTTTGTATGACCACAAGCTCTCCCAAAAGTTTCAAGGAATGAGAATATGTCTTGGTTCTTCGTTATTGTTTCTCTTAGATAAAAGCTTGGTTCCTTTTAGTCTATCTTCGAAGTTTTAGTCAAACGGACAAATGTGGCAGCTTTTCGTCATTTGAGAGGCCTAGAGGATATATGTACGACCCCAAGATCTTCCCAAATCGTCAAGGAATCAGAACATATCTTAGTTATTTATTATTGATTCTCTAAGACAAAAGTTGGGTTTTTTTTTTCTATCTTTGACTTTTTAGTCAAATTGAGAAACTTAACGAGTTTTTATGTATCAATAGGCCTACAAGATGTTTGTGTGTCCCCAAGCTCTCCCCAAAGCTTCAAGTGATGGGAATATGTCTTGGTTATTCATTATTGTTTCTCATAGACGAAAGTTTGCTTCTTTTTGGTCTATCTTTGACTTTTTGATCAAACGGACAAACTTAGCAGGTTTTCGTGATTTGTGAGGTTTAAAATATGTTTGTGTGACCCCCAGCTCTCCCCAAAGCATCAAGGGATGAGAATATGTCTTGGTTGTTCGTTGTTATTTCTCGTAGACGAAAGTTTGGTTCCTTTTGGTCTATTTTGGTGAAACAGACAAACTTAGCAAACTTTCAGGATTCGAGGGACCTAGAGGATGTTTGTGTGACCCCAAGCTCTCCCTGAAGCTTCAAGGGATAAGAATCTATCTTGGTTATTCGTTGTTGTTACGAAAGTTTGGTTCACTTTTTCCTATCTGGGACTTTTTGGTTAAATGGACAAACTTAGCATGTTTTTCTGATTCGAGAGGCCTATAGGATGTTTGTGTAATCCCAAGCTCTCCCCAAAGTTTCAAGGGGCAAGAATATGTCTTAGATATTCGTTGTTGTTAATCTTAGATGAAAGTTTGCTTCCTTTTGGTCTATCTTTGACTTTTTGGTCAAATAGACAAATTTATCAAGTTTTTATGATTCGAAAGACCTACAGGATGTTTGTGTGGCGCCAAGTTCTCCCCAAAGCTTCAAGGGATGAGAATATGTCTTAGTTGTTCGTTGTTGTTTCTCTTAGTAGGTTTTCATGATTCAACAGGCCTATATGTTGTTCGTTCGACCCCAATCTCTCCTAAAGCTTCTAAGGATGACAATATATCTCGGTTATATGTTATTGTTTCTCTTAGAAGAAAGTTTTGCTCCTTTTAACCAATCTTTGACTTTTTTGTCAAACGGACAAACTTAGCAAGTTTTCAAGATTCGGGAGGCCTATACGATGTTTGTGCGACCTCAAGCTCTCTCCAAAGCTTCAAGGGATGAGAATATGTCTTGGTTATTCGCTGTTGTTTCTCTTAGACAATAGTTTAGTTCCTTTTAGTCTATCTTTGATTTTTTGCTTAAACAAACAAACTTAGCCAGCTTCCGAGATTCAAGGGGCCTAGAGGATGTTTTTGTGATCCCAAGATCTCCCCAAAGCATTAAGGGATGAGAATATGTCTTGGTTGTTTGTTGTTGTTTCTCGTAGACGAAAGTTTGGTTGCTTTTGGTGTATCTTTGACTTTTTGGTCAAACAGATAGACTTAGCAATCTTTCACGACTCGAGGGCCCAAGAGGATGTTTGTGTGACCCTAAACTCTCTCCAAAGCTTGAAGGGATGAGAATCTATCTTGGTTATTCGTTGTTGTTACGAAAGTTTGGTTCCCTTTTGCCTATCTTTGACTTTTTGGTCAAATAGACAAACATAGAAAGTTTCCGTGATTTGAAAGGCCTAGAGGATATTTGCGTAACCCCATGCTTTCTCCAAAGCTTTAAGCGAAGACAATATGTCATGGTTATGTGTTGTTGTATCTCTTAAACGAAAGTTTGCATCCTGTTGATCAATCTTTGACTTTTCGGTGAAACGGATGAACTTAGCGGGTTTTTGTGATTTGACAGGCCTAGAAGATATTTGTGTGACCCCAAGCTCTCCCCAAAGCTTCAAGGGATGGCAATATGTTTTGGTTATTCGTTGTTGTTTCTCTTAAATGAAAGTTTGGTTCCTTTTAGCCTATCTTTGACTTTTTGTTCAAACAAACGAACTAAGCGGGTTCTCGTGATTCGACAGGCCTAGAGGATGTTGTTTTTGACCCCATGCTCTCCCAAAGCTTCAAGGGATGGTAATATGTCTTGGTTATTCGTTGTTATTTCTCCTAGATGAAAGTTTAGTTCCTTTTGATCTATCTTTGCCATTTTGGTCAAACAAATAACTTAGCAAGTTTTCGTGATTCGACAGGCATACAGGATGTTTGTTAGACCCAAATGTTTACCTAAAGCTTCAAAGGATGGTAATATGCCTTGATTATTCGTTGTTATTTCCCTTAGATAAAAGTTTGTTTCCTTTTGGCCTATCTTTGACTTTTTGGTCAACCAGACAAACCTAACTAGTTTTCGTGATTTGAGAGGCCTAAAGGATGTTTGTATGACCCCAACTCTCCCCAAAGCTTCAAAGGATGAGAATATGTCTTGGATATTCATTGTTCTTTCTCTTAGACGAAAGTTTGCTTCCTTTTGTTCTATCTTTGACTTTTTGGTCAAATGGACAAACTTAGCAAGTTTTGACGATTCGTGAGGCCTAGAGAATGTTTGTGTGACCCCCAGCTTTCCCCAAAACTTCAAGGGAAGGCAATATGAATTGGTTATTCGTTGTTGTTTCTCATAAATGAAAGTTTGCCTCCTTTTGGCCTATCTTTGACTTTTTGCAGAAACGGACAAACTTTCCAAGTTTTCATTATTCGAGAGGCTTAGAGGATGTTTGTGTGACCCTAAGCTCTCCCCAAAGCTTCAAGAGACGAGAATATGTCTTGGATACTCGTTGTTGTTTCTCTTAGATGAAAGTTTGCTTCCTTAAGGTCTAACTTTGACTTTTCGGTCAAATAGACAAACTTAGTGGATTTTCATGATTCGACAGACCTAGAGGATCATTTTGACCCCGAGCTGTCCCAAAGCTTTAAGGGATGACAATATATCTTGATTATTTGTTGTTATTTCTCTTAGACGAAAGTTTGGTTCCTTTTGGCCAATTTTTGACTTTTTGGTCAAACAGACAAACTTAGTAAGTTTTTGTCATTGAAGAGCCCTAAAGGATGTTTGTGTGAACCCAAGCTCTCCACAAAGCTTCAAAGGATGGCAATATGTCTTTATTATTCCTTGTTGTTTCTCTTAGACGAAAGTTTCGTTCCTTTTGGCCTATCTTTGATTTTTTGGTCAATCAGACAAACTTAGCAAATTTTCATGTTTCGAGAGGCCTACAGGATGTTTGTGTGACCCCAAGCTCTCCCGAAAGCTTCAAGGGATGAGAATATGTCATGGTTATTCGTTGTTGTCTCTCTTAGATGAAAGTTTGCTTCCTTTTGGTCATCTTTGACTTTTTGGTCAAACTGACAAACATTGCAAGTTTTTGTCATTCATGAGGCCTAGAGAATGTTTGTGTGACCCCAAACATTGGTTGTTCGTTGTTGTTCTTCTTAGACGAAAGTTTCCTTCCTTTTGGCCTACCTTTGACTTTTTGTTCAAACGACAAATTTAGCAAGTTTTCATGATTCGAGAGCCCTAGAGGATGTTTATGTGACCCAAATCTCTCCCTAAAGCTTCAAAGGATGGCAATATGTTTTTGTTATTCGTAATTATTTCTCATAGACGCAAATTTGCTCCATTTTAGTCTATCTTTGACTTTTTGGTCAAACGAACAAACTTAACGAGTTTTCATGAGTCGACAGGCTTAGAGCATGTTTGTGTGACGTCAAGCTCTCCCCAAAGCTTTTAAGGGATGGCAATATATGTCTTGCTCATTCATTGTTATTTCTCTTAGACGAAAGTTTGGTTCTTGTTGACCTATCCTTGACTTTTTCGTCAAACGAACAAACTTAGCAAGTTTTCGTGATTCGAGAGATTTATAGGATGTTCGTGTGACTCCCCAACTCCCCTCAAAGCTTCAAGGGACAGAAAATATGTCATGGTTATTCGTTGTTGTTTCTCTTAGGCGAAAGTTTGGTTCCTTTTTGTCTATCTTTGACTTTTTGGTTAAACGGACAAACTTAGTATGTTTTCGGCATTTGAGAGGCTTAGAGGATGTTTGTTTGACCCCAAGCTATCCCCAAATCTTGAAAGGATGGCAATATGTGTTCGTTATTCGTTGTTGTTTCTCTTACCCGAAATCTTGGTTCCTTTTGGTTTATCTTTGACGTTTTGATCAAACAGACAAACTTAGCAAGTTTTTGTGATTCGAAAGGCCTAGAGGATGTTTGTATGAACCCTAAGCTCTCCCCAAAGCTTCAAGGGAAGGCAATATATCTTGGTTATTCATTGTTGTTTCTCTTAGACGAATGTTTGCTCCATTTTGGTCTACTTAGACTTTTTGGTCAAACAGACAAACTTAGCATGTTTTTGGGATACGAGAGGCCTAGAGGATGTTTGTTTGACCCCGACTCCCCCCAAAGCTTCAAGGGATGACAATATGTCTTGGTTATTCGTTATTCTTTCTGTTAGATTAAAGTTTATTTCCTTTTGGTCTATCTTAGACATTTTGGTCAAATGGGCAAACATGTCAAATTTTTTTGATTTGACAAGCCTAGAGGATGTTTGTGTGCCCCTAACCTCTCCCCAAAGCATTCAAGGATGGCAGTATGTCTTTGTTATTCGTTGTTTTTTCTGTTAGATGAAAGTTTAGTTCCATTTGGTCTATCTTTGACATTTTGGTCAAATGGACAAACTTAGCTAGTTTTCTTGAATCGTGAGGCGCAGAGGATGTTTGCATGAGCCCAATTTCTCCCCAAAGCTTCAGAAGATGTTTGGGTTATTCGTTGTCGTTTCTCTTAGACGATAGTTTGTTCCCTTTTAGTCTATTTTAGAAATTTTGTTGAAGCGGATAAACTTAGCGAGTTTTCGTGATTTGACAGGCTTAGAGGATGTCTGTGTGAGCCCAAGCTTTCCCTAAAGCCTTAAAGGATGGCAGTATGTCTTTGTTATTCGTTGTTTTTTCTGTTAGATAAAAGTTTGGTTTCTTTTGGTCTATCTTTGACATTTTGGTCAAACGGACAAACTTAGCGAGTTTTTGAGATTTGAAAGGCCTAGAGCATGTTTGTGTGATGCCATGCTCTCTCCAATGCTTTAAGGGATGGTAATATATGTCTTGCTTATTCATTATTGTTTCTCTTAGATGAAAGTTTAGTTCCTTTTAGTCTACGTTGACTTTTTAGTCAAACGGACAAACTTATAATTTTTTGTGATTCAAGAGGCCCATAGGATGTTTGTGACACCCCTAGCTCTCCTCAAAGCTTCAAGCGATGAGAATATGTCTTGGTTATTCACTGTTGTTTATCTTAGATGAAAGTTTGCTTACTTTTGTTCTATCTTTGACTTTTTCATCAAACGGACAAACTTACCAAGTTTTTAGGATTCAAGACGCCTAGACGATGTCTGTGTGATCCCAAGCTCGACAGAAAGCTTCAAGGGATGAGAATATGCCTTAGTTATTCGTTGTTGTTCCTTATAGACGAAAGTTTGCTTCCATTTGGTCTATTTTGTTTTTTTGGTCAAGCGGATAAACTTAGTAAGCTTACGTGATTTGAGAGGCCTAGAGTATATTTGTGTAACCCAAAGCTCTCCCCAAAGCTTCAAGTGATAGCAATAATCGTGGTTATTCATTGTTGTTTCTCTTAGACAAAAGTTTAGTTTCTTTTGGACAAGCAGACAAACTTAGCACATTTTCATGATTCGAGAGGCTTAGAGGATGTTTGTGTGGCTCCAACCTCTCCCCAAAGCTTCAAGGGATGGCAATAAGTCTTGGTTATTAGTTGTTGCTTAGACAAAACCTCAGTTCCTGTTGGCCTATCTTTGACTTTTTGGTCAAACGGACAAACTTATTAAGTATTCATGTTTCGAGAGGCTAGAGAATGTTTGTGTGACCCTAAGCTCTTCTCAAAGTTTCAAAGGATGAGAATATGTCTTAGTTATCTGCTGTTGTTTCTCTTACACGAAAATTTGGATCCTTTTGGTCTATCTTTGACCTTTTGGACAAACGGACAAATCTATCATGTTTTCAGGATTTGACAGGCCTAGACAACGTTTGTGCGATCCCACGCTCTCCCCAAATCTTCAAGGGAAGAGAATATGTCTTGGTTAATCGTTGTTGTTTCTCATAGACGAAAGTTCACTTCCTTTTGGTCTATCTTTGACTTTTTCGTCAAACGGACAACTTAGCAAGGTTTCGTGATTCGAGAGACTTAGAGGATGTTTGTGTGGCCCCAATCTCTCCTCAAAGCTTCAAGGGATGACAATAAGACTTGCTTATTCATTATTGTTTCTCTTAGATGAAAGTTTAGTTCCTTTTAGTCTATCTTTGACTTTTTGGTCGAACGAACAAACGTTGCATGTTTTTGTGATTCGAGAGGCCTACAGGATCTTTGTGTGTCCCCAAGCTCTCCCCAAAGCTTCAAGTGATGGGAATATGTCTTGGTTATTCATTATTGTTTCTCATAGACGAAAGTTTGCTTCTTTTTGGTCTATCTTTGACTTTTTGGTCAAACGGACAAACTTAGCAAGCCTTCGTGATTTGAGAGGCCTAGAGGATGTTTGTGTGAACTCAAGCTCTTCCCGAAGCTTCAAGGGATGAGAATATGTCTTGGTTATTCATTGTTGTTTTCTCTTAGATAAAAGCTTAGTTCCTTTCAGTCTATCTTTGACTTTTTGGTCAAATGGACAAAATGTAGCAACTTTTTGTCATTCGAGAGGCCTAGAGGATGTTTGTGGGATACCAAGATGTTCCCAATGCTTTAAGGGATGAGAATATGTCTTGGTTATCAGTTATTTTTTTTTCTTAGACGAAAGTGTAGTTCCTTTTGTTCTATCTTTGACTTTTTGGTCAAACAAACTAACATAGCAAGTCTTCGTGTATCAATTGGCCTAGAGGATGTTTGTGTGGTCCCAAGCTCTCCCCAAAGCTTCAAGGAATTAGAATATGTCTTCGTTATTAGTTGTTGTTTCTCTTAGACAAAAGTTTCATTCGTTTTAGTCTATCTTTGACTTTTTGGTTAAACCGACAAACTTAGCAAGTTTTTGTGATTCAATAGGACTAGAGGATGTTTATGTGACCCCAAGCTCTCCCCAAAGCTTCAAGGGATGAGAATATGTCATGGTTATTCGTTGTTGTTTCTCTTGGACAAAAATTTAGTTCCTTTTGGCCTCTTTTTGAGTTTTTTGCCAAGCGGACAAGCTTAATGAGTTTTCATGATTCGAGAGGCGTAGAGGATGTTTGTCAAACCATAACCTCTCCCCAAAGCCGTAAAGGATGAGAATATGTCCTGGTTATTCGTTGTTATTTCTCTTAGATGAAAGTTTGCTTCATTTTGTTCTATCTTCAACTTTTTGGTCAAATGAACAAACGTTGCAAGTTTTCATGATTTGAGAGGCCTAGAGGATGTTTGTCTGATCCCAAGCTCTCCCCAAGGCTTCAAGGGGTGGGAATATGTCTTGGTTTTTCGTTGTTGTTTCTCATAGACGAAGGTTTGCTTCTTTTTGCTCTGTCTTTGACTTTTTAGTCAAACGGGCAAACTTAGGAAGCTTTCGTGATTTGAGAGACCAAGAAGATGTTTGTGTGAACCCAAGCTCTTCCCAAAGCTTCAAGTGATGGGAATATGTCTTGGTTATTCGATTTTGTTTCTCTTAGATGAAACTTAGTTCCTTTTGATCTATCTTTGACTTTTTAGTCAAATGGACAAATGTGGCAACTTTTTGTCATTCGAGAGGCCTAGAGGACGTTTGTGGCACACCAAGGTGTTCCCAATGCTTTAAGAGATGAGAATATGTCTTGGTTATCCGTTATTGTTTTTCTTAGACGAAAGTTTAGTTCCTTTTAGTCTATCTTTGACTTTTTGGTTAAACAGACTAACATAGCAAGTTTTCGTGTATCAATTGGCCTAGAGGATGTTTGTGTGATCCCAAGCTCTCCCCAAAGGTTCAAGGGATAAGAATATGTCTTGCTTATTCATTTTTGTTTCTCTTAGACGAAAGTTTGCTTCGTTTTCTTCTATCTTTGATTTTTTGGTCAAACGGACAAACTTGGTAGGTTTTTAGGAATCAAGAGAGCTACAGGATGTTTGTGTGACCCTAAGGTCTCCCTAAAGCTTCAAGGAATTAGAATATGTCTTGGTTATTAGTTATTGTTTCTCTTAGATGAAAGTTTCGTTCCTTTTAATCTATCTTTGACTTTTTGGTTAAACAGACAAACTTAGCGAGCTTTCGTGATTCAACAAGCCTAGAGGATGATTATGTCACCCCAAGCTCTCCCCAAAGCTTCAAGGGATGAGAATAAGTCTCGGTTATTCGTTGTTGTCTCTCTTAGACGAAAGTTTGGTTCCTTTTACTCTATCGTTGACTTTTTAGTCAAACAGATAAACTTATAATTTTTTGTGATTCAAGAGGCCAATAGGATGTTTGTGACCCCCCATGCTCTCCTCAATGCTTCAAGGGATGAGAATATGTCTTGGTTATTCGCTATTGTTTATCTTAGACGAAAGTTTGCTTACTTTTGTTCTATCTTTGGCTTTTTCATCAAACGGAGAAACTTATCAAGTTTTTAAGATTCAAGACGCCTAGATGATGTGTATGTGACCCCAAGCTCGACCGAAAGCTTCAAGGAATGAGAATATGACCCTAATTCGGGAGGCCTAGAGGATGCTTGTGTTACCCCAAGCTCTCCTTAAAACTTCATGGAATGGCAATAAGTCTTGGTTATTCGTTGTTGTTTCTTTTAGACGAAAGTTTGGTTTCTTTTGGCCTATTTTTGACTTTTTAGCCAAACAAACAAACTTAGAAAGTTATCATGATTCTAGAGCCTAGACGATGTTTGTGTGACCCCAAGCTCTCCCCAAAGCTTCATGAGATGAGAATATATCTTGGTTATTCGTTGTTGTTTCTCATAGACGAAAGTTTGCTTCCTTTTAGTCTATCTTTGACTTTTTGACTAAACGGACAACTTATGAAGCTGTCGTGATTAGATAGGCCTAGAGGATGTTTGTGTGACCCCAAGCTCTCCCCAACGCTTAAACGGTTGACAATATGTCTAGGTTATTCGTTGTTTTTTCTGTTAAACAAAAGTTTGCTTCCTTTTCGTCTGTCTTTGATTCTTTGCTCAAACGGACAAACGTAACAAGTTTTCGCCATTTGAGAGGCCTAGAAGATGTTTGTGTGACCGCAAGCTCACCCCTATGCATCATGGGATGAGAATATGTCTTGGTAATTCGTTGTTGTTCCTCTTAGACGAAAGTTTTGTTCCTTTTGGTCTATCTTTGACTTTTTGTAAAATGGACAACTTTAGCGAGTTTTCGCAATTTGAGAGGCATAGAGAATGTTTGTGTGACCCCAAGCTCTCCCCAAACCCTCAAGGGATAAGAATATGTCTTGTTTATTTTTGTTTCTCATAAACAAAAGTTTACTTCCTTTTGGTCTAGCTTCGACTTTATGACCTAATGGACGAACTTAGCAAGTTTTCAAGATTCGAAAGGCCTAGAGCATGTTTGTATGAAACCAACCTCTCCCCAAAGCTTCATGGGATCAGAATATGTATTGGTTATTCGTTGTTGTTTCTCTTAGGTGAAAGTTTGGCTCCTTCTGGTCCTTCTTTGACTCTTTGCTCAAACGGACAAACCTAGCAAGTTTTCAGAAGTTGACAGGCCTAAAGGATGTTTGTAGGATCCAAAGCTCTCCCCAAAGCTTCAAGGGATGAGAATATGTCTTGGTTCTTTGTTGTTGCTTTCTATAGACGAAAGTTTGCTTCCTTTTGGCGTATCTTTGACTTTTTAGTCAAACGAATAAATTATGAAGCTTTCGTGATTCGATAGGCCTAGAGGATGTTTGTGTGACCCCAAGCTCTCCCCAAAGCTTAAAGGGTTGGCAATATGTCTAGGTTATTCGTTGTTTTTTCTCTTAAACAAAAATTTGCTTCCTTTTGGTCTGTCTTTAACTCTTTCCTCAAACGGACAAACGTAACAAGTTTCCGTCATTTGAGAGGCCTAGAGGATGTTAGTGTGACCACAAGCTCTCTTCTAAGCTTTATGGGATGAGAATATGTCTTGGTAATTGACTGTTGTTTCTCATAAACAAAAGTTTGCTTCCTTTTGGTCTAGCTTTGACTTTATGGCCAAAAGGACGAACTTAGCAAGTTTTCATGATTCGAAAGGCCTAGAGCATGTTTGTATGACCCCAACTCTCCCCAAAGCTTCATAGGATCAGAATATGTCTTGGTTATTTGTTGTTGTTTCTCTGAGATGAAAGCTTAGATCCTTCTGGTCTATCTTTGACTCTTTACTCAAAGGGACAAACCTAGCAAGTTTTCAGAAAATGACAGGCGTAGAGGATGTTTGTGTGATCCCAAGCTCTCCCCAAAGCTTCAAGGGATGGCAATATGTATGGGTTATTCGTTGTGATTTCTCTCAGACGAAAGTTTGGTTTTCTTTGGTCGATCTTTGACTTTCTGGCCAAACAGACAAACTAAGCAAGCAATCGTGATTCGAGAGGCCTAGTGGATGTTTCTGTGACCCAAGCACTTCGCAAAGCTTCAAGGGATGAGAATATGTCATGGTTATTCGCTATTGTTTCTCGCAGATGAAACTTTGGTTTCTTTTGGTCCTGTCTTCGATTTTTGGGTCAAACGGACAAACTTAGCAAGTTTTCGGGATTTGAGATGCCTAGAGGATGTTTGTTGTGACACCTGAAGCTCTCCCCAAAGCTTCAAGGGATGCGAGGATATGGTATTGGTTATTCGTTGTTGTTTCTCCTATCACGAAAGTTTGGTTCTTTTTGGTCTATCTTTGACTTTTTGGTCAAATGAACAAACTTAGTAAGTTTTTAGGATTCGAGAGGCCTAGAGAATGTTTGTGTGACCCCAAGCTCTCCCCAAAGCTACAAGGGACGGCAATAAATCTTGATTATTCGTTGTTGTTTCTCTTAGACGAAAGTTTGCTTCCTTTTGGCCTATCTTTGACTTTTTGGTCAAACGGTCAACTTAGCAACGTTTCGTGATTCTCGCCTAGAGGATGTTTGTGTGACCACAACCTCTACCCAAAGCTTCAAGGGATGAGAACAAGTCTTGGTTATTCGTTATTGTTTCCCTTAGCCAAAAGTTTGGTTCCTTTTGGTCTATCTTTATCTTTTTGGTGAAGCGGACAGACTTAGCAAGCTTTCATAATTCGAATGGCCTAAAGGATGTTTGTGTGACCCCTAACTCTCCCCAAAGCTTTAAAGGATGAGAATACGTCTGGGTTATTTGTTGTTATTTCTCTTAGACGAAAGTTTAGTTCCTTTTGGCCTATCTTTGACTTTATGGTCAAACGGACAAACTTAGCAAGTTTTCATGATTCGAGAGGCCTACAAGATGTTTGTATGACTCCAACCTCTCCCCAAAGCTTCATGGGATGGCAATAAGTCTTGGTTATTCGTTATTGTTTCTCTTAAACAAATGTTTGGTTCCTTTTGGCCTATCTTTGACTTTAAACTAAAACGGACAAACTTAGCAAGTTTTTATGATTCGTGAAGCCTAGAGAAGGTTTATGTCACCCTAACCTGTCCCCAAAGCTTCAAAGGTTGAGAATATATTTTGGTTATTCGTTGTTGTTTCCCTTAAACGAAAGTTTGCTTTCTTTTGTTCTATCTTCGAATTTTTAGTCCAATGAACAAACATAGCAATTTTCGTGATTCGAGAGGCTTAGAAGATGCTTGTGTGACCCCAAGCTCTCCCCAAAGCTTCAACGGATGAAAATATGTGTTGATTATTCATTGTTATTTCTCTTAGGTGAAAGTTTGGTTTCTTTGAGCCTATCTTTGACTTTTGGGTCAAACAGACTAACTTAGCTAGTTTTCGTAGTTTGGGAGGCCTAGAGGACGTTTGTAATATCTCCAAAACTTCAAGGAATCAGAATATGTTTTGGTTTTCGTTGTGGTTTCTCTCAGACGAATGTTTATTTCTTTTAGTCTATTTTTGACTTTTGGTCAAACGTTGCATGTTTTTGTGACTCGAGAGGCCCAGAGGATGTTTGTGTGACCCCAAGCTCTCCCCAGAGCTTCATGGGATGACAATATGTCTTGGTTAATTCGTTATTGTTTCTCTTAGAAGAAAGTTTGGTTCCTTTTGGTTTATCTTGTACTTTTTGGTCAAACGGACAAAATTAGCAAGTTTTCGTGATTTGAGAGGCCTAGAGGATGTTTGTGTGGCCCCAAGCTGTCTCCAAAGCTTCAAGAAATGAGAATATGTCTTGGTTATTCGTTATTATTTCTCTTAGACGAAAGTTTAGTTCCTTTTGATGTATCTTTGACTCTTTACTTAAACAGACAAACTTAGCAAGTTTACGGGATTCAATAGCCTAGAGGATGTTTGTGTGACTCGAAGCTCTCCTTAAAGCTTCATGGGATGAAAATATGTCTTTGTTATTCGTTGTTGTTTCTCATACACGAAAGTTTACTTTCTTTTGGTCTATCTTTGACTTTTTGGCCAAACGGATAACTTAGTAAGGTTTTGTGACTCTCGCCTAGAGGATGTTTGTGTGACCCCAATCTCTGTCGCCCAAAGCTCAAAGGAGCAATAAGTTTGGTTATTCTTGTTGTTTCTCCTACATGAAATTTAGTTAGTTTCATTTAGTCTACTTTGACTTTTTGGTTAAAAAAC
>NSJW01000207.1:78063-160159 GCA_019955255.1 Castanospermum australe
ATGCTTAAGTTTAAAGTACTCTCTTTTAAATTTAACATTCTCTTTAACACTCTCCCACCAACAAATTCTTTACTTTTAGGCCAAAACCTTTTGATTTTCAAGAACCACTTTCGCTACCCTTTGAATCCTCATGAGAAGCTCTTCCTACATAAAAATTGAATCTCTTAGGTCTCCCAAATCCCTTCTAATAGATTCCTTATTAAACACTAACTGTTTTCCTCCTTTAGATGAACAACTTAATCTGTAGATTATGCTTAAATGCATTTCTCCTTTTCCATCCTATAAGCTTCCACAACCAAAACCAAAACCCAAACCCTATGCTGGTGTAAGCCTCCACGTATGACTTTTTCAATCCTTTCCAAACTTTCTGCCTTTTTCCCTTACTAAAAAGAAATCTATTGTGAGGCTTTGAAAACCATTTTGTAAGTGATAAAATGCTTCGTAACCCCTCCACTTCATTTTTAAGCCTAACTAATCCCCCAAGAAAGTGTGCTATCCGCAAAGTATGTTGTGAAAATTCGACCCGAATAGTATGGTTATCGTTGTATTTTTCCACTCTAAAGTCTAAAACACATCTATGCATCTCTAAACCCCTATGAGACGAGTAGACCGTAGTCAGAGAAGCCCAAGAGAAAAAATGTCAAATAAGCGTTTTTGTCATATAGGCTCTAAACCTTTTATTAGCACCAAAAGATAGTCTCGGAAAACTAAACTAACTCTCTAATCCCCCTTATAAGCGAAACATACCTATTCATTTTTGCCTAGCCAAATCCCATATCAATGCAAATCTTAATACATCAAAAGCACTTCTGCCAAGGGCAATCGACATCCTCCTCAACCTTTCCAAATCCCCAAGCTCAAATACCCAGAACCTAACTTGTTCATCCATTAGTAGTAATACTCTTATATGATGAGAGATAAGGTCCTCCGAAACTCCTTTGCCAGGAAATCTAACCCTAAAAAATCCAGTGAAGTCCCCATTAATGACTACTGATTTTTTTAAAATTCTGACATAAATTTTAACTCTAGGACTCTGAACAAACAGATTCAGTCAAGTGAGAATATTTTATTAGCGTGCTGACCCTACCCCCACAAGAGGACCTCGTCCACCTCTAAAGTAGATAGCCAGATCGAATACACACCCTTACCCGCAATATTCACCGTTTACCGGCCCCTCCAACTCAGAAAAATACTTAGAGATTAATTACACAGGTGACTGCCATTTTCGCATAGGATGTCTCTCTCACTACTTGTCACGAAGTCTCTGTAGTCGAATGCTTATGTAATTAGGTAATGCTTTGGCCCAACCCTAACTTCAGAGCGGTTTTAGGTATACTAGAATCGGTGTTCTATTACATTTAGCACACGCTATTCCCCTTGCCTCATCGCTCTTCTAGAGAATTAGTTCATAGTGTTGAAACCCGCAATTCCTCTTAACCTCAAAATGCATCATGGCGATGAGAATTCACAGCTACTCTCTAGAATCATAAACACTCGGTTGATTGTTCTCCCTTAGCCTACAATAACAAATGCTTTGAGTTTCTCTGTATCATCTATTGGACTCTCCTACTCCATTGTCAATCCCTTCTCACGAAATGAAGAAAAGCAAGACAAGACTGTAGTCGACCACACATTCCTACAAAATATGATAGTACACGCTTAAAAGATGTCCTAAAGCTTTTATCAGAAGAGACTGGTACCCCCTTGAGAAAACACATCACACAAAAATTCATTCGTAAAAACGGATCGAGTTCTTAACCTAACTCTGCGGTTATATTGTACAGCTTAATTTCGCTCCTCCATAGATCCACGTATGTTAGTCTAAAGATACTCCTCTTTTCTAGCTGGTTACTTATGTCAAACGCTGACACAACTTACCTTAAGCGATTACGCCTATCCTCAACTATCTAGAGCTTCAGAAAGGACGACACACTACACAAACATGCGTTTACATAGATCCTACGACAACGCATCTCCCCTGGAGAAATGCTTCCAATGTGAATGCAGACAACGTCAATACCGCTAGTAAATTTCGTTATTTAGTTTTTCTCCCAATCAAACAAATTCGTTGGTTTCCCTTCCTGAGACCATAATGATACCATACTTGACTTTTAAACCACCGGTAGATAGACGGAGAAAATCAATTATATCACGGTTATTTATGAATGATGGCTGTGGAAAGAGCAGCCTAGAATAGTGGTATTAAAATCAAACACCAATAAATACACAGTCAACCAAAATCTCATCAAATGTAAGAAATAATTAAATCTGTGAATAAATTCGTTGTTGTTTCCCCTTAAAACCGTAGAACAAATGGAAACGTGTTTATATGACTATTTTACTGGGATATTACTATCCAATACAAGACAATTTTGGTCCTTTGAGTTACGCAAATCGGACCATAGTCAGTGCTCTCCAGAAGAGAAGGCAAAGTGTTTCAGTTTTTCCAGACTCCCCGATGAGTCACTTTTCTATGACAGTGCACTTAATATGAGTGTAAAAACGCCCAAATGCCTCTCTCTCGCAACGAGCAACGCTCAATATCAAACCGCTACTTGCATCCATCTTCAATGCTTATTTGTCTGTGGTTATCTCACCTTTTATCCATCTAGGTGTTATATCGATGTAACGTCTTTGGTGCTTCTTGACGCCATCAAATTCTTATTTGTCAGACTATTGGGAGTGCGGGGTCAAAAAGCAGAGCAAAACTTTTATGCTAGCCTCGGACATAGTGATTGAGGACGGCCATAAAGAAGTACATTTTCTGTTGTTTTGTAACTTAGTGACGTATCGCCAAGGTACACCACAAATGAGCGCAGTATCAGAATAATCTAAGTAGGTATGTGTGTTCGTTGTGGAGATATATCTCTCCAGGAACAGGATATTCTGTTATTGATAATCGGCTTTTAGTCGCGAGTGGAATGTCTTTTATCCGGTTCTTGGTACTACAAACCTCTTTAGTGCCTTCGCGTTTCTGTGAACTCAGAGAGGAGGGTCTCCAAGCGGAATCCGTTATGTTTAGACACCGCACCCAAAATTGTGACCCCAAGCTCTCCCCAGTATGCTTCATATCTTGCGTTTTCCTGTTACTTTTATATCACAATATGTATTTTTTAATCGTAATAAATATGTTTCTATCATTAGAAATGAATAATAGATTTGCGTTATCATTACTGAATATACATAATAATACATATATAATGTTATACTATTTATATATAAATACTATATAGATCAAACGTAGACAAAAATAATTTTATAGCAAAAATGTAGTTTCTTATCTAACGTACTATGAACGAGGCTTAGAGGATGTTTGATTCGGCTGCCATCAAAGTTCTTGTTCATACCTATAAAAGTGGATTCATAAGGAAAAATTGACAAATATACTGATCTGGTTATTCGTTATTATTTCTCTAAGTGACAGCAAAATTCAGTTCCTTTATTTGCAATGTTATACTTATGACATCTACTATATATACAGACCAAAATATCTTTGCTACAGATTATAACGGGATTTCAATAGCTCTCAATGCTCAGATGATGGTTGACTGTGGCACTCGAAGCTGCTTCTCACATCTAAACATCTATGCGGATGTAACAAATTCAGTATTGTCATGTGTCATATCATGTTTTCCTTCTTGTTATCTTCATATCATCGATATAGAGATGTTAACTTTTCTTTTGTAACTTTATCTATATTGAGCTTATTGCCTAAACGGTAACTTTAATTTTATAGTGTAATAGGTTTTGTGATCTCCTCGCCTAGAGGCATATTCATGATAAGGACTTCTTTGTTAGTAGATCCCACCCAATCTCTCCCAAATGTTATCAACGGAGATGGCAATAACAATATACTGTGTAGTCTCGTTGCGTTAGTTTCTTGGCCTACAAGTGGCGAAATTTCATTTATACAAATTCTTATCACCTAATACCTCATTGTTTAACGGTACCAAAGCTTATTATAAGCATTAAGATGGTTCATGATTCGACAAGCTTAAAGGATGTTTGTGTGACTCACAAGCTCTACCCAAAGCTTCAAGGGATGAGAATATGTGTTAGTTGTTCTTGTTGTATTCTTATAGACAAAAGTTTTGCCTTTATTTTGGTCTTATTTATGACTTTTAGTCAAACGGACAAACTTAGAAGCTTTCATGATTCGAGAGGCCTAGACGATGTTGGGTGGCCCCAAGCTCTCCCTCAAAAGCTTCCCAAAGCAAAGTTATAATGAGCCAATATAGTTTCTTAGGTTATATTCAGTTGTTAGTTCTCTTATAAGAAAAGAATTGGTTTTCCTTTTAGTCTTATCATCTTATATACGATTTATTATGTGATGAAAGGAGAGACAATACTTAAGCAAGTCTTCAGATTCAATTATGAGCCGAAAAGAGGTTAAATAGTTTGATACGATATCCTAAGGCTCTCCCCCAAAGCATCAAAAATCACCGAGCTAAACATAAGTCATATATTAGGATACCCGTTATTGTTTCCAATTTAGAATATGAATAGTTATTTGATTCCTTAATGTCTCTTCTTTAAGAGTTTGATTCTCATATACAGAGTTAAACAAATAACAACAATTCGTGAACCAAAACCACTTTCAAACTGAACTTATTTGTCTATAATAAAATATTAAGTCCTAATGCAGGAATTAGTGTGACCAAGCTCTTACCTAATAAAAAAAGCGGATCAAAGATAGAGAAGGATGACGCAATAATAATATTTTTATTATATTTAACCAGTGTTATTTCTCTTATATAATGAGAAGAGTATGGTTACAATTATTTGTTCTAATTCATATTGATTACTTTTATCAAGGTCTAAAACGTAGAGAGAAACAAATTTTCAATTTGTTTTCTTGATTCGAGATAGACCATACGAATTAGAGTTGTGTGATCCCACGCGCTCCAATCCCATTAATAGGGGTTCACATGATGTGAATATAGTTAATTATTGATACTTCGAATATTATAAATAATGTATTCATATGTTAGTTATCTCATCTAAAGATAAGATTAAAGTTTTCCTTTACCGCGCATATTACTATTTGATCATATTTTGGGTCAACATATGGACCAGAAAACGATAGCGTGTATGAGTATATATATTCAGCAAATATGAGAGGTCTGTGAGATATTATAAATATGAGTAGTATAACCCACTAAACCAATTCACCTCAACAAGCATTCTAAGCAATATGTACGATAAATGGGATCTGCGTGAATTTATTCGTTCGTATTGGAGATTATATCTCCAAAAGACGAAAGTTTGCTTACCTTTTGGTCTAACTCCTAATTATTTGTATCTTTTTAGGTTCATTACAATATTCGGTCGGGACAGACTGTAGAACCCTTTTCTAATGACGTATTCGATAATCGGTCACATATGAGAAGGACTCTTTCGAGAGTTGGCTTTCGGACCCCAAAGCATCATCCCCAAATACCGCCTCAAAGAGAGGACTTAAAGTTTAAAAATACTCGTGGCATAAATTTGAGTTAAACACTTTGGTCTGATTTATACTTTGATAGAATGTTTTGTGGGTGTCCCATTATAAATGAAAGATTAATTTTTTACGTTCTTAAGAGTTGTACCATCTAACTTGTACCTGATTTTGGATTCTGTCAAACTACGAGCAACCTTAGATAAAACTATTATGAGACAAAGAATTATTCATGAAATTTAATATTAGTGAAGAGGGCGTAATGAATGAATGTTTCTTATAATTTACTCCATAAGCTACTCCCACAAATGACTTCTAAGGATGGATATTAATAATCTATAGCTTATTCGCTAAATGTGATTCTTCTTAGTAAACGAAAGTTTGAGCTTCATTTTGGTCTTAATTGATATGACTCTTAGTCATAATTATAACAGTTATAATAAAAAGATCTGTATCTTCTTCAAATTCTTATAGGGATTTGAATGAATAAGAAGTGTCAAAGAGGGTTGATATGATGTAAATTCTACTACCAATTAACATAAACTTACCCCAATAGTCTTACTAAAATAGGCTTGAAAAAATAATTTATATAAGTAACAATTTCAATGTATGATGGTTGAATTTTCCTATACATTGATTACCTTAATTATAGTTTTGAGTCCTGTGTCTTTAGATCAGTAATTTTTTTAAAATATTTGAATACTTTCATCGAGCTACCAGATTAACTTTCTTAAAGAACAAAAACGTAACCAAAAAAGTTTTAATACACCATACGATATTGAAATAACAGCTATGAAGCCTCACCCCGAAGTGTTTATTTATGTATAACATGTACCATCCTAGACTTATTACACACCCGAGAAAAAGAAAGAGTGCATGAAGGAATGTATTGATATTGTATATGTCACACAGATCTAATATATTATATACGTTTTCTCACAATCATAAAATATATAGTTGTACTTAATTAATTGTCCTCTAAAGAGGAATACGATAAAAAGTTATAGAAATCTCTTTGATATAGTTCATATCTTCGACTTTATTAAAGTTCTATTAAACGGACAATAGACATATAAACGTAATAAGCTAATCATCATTATCTCCAAGTGAGTAATAACAATAAGTAGAAGAATAGATTAAAATTAATGAAATCCCACAAGCAATGCTATAACCCAAAGCCATATCAGATGTGAAAGATTATAAGAATATCTTTGAACGCTATACCGCTGTTTCATTCAATATAGTAATATGAAAGGTTTGCATTTGCTGGTATTAAGAACTAACATATCGATACATTCTCATTTCACATTAATACCATTATCTGTGAACGAGAAACGTTAAGAGTTCGTTTCAGGTGTTTTTATTCTCTATTGTTTGATGAAGGCCTAGAAAGGTTCGTTTGAGATAGACCGTCTTACAGTTCTCCCAGATATTAGGGATTCTTTGAAGCCTGGTAGAGAGCACAGAAAGTATGTCTTGCGTCTCTCTTTAAAGTCCGTGTTGTATTATCTCAAGTTATTATCAGAATAGCGATTTGCTTCCTTCTTTGATCTGCTCAGAGATATATTAGTGTTTTCGAGAGAAACAGGAATCTTATATTTAGTCAATCTTTTCCTGTAGCTTTGGGATTCTATTTAGATTTCGATTAGGCCTTATGCTAGAGTAATGAGTTTATTATGTCTGGACCTTCAGGAGACACAGTACCTAAGCATTCAAATGGTTAGGTTTTTTCTTTTTGGTTGTAATTTAGGCTAAATTTGAACAAAAGACTTGCTTAATTCGTTGTGATTTTTCTTGACGCAAAAGTTTGCTTCCCTTCTGTGCCTAGTAACTCCATTAAATGACTTTACATCTTAGTGCTTTTGAAGACAAGCTGCAAGAACTTAGTACATGACTTCTACGTATAAGAAACGAGAAGAAATCGGCCTGAGTATGAGGTAGGGACTTCTGCTCAGATACGTAACCCCATTAAGAACTTCGTATCCCCGACACAGCATGTGAAAAACGTAGTTGAGTAATGGCAAGCTTCTATTCTAAGAATACTATAATTTTATCTGATATTGTATGGCGATGCTCCTCTTAGAGACAAAAGTCTCACACACAGTGCACTATGTCAATAAGATTCAGGTATATATTCTGATCTTTCGCCAAAGAATGTGCGCAGCAAAAGCCGTATACAACGAGTAGTATTATCTCGTAATAGACTGTGGTGGCAAACAAGTACACCTTACAGAGGTAGGGTATTTTGCTCATATCTTCGATGTTCAAAACATGCAGCATTCCCAGTCCACGCTATACAAATTGAAAATGAGAGAGAATAGTATACCTTTGAGAAATGCTTATAGATTGTTATTCATCTTTAAGACCAAATATTGGAATCTGACTTTGTTTATCTAAGACATATTAGATAATCATAGAACAGATCAAAGACTTAGCGAAGTTTTTAACATTATTCCGAGAAGGAGGACTTCTCAAAGAGAGAATGTATAATGTGTTGTGACACCCAAACATCCCCAAAGCTTCAAGAGATGAGAATATGTCTTGATTATTTCATTGTGTTTCTTAGATGAAGTTTGCTTCTTTTTGTCTTGCTTTGACTTTATGGCCAATTGGACGAACTTAGCGAGTTTCGTTGATTCAAGAGGCTAGAGGAATATTTGTGTGACCCCAAGCTCTCCCCAAAGCTTCAAGGGCTAAGAATATGTCTTGGTTCTTTGTTGTTATTTCTCATAGATGAAAGTTTGCTTCCTTTTGGTGTATTTGGACTTTGTGGTCAAGCGGACAACTTAGCAAACTTTCATGATTTGAGAGGCATAGAGGCTGTTTGTGTGGCCCCAAGCTCTCCCCAAAGCTTTAAGGGATGGCAATAAGTCTTGGTTATTCGTTGTGATTTTTCTTAGTCGAAAGTTTAGTTTTTTTTGGTCTATTTTTGACTTTTTGGTCAAACAGACAAACTAGTAAGCATCATAAAAACAAAGTTCCATGTCGATATGGGATGTGTTACATGAGAAGATGCTAGTTTGAATCTCCAAGGTTTTCCTTTTTTTTTTTAATTAATTGGAGTTTATACAATAAGAATAATTTATATTTCTCATAATTTTAATTTCATATAATTTAATAAAATTTAAAGAAGCCCTAAAATAAATATTTGATACTCAACTATGGCAGTAAGTCTTGGTTATCCTTTGTTGTTTCTCTTAGATGAATGTTTGGTTCCTTTTGGCCTATCTTTGACTTTTTGGTCAAATTGATGCGAACCTCACCAAGAATAATTAGAGTCGTCAACAAATTAAGGTACCGTGATTGTCTACAATCAGATTTTTGGATGGAAAAATCTCGACCCATTACTTACGCAGAGGTAAAAACCTTGGTATGTTGAAGACGCCTATAACTGTGGTGGAAATTCCATTTGATTAGTCAAATTGTGAATGCCACAGAATGATTCCGATAAGTTCAAAACGTTCTTCAAAGAACCAAAGAGAAACTTTCAATTTTCGAGAATAAAACTCTGCTCCTTTTTCATTCATTTATGCATTTAAATAGGCAGATAATAATACCATCAGAAATAAACATGCCTAAAAGAAAAAGGAAAATTTACAAAATATCTTATTACACCCTTTAAACAAATCAATCAGCCCTAACAAATAAAGAAAAGTATCTGATTAAATCAATCAATCCTAACAAATGAAGGAAAGTATCTGATCAAATCAATTAGTCCTAGCAAATAAAGAAAAGCTTATAAAAAGGATACTTGGTAATGAACCAAGCCCAAAATGCGTCCAAATTGAGCCCCCCAATCATGCAAATTTGCTGTTGCAATTAGTCCCCAAATCATGCAGATTTACTGCTGCAATTAGCCCCCAAATCATGCAGATTTGCTGCTGCAATTAGGTTGGGTTTGAATCACATTGATGCTTCTTTGTTGAAAATGTGGGCTATGCTCAATGGGCTGTAAATTTGATTGAAACCAGATTTCTTGAATCAACCCGTTGAGTACTTCCTTGAATTTCTTTGCCTGAAGCTCTCGTAACTGGACCAACTGGGACTTGAACCGGATCCTTTAACGTCGTAACTTCATTTGCATCATTCCCATCCTCTTGAAAAGGATTTGTCCTCAAATCATCGCCTACATTAAAAAGAGTCAAATGAGTAACATTAAAAGTAGCACTAACATTGTACTAACCTGGTAAATGCAACTTGTAGGGTTGTCATTGATAAGCTCGAGGACTTGGAAAGGACCATCTCCTCTCGGATGTAGTTAGGAATGCCTTTGAATAGGAAATCTCTCTTTTCGCATGTGCAGCCAAACCCAATCTCCAGGTTTGAAAATCAGCTTATGGCACCCCTTGTTGGCTGGTTTTGCATATTGCTCTGTTCTCTGCTCAACATTGAGTCTTGCCTTCTCGTGGATCGTTATTTTGTTTATGGTTCGACAATCAACGCACATTTTCTACGTCTCATCCTTCTTAAGAGCTAAAATCACCGGAACAGCACACGGGCTCATGCTTTCTCTCACGTACAAAAGTACAATCATTAGCTGATTTGCAAACTTTGCACGCTTAATTTCACTCGCTTTTGCATAGAAATTCTTTTTGTTCTCTCTCTGATTTTCTCTCAATGGCTGAATTTTGATTTTTTTTTTTACTCTTTCAATTTTGTCAGCCTTTCTTTGATTTTTAATCTTTTTTTTTGTTCACTTTCGCTCTCTTTCTTTTGATCACTCTCTCTCTGTAATCTCACTTGATCTTCATAAACTTGCTTCAGTGTCATCGGAACAAGAGTGATAGATCTCTGATTGAGCACAAAAGAGTATTTCTTGGTAAAGCCGTTATGCTTAACTTGCCGATCACATTGCCAAGGTCGGCCTAATAACAAGTGTCCAGCTTGTATCGAAACTACATCGCACAAAACTTCATCTTCATATTTTCTAATGCGGAATGACACTAACACCTGTTTAGTCACCCTTAACTCTCCATTATCATTAAGCCATTGCAATTTATAAGGTCGGTGATGTTTAATTGTTGGCAGCCCTAATTTTTTCACCAAAATAGTGCTAGCAACATTAGTACAACTACCTCCATCAATAATTACACTACATACCTTGTTTTGTACATGACATCTAGTATGAAAGATGTTTTCTTGCTGTACTTCTTCATCTTCTTTGACCTGCATGCTTAAAGCTCTTCTTGCAACCAACAATTCTCCTTCGGCTACATATTCTTCCTCATCCGCATCCTCCAATGGTGGCATAGAGTCGGGCTTCGATTCATCATAGGTTTCAATCTCACCATTATCCCGAATCACCATGACTCTTTTGTTCGGGCATTGGCTTGCTATGTGATCCCTGCCTTGACATTTGAAACACTTAATGTCACGATTTCGAGATGTGGAAGGGTCGAATTTACCTTGAGAACCATGGCTGGTTGTTTCTTGTGTTTTGACTCAGTTTTGGGTTTTGCAGTTGGCCTTTCTTCTTTCTTTACATAACTCGGTTTCCACGGAGAAGAACCCAAACTATGCACTGCACATGTACCACCCCTCCTTTTGAGCTGTTGCTCCATTTTGATGGCCATGTGCACCATGTCTTCCAACTCCACGTAATGCTACATCTCCACTTTATCAAGAATTTCTCAATTTAAGCCATGCAAAAACCTTACCATAGTAGCCTCTCGGTCTTCTACATTAGCCCGAATCATAGCAATCTCCATCTTCTGATAATAATCCTCTACTCTTTGGTTACCTTGTCTAAGGCTTTGCAGTTTTTGGTACAACTCCCGGTAGTAATGGCTGGGTACAAACCGTCTTCTCATCACTATTTTCATCTCTTACCACGGCTCAATCGGACGCTCTCTATTCCGCCGCCTGTTCAACGCTAACCGATCCCACCAAATAACAGCATAATTAGAAAACTCCATGGCAGCAAGTTTTACCTTCTTTATCTCAGAGTAATTGTGGCAATCGAACACCAACTCCACCTTCTTCTCCCATTCAAAATAGGCCTTTGGGTCATTCTTTCCTTGAAATGAAGGGATTGTCATTGTAATACTGCCCAGATTGTTATCTTCCCGGTTCCTAGCTTCCCTAAACCGCCCATGACTCTTGGGACTACCCATTGAATTTCGATCTTCTTCTCCATAGAATCCAGCCCCATAATACTCGTCGTTCTCATCCCTTACTTCCCTCGGTTGGACTATTTCCCTCCTAAGCACATTAGGAACGTTTTTCGGCTGCGCCATACGTTCATTCTCTACCCTATCTAATCGTTCATGCACCTGCTCCAATTCACTCCTCATCATTCTTCTCATCTCTTCCACCATAGACTTCATGAATAACTTCGGATCAGCCACTCCTTGAATGCTATCACTGCTGTTAAGTGACATTGTTGATCTGCAAAATAAGTTTAGGAACAAAATGCAATGGACCTCACGACACTCCTCACGTGTTTCACTTAAAGAATGATTTAGTCGATCTCATTCGTATTTCACTAAAAACAATTTGGCTTTTACCCACTAATATGCTCACCACTCCTGCCTTTTTCCACTCGATATTTCTCTTTCAGCTTTTTTTTTAACTAATCAGGCAATATCGAATCACTTGTAGTAATTCAAAAGTAAAAACACCAAGGGCAGCATAAATACGAAGAAACAACGACTAATTAAGTTTTTCGAAATACGAATTTTTTTTTTTACGAATTTTTTTTTTGAATCCTTCTCTGTTTTTTTTTTTAACCCTAGGTGGAAATCAATGGAAAGACAAAAAAAGGATAGGTAAACTTGATTTAGAACCAAAGCTCTGTTACCAAATGATGAGAACTTCACCAAGAATAACGAGACCTGCCAACGAACTAAGGTACCTTGACCGTCTATAATCCGATTTTTGGATGGAAAAACCTCAACCTGTTACTTATGCAGAGATAAGAACCTTGGTATGTTAAAGACGCCACAAACGATGGTGGAAATTCCATTTGATAACTCGAATTGTGAATGTGACGGAATGATTCCGATAAGTTCAAAAAGTTCTTCAAAGAACCAAAAAGAAACTCTCAATTTTCGCCAATAAAACTCTGCTGCTTTTTCATTCATGTATGCCTTTAAATAGGTTGATTACAATACCATCATAAATAAACATGCTTAAAAAGAAAAGGAAAGTTTATAAAATATTTGATTACACCCTTAAAACAAATCAATCAGCCCTAACAAATAAAGGAAAGTATCTGATTAAAACAATCAGCCCTAGCAAATAAAAGAAAGTTTATAAAAAAAATATACTTGGCAATGAGCCAAGCTCAAAATATGTCCAAATTTACCCCCCAAAATATGCAGATTTGCTGCTGCAATTAAAACGTGGGCTATGCTCAATGGGCTATAAATTTGATTGAAACTAGATTTCTTGATTCAGCACGTTGAGTGCTTCCTTGAATTTCTCTGCTCGAGCTCTCGTAACTGGACCAATTGGGACTTGGACCGGATCCTTTACCATCGTAACTTCATTCGCATCACAAAGACAAACTTAGCAAGATTTCATGATTCAAGAGGCCTAGAGGATATTTCTATGACCCCAAGCACTCCCCAAAGCTTCAAGGGATGTGAATATGTCATGGTTATTCGCTATTATTTCTCTAAGATAAAAGTTTGTTTCCTTTTGAGGGGCCTAGAGGATGTTTGTGTGACCCCAAGCTCTCCCCAAATCTTCAAGGGATGCGAATATGGCTTCCTTATTCGTTGTTGCTTCACTTTGATGAAATTTTGGTTCCTTTAAGTCTATCTTTGACTTTTTGGTCAAAAAAATTGTAACACGTTTCTGTGATTTGAAAGGCCTAGAGGATGTATGTGTGACTGCAAGCTCTCCCAAAAGCTTTAAGGGATGAGAATATATCTTGGTAATTCATTGTTGTTTCTCTTAGACGAAAGTTTCGTTTCTTTTGGTCTATCTTTGACTTTTAGTCAAACGGACAAACTTAGCGAGTTTTTGCAATTCGAGAGGCATAGAGGATGTTTGTATGACGTCAAGCACTCCCTAAAGCTTGAAGGGAGGAGAATATATCTTGGTTATTCACTGTTGTTTCTCATAAACGAAAGTTTTCTTCCTTTTGGTTTGTCTTTCACTTTTTAGTCAAACGGACAAACTTAGCAAGTTTTCACAATTCGAGAGGCATAAAAGATGTTTGTATGACCCCAAGCTCTCCCCAAAGCTTCAAGGGGTAAGAATATGTCTTAGTTATTTGCTGTTGTTTCTCATAAACCAAAGTTTGCTTCTTTTTGGTCTAGCCTTGACTTTATGGCCAAACGGATGAACCTAGTGACTTTTTGTGGTTTGAGAGGCCTAGAGCATGTTTGTATGACCCCAAGCTCTCCAAAGAGCATCAAGGGATGGCAATACGTCTTGGTTATCCATTGTTGTTTCTCTCAAGCGGACTAACGTAACAAGTTTCCGAGATTTGAGAGGTCGAGAGGATGTTTGTGTGACAGCAAGCTCTCTTCAAAGCTTCATGGAATGAGAATATGTCTTGGTTATTCGTTGTTGTTACTTATAGATGAAAGTTTGCTTCCTTTTGGTCTCTGTTTGACTTTTTGGTCAAACAGACAAACTAAGTACGCTTTCGTGATTCGTGAGGCCTAAAGGATGTTTGTGTGACCCCAAACTCTCCCCAAAGCATCAAGGGATGGCAATATGTCTTGGTTATCCATTGTTGTTTCTCTCAAACGAAACCTTGGATCCTATTGACCTATCTTAGACTTTTTTGTCAAACGGACAAACTTAGCAAATTTTCTTGATTCGAGAGGCCTAGAAGATGTTTGCATGACTTCCAGCTCTCCCTAAAGCTTCAAGGGATGGGAATATATCTTGGTTATTCGTTGTTGGTTATCTTAGACGAAAGTTTGCTTCCTTTTGGTCTATCTTCGACTTTTTGGTCAAACGGACAAACTTAACAAGTTTCGAGAGGCCTAGAGGATGTTTGTGTGACCCCAAGCTCTCCCCAAAGCTTCAAGGGATAAGAATATGTCTTAGTTATTCGTTATTGTTCAACATAGATGAAAGTTTGCTTCCCTTTAGTCTATCTTTGACTTTTTGGTCAAACGGACAAACTTAGCCAGCTTTCATGATTCGAGAGTATGAGGATGTTTGCGTGACCCCAAACCCTTCTCAAAGCTTAAAGGGATGGCAATTAGTATGGGTTATTCGTTGTTGTTTCTCTTAGACAAAATTTTTGAGTTTTCGGTCAAACGGACAAACTTAATGAGTTTTCGTGATTTGAGAGGCCTAGAGGATATTTGTGCGACCCCAAGCTCTCTACAAAGCTTCAAGGGATTAGAATATGTGTTGGCTATTCGTTGTTATTTCTGATAGACGAAAGTTTGCTTTCATTTGGTCTATCTTTCATTTTTTGGTCAAACGGACAAAGTTAGCAAGTTTTCATTATTAAAGAGGCCTAGAGGATGTTTGTGTGACCCCAACGTCCCCCCAAAGCCTCAAGGGATGGCAATAAGTCTTGATTATTCGTTGTTGTTCCCCTTAGACGACACTTTGGTTCCTTTTGGCTTATCTTTGACTTTTTGGTCAAATGGACAAACTTAGCAAGTTTTCATGATTTAGGAGGGCAAGATGATGTTTGAGTGACCCCAAACTCTCCCCAAGGCTTCATGCAATGAGAATATGACTTGAAAATTCATTGTTGTTTCTCTTAGATGAAAGTTTGGTTCCTTTTGTTCTATCTTTTACTTTCTAGTCAAACCGACAAACTTAGCAAGTTTTCACAATTTGAGAGGCCTAGAGGATGTTTTGTGAGATCCCAAACTCTCCCCAAAGTTTCAAGGGATTAGAATATGTCTTGTTTATTCATTGTTATTTCTGATAGACAAAAGTTTGCTTCCCTTTGGTCTATCTTTGTTTTTTTGGTCAAACGGACAAACTTAGCAAGTTTTCATTATTAAAGAGGCCTAGAGGATGTTTTGTGTGACCCCAACGTCCCCCCAAAGCCTTAAGGGATGGCAGTCAGTATTGGTTATTCATTTTTGTTTCTGTTAGACGAAAGTTTATTTCCTTTTGGCCTATCTTTGAGTTTTTTATCGAACGCACAAACTTAGCATATTTTCATAATTCGAGAGGCCTGGAGGATATTTGTGTGACCCCAAGCTCTCTACAAAGCTTCAGGGGATGAGAATATGTCTTAGTTATTCGCTGTTGTTTCTCATAAATGAAAGCTTGCTTTCTTTTGGTTTGGCTTTGACTTTATGGTAAAATGGACGAACTTAGTGACATTTCGTGATTCGAGAGGGCTAGAGCATGTTTCTATGATCCGAAGCTCTCCCCAAAGCTTCAAGGGATAAGTATATGTTATGGTTATTCGTTGTTGTTTCTCTTAAATGAAAGTTTAGTTCATTTGGTCTATCTTTGACTTTTTGTTCAAACGGACAAACGTAACAAGTTTCCGTGATTTGAGAAGGCTAGATGATGTTTGAGTGACCCCAAGCTGTCCCCAAGGCTTCATCGGTCTATCTTTTACTTTCTAGTCGAACGGACAAACTTAGCAAGTTTTCGCAATTCGAGAGGCCTAAAGGATGTTTGTATTACCCCAAGCTCTTCCCAAAGCTTGAAGGGACGTCAATAAGTCTTGAATATTCGTTGTTGTTCCCCTTAGACGACACTTTGGTTCCTTTTGGCCTATCTTTGACTTTTTTGTCAAATGGACAAACTTAGCAAGTTTTCATGATTTAGAAGGGCTAGATGATGTTTGAGTGAACCCAAACTCTCCCCAAGGCTTCATGCAATGAGAATATGACTTGGAAATTCATTGATGTTTCTCTTAGACGAAAGTTTAGTTCCTTTTGTTCTATCTTTTACTTTCTAGTCAAACCGACAAACTTAGCAAGTTTTCGCGATTCGAGAGGCCTAGAGGATGTTTGTGAGATCCCAACATTCCCCTAAAGCCTCAAGGGATGGCAGTGAGTGTTGGTTATTCATTTTTGTTTCTGTTAGACGAAAGTTTGTTTGCTTTTGGCCTATCTTTGAGTTTGATGTCAAACGGACAAACTTAGCAAGTTTTCATCACTCGAGAGGCCTGGAGGATGTTTGTGTGACCCCAAGCTCTCTCTACAAAGCTTCAAGGGATGAGAATATGTCTTAGTTATTCGCTGTTGTTTCTCATGGACGAAAGCTTGATTCCTTTTGGTTTGGCTTTGACTTTCTGGTAAAATGGACGAACTTAGTGACATTTCGTGATTCGAGAGGGCTAGAGCATGTTTTTATGATCCCAAGCTCTCCCCAAAGCTTCAAGGGATAAGTATATGTCATGGTTCTTCGTTGTTATTTCTCTTAGAAGAAAGTTTGGTTCATTTGGTCTATCTTTGACTTTTTGTTCAAACGGACAAACGTAACAAGTTTCCGTGATTTGAGAGGGCTAGATGATGTTTGAGTGACCCCAAGCTGTCCTCAAGGCTTCATCGGTCTATCTTTTACTTTCTGGTCAAACAGACAAACTTAGCAAGTTTTCATTATTCATGAGGCCTAGAGGATGTTTGTGCGACCCCAACGTCCCCCCAAAGCCTCAAGGGATGGCAGTAAGTATTGGTTTTTCATTTTTGTTTCTCTTAGATGAACATTAGCTTCCCTTTGCTCTATCTTTGACTTTTTGGTCAAATGGACAAACTTAGCAAGTTTTCATGATTTAGGAGGGCTAGATGATGTTTGAGTAAACCCAAACTCTCCCCAAGGCTTCATGCAATGAGAATATGACTTGGAAATTCATTGTTGTTTCTCTTACACGAAATTTTGGTTCCTTTTATTCTATCGTTTACTTTCTAGTTAAACCGACAAACTTAGCAAGTTTTCGCGATTCGAGAGGCCTACAGGATGTTTGTGAGATCCCAAACTCTCCCCAAAGTCTCAAGGGATTAGAATATGTCTTGGTTATTCATTGTTATTTCTGATAGACGAAAGTTTACTTCCATTTGGTCTATCTTTGTTTTTTTGGTCAAACGGAAAAACTTAGCAAATTTTCATTATTCAAGAGGCCTAGAGGATGTTTGTGCGACCCCAACATCTCCCCAAAGCCCCAAGGGATGGCAGTAAGTATTGGTTATTCATTTTTGTTTGTGTTGGTCGAAAGTTTGTTTCCTTTTAGCCTATCATTGAGTTTCTTGTCAAATGGACAAACTTAACATGTTTTCATCATTCGAGAGGCCTGGAGGATATTTGTGTGACCCCAAGCTCTCTACAAAGCTTCAGGGGATGACAATATGTCTTAGTTATTCGCTGTTGTCACTCATAAACGAAAGCTTGCTTCCTTTTGGTCTGGCTTTGACTTTATGGTAAAATGGACGAACTTAGTGACATTTCGTGATTCGAGAGGGTTAGAGCATGTTTCTATGATCCCAAGCTCTCCCCAAAGCTTCAAGAGATAAGTATATGTCATGGTTATTCGTTGTTGTTTCTCTTAGATGAAAGTTTAGTTCATTTGGTCTATCTTTGACTTTTTGTTTCAAACGGACAAACGTAACAAGTTTCCGTCATTTGAGAGGGCTAGATGATGTTGAGTGACCCCAAGCTCTCCCCAAGGCTTCATCCAATGAGAATATGACTTGGAAATTCATTGTTGTTTCTCTTTGACGAAAGTTTGGTTCCTTTTGTTCTATCTTTTTCTTTCTAGTTAAACGGACAAACTTAGCAAGTTTTCGCGATTCGAGAGGCCTAGAGGATGTTTGTGAGATCCCAAACTCTCCCCAAAGTTTCAAGGGATTAGAATATGTCTTGGTTGTTCGTTGTTATTTCTGATAGACGAAAGTTTGCTTCCACTTGATCTATCTTTGTTTTCTTGGTCAAACAGACAAACTTAGCATGTTTTCATTATTCAAGTGGCCTAGAGATGTTTGTGTGACCCCAATGTCCCCCCAAAGCCTCAAGGGATGGCAATAAATATTGGTTAATCATTTTTGTTTCTTAGATAAAAGTTTGCTTCCTTTTGTCCTATCATTGAGTTTTTTGTCAAATGGACAAACTTAGGATGTTTTCATCATTTGAGAGGACTGGAGGATGTTTGTGTGGCCCCAAGCTCTCCCCAAAGCTTCAAGGGATGAGAATATGTCTTGGTTATTCGCTGTTGTTTCTCTTAGACGAAAGTTTGCTTCCTTGTTGTCTATCTTTGACTTTCCGGCCTAATGGACAAACTTAGTAAGTTTTCATGATTCAATAGGCCTAGAGGATGTTTGTATGACACCAAGCACTTCCCAAATCTTCAAGGGAAGAGAATATGTCTTGGTTATTCGTTGTTGTCTCGCATAGATAATAGTTTGCTTCCATTTTGTCTATCTTTGACTTTTGGGTCAAACGGACAAATGTAGCAACTTTTCGTGATTCGGAAGGCCTACAGGAAGTTTGTGTGACCCCAAGTTCTCCCCAAAGCTTCTAGGGATGAGAATATCTGTTGGTTATTCGTTGTTGTTTCTCTTAGAGGATTGTTTGCTTCCTTTTCGTCTATCTTTGACTTTTTAGACAATTGGATAAAGTTAGCAAGTTTTCGAGAATCGAGAGGCCTAGAGGATGTTTGTGTGGCCCCAAGATCTCCCCAAAGCTTCAAGGGATGAGAATATATCTTGGTTATTCGTTGTTATTTCACATAGACGAAAATTTGCTGCCATTTAGTCTATCTTTGACTTTTTAGTTAAACGGACAAATGTAGCAACTTTTCGTGATTCAAGAGGCCTACAGAAAGTTTGTTTGACCCCAAGCTCTTCCCAAAGCTTCAATGGATGAGAATGTCTTGGTTATTCGTTGTTATTTCTCTTAGATGAAAGTTTACTTCCTTTTGTTTTATCTTTGACTTTTTGGTCAAGCAGACAAACTTAGCATGTTTTCATAATTCAAGAGGCCTAGAGGATGTTTGTGTGGCCCCAAGCTATCCCCAAAGCTTCAACGGATGGCAATAAGTATTAGTTATTCGTTATTGTTTCTCTTATACGAACGTTTTCTTCCTAATGGTCTATCTTTGACTTTTTTGTCAAGCGGACAAACTTAGCAAGCTTTTGTGATTCGACTGGCCTAGAGGATGTTTTTGTGACCACAGGCTCTCCTCAAAGATTCAAGGGATGGCAATAAGTGTTGGTTATTCGTTGTTGTCTCACTTAGACGAAAGTTTGCTTCCTTTTGGCCTATCTTTGACTTTTTGGTCAAATGAACAAACTTAGCAAGTTTCCATGATTTGGGACGACTTCATGATGTTTGAGTGACCCAAAGCTCTCCCCAAGGCTTCATGGGATGAGAATATGACTTGGAAATTCATTTTTGTTTCTCTTAGATGAAAGTTTGGTTCCTTTTGTTCTATCTTTTACTTTCTAGTCAAACGGATAAACTTAGTAAGTTTTCGCGATTCGAGAGGCCTAGAGGATGTTTGTGAGATCCCAAGCTCTCCCCAAAGTTTCAAGGGATTAGAATATGTCTTGGTTATTCGTTGTTATTTCTGATAGACGAAAGTTTACTTCCATTTGGTGGTATCTTTTTTTTTTGGTCAAACGGACAAACTTAGCAAGTTTTCATCATTTGAGAGGCCTGGAGGATGTTTGTGTGGCCCCAAGCTCTCCCTAAAGCTTCAAAGGATGAGAATATGTTTCGGTTATTCGCTGTTGTTTCTCTCAGACGAAAATTTGGTTCCTTTTGGTCTATCTGATACTTTTCACCAAAACGGACAAACTTAGCAAGTTTTCAGGGTTCGAGAGGCCTAAAGGATATTTGTCTGGCCCCAACCTCTCCCCAAAGCTTCAAGGGGTGAGAATTTGCTGTGGTTATTCGTTGTTTCTTATAGATGAAAGTTTGCTTCCTTTTGGTTTATCTTTGCCTTTTTGGTCAAGCGGACAAACTTAGCATGCTTTTGTGATTCAACTGGCCTAGAGGATATTTTTGTGACCCCAAGCTCTCCCTAAAGCTTCAAGGGATGGCAAAAAGTGTTGGTTATTCGTTGTTATTTCTCTTAGATGAAAGTTTGCTTCCTTTTGGCCAATCTTGGACTTTTTGGTCAAACGGACAAACTTAGTAAGTTTTCATCATTCGAGAGGCCTAGAGGATGTTTGTCTGACCCCAAGCTCTCCCTAAAGCTTCAAGGGATGGCAATAAGTGTGGGTTATTCGTTGTTGTCTCCCTTAGATGAAAGTTTGGTTCCTTTTGTTCTATCTTTTACTTCCTAGTCAAACGGACAAACTTAGCAAGTTTTCTCATTTCGAGAAGCCTAGAGGATGTTTGTGTGATCCTAGGCTCTTGCCAAAGCTTCAAGGGAAGAGAATATGCCTTGGTTATTCGTTGTTATTTCTCTTAGACAAAAGTTTGGTTCCTTTTTGTCTATCTTTGACTTTCTGGCCTAATGGACAAACTTAGGTAGTTTTTGTGATTCAAGAGACCTAGAAGATTTTTGTATAACCCCAAGCTCTCCCCAAAGCTTCAAGGGATGGCAATATGTCATGGTTATTCGCTGTTGTCTCTCTTTGATGAAAATTTGCTTCCTTTTTGTCTATCTTTGACTTCTTAGTCAAACGAACAAACTTAGCAAGTTTTTGAGATTCGAGTGGGCTAGAGAATGTTTGTGTAACCCCAACCAAAGTTTGAAGGGATGAAAATATATCTTGGTTATTCGTTGTTATTTCTCATAGACGAATGTTTAGTTCCTTTTGGTCTATCTTTGACTTTTTAGTCAAACAGATAAACTTCGTGAGTTTTTGTGATCAACAGGCCTAGAGGATGTTTGTTTGACCCCAAGCTCTCCCAAAAGTCTCAAGGGATGGCAATAAGTATTGGTTATTCATTGTTGTTTCTCTTAGACGAAAGTTTGCTTCCTTTGATCTATCTTTGACTTTTTGGTCTAGCGGACAAACATAGCAAGCTTTCATGATTCGACTGGCCTAGAGGATGTTTGTGTGACCCCAAACTCTCCCCAAAGCTTCAAGGGATGAGAATATGTCTTCGGTTTTTCGTTGTTGTTTCTCATAGACGAAAGTTTCCTTCTTTTTAGTCTATCTTTGACTTTTTAGTCAAAGCGAACAAACTTAGCAAGTTGCTTTCACGATTCGAGAGGCCATAGAAGATGTTTGTCAGACCCCAAGCTCTCCCCATTGTTTCAAGGGATGAGAATATGTCTTGGTTATTGATTTTGTTCTCTCATAGACGAAAGTTTGCTTCCTTTTAGTTGTATTTCTTTGACTTTTTGGTCAAATAAACAAACTTAGTGAGTGTCTTTCGTGGTTCGAGAGGCCTAGAGGATGTTTGGTGTGACCTCAAGCTCTACCCAAAAGCTTCAAGGGATGGGAATATGTCTTGGTTATTCGTTGTTGTTTCTCTTAGATGAAAGCTTAGTTCCTTTTGGTCTATTTTCAACTTTTTTGTCAAACAAACAAGCTTTGCAAGTTTTTTTAGGATTTGAGAGGCCTAGAGGATGTTTGTGGGTGACCCCAAGAGAATGTTTGTATGACCCTCTAGTTCTCCCCAAAGCTGCATGGGATGAGAAATATGTCTTGGTAATTCATTCTTCTTTCTCTTAATGAAAGTTTGATTCCTTTTAGTCTATCTCTAACTGTTTGGTCAAATGGATAATCTTAGCAAGTTTTCGTCATTCGAGAGGCCTGAAGGATGTTTCTGTGACCCCAAGCTCTCCCAATAGCAACAAGTCTATCTCCCTAGAGTTTTCGTTGTTGTTTCTGTTAGACGAAAGTTGATTTCTTTTGGCCTATCTTTGACGTTTTGGTCAAACAGAGAAACTTAACGAGTGTTCGTGATTCAATAGGCCTAGAGGAAGTTTGTGCGACCAAAAGCTCTCCCCAAGGCTTCAAGGGATGGCAAAAGTCTTGGTTATTCATTATTGTTTCTCTTAGACGAAAGCTTGCTTTCTTTGGGTCAATCTTTTACTTTTTAGTCAAAAATGTAAACTTAATGAGTTTTTGTGGTTCGTGAGGCCAAGAGGATATTTGTGTGACCCCAACCTCTCCTCAAAGCTTCAAGGATAAGAATATGTCATAGTTATTCGTTATTGTTTCTCTTAGATGAAAGTTTACTTTCTTGTGGTCTTTCTTTGTCTTTTAGTCCAACAAACAAACTTAGCGGTTTTTCAAGATTCGAGAGGCCTAAAAGATGCTTGTGTAACCCCCAAGCTCTACCAAGCTTCAAGGGAGAAGAATAAGTCTTGGTTATTCGTTGTTGTTTCTCTTAGACAAAACTTTGGTTCCTTTTGGCCTACCATTGAGTTTTGGTCAACCGGACAAACTTAACATGTTTTCGTATTCGTGAGGCCTAGAAGATGTGTCTGTGACCCCAACCTCTCCCCAAAACTTCAAAGGATAAGATTATGTCTTGATTATTCTTTGTTATTTCTCTTAGACGAAAGTTTGCATCTTTTAGTTCAATCTATGACTTTTTAGTCAAACTGACAAACTTAAGCGTAGAGGATGTTTTTGTGACCCTAACCTCACCACAAAGCTTCAAAAGATAAGAATATGTCACGGTTATTTGTTATTGTTTCTTTTAGACTAAAGTTAGGTTCCTTGTGGTTTATCTTTGTCTTTTCAGTCCAACAAACAAACTTTGTGATTTTTCATGATTCGAGAGGCCTAGTAGATGTTTGTGTGACCCCAAGCTCTCCCTAAAGCTTCAAGGGGTGAGAATATGTCTTGGTTGTTTTTTGTTGTTTCTATTAGACGAAAGTTTGCTTCCTTTTGCCTAATCTTTGGCTTTTTGGTCAAATAGACAAGCTTAGCAAGTTTTCATGATTCAAGTGGCCTAGAGGACGTTTGTGTGACCTCCAAACTCTCCCCAAAGCTTCAAGGGATGAGAATAAGTCTTGGTTATTCGTTGTTGTTTCTCTTAGACGGAAAGTTTGGTTCCTTTTGGCCAATCTTTGAGTTTTTTGTCAAACGGACAAACTTAACTAGTTTTTGTGATTTGAGAGGCCTAGAGGATGTTTGTGTGATCCCAACCTCTCCCTACAGCATCAAAGGGTAAGAATATGTCTTGGATATTCGTTATTGTTTCTGTTAGACGAAAGTTTGCTTCCTTTTAGCCTATCTTTGACTTTTTGGCCAAACAGAAAAACTTAGCCAGTTTTTCATGATTCGAGAGGCGTAGAGGATGTTTGTGTGACCCCAACCTCTCCCAAGCTTTAAAGGTAAGCATATGTCATGGTTATTCGTTGTTGTTTCACTCTAGACTTAGATGAAAGTTTGCTTCCTTTTGGCCTACCTTTTGACTTTTTGGTCAAATGGACAAACTTAGCTAGTTTTCATAATTCGAGAGGGGTAGAAGATGTTTGCGTGACCCCAAGCTCTTCCCAAAGCTTCATGGGGATGAGAATATATCTTGGTTACTTCGTTGTTATTTCTTACAGACGAAAGTTTGCTTCCTTTTAGCTATCTTTGAGTTTTTGGTCAAACGAATAAACTTACTGAGTTTTTGGGATTCAATAGACCTATGGGATGTTTATGTGGCCCCAAGCTCTCCGCAAAGCTTCAAGGGATCAGAATATGTCTTGGTTATTCGTTGTTATTTCTCTTAAACAAAAGTTTGCTTCCTTTTAGTCTATCTTTGACTTTTTGATCAAACGGACAAACTTAGCAAGTTTTCATGATTCGAGAGTCCTAGAGGATGTTTGTGTGACCCCAAACTCTACCCAAAGCTTCATGGGATGAGAATACGTCTTGGTACTTCGTTGTTATTTCTTACAGACAAAAGTTTACTTCCTTTTGGTCTATGTTTTACTTTTTGGTCAAACGGACAAATTTACCGAGTTTTTGGGATTCAATAGGCCCATGGGATGTTTCCGTGACCCCAAGCTCTCCACAAAGCTTCAAGGGATCAGAATATGTCCTGGTTATTCGTTGTTATTTCTCTTATACGAAAGTTTGCTTCCTTTTAGTCTATCTTTGACTTTTTGGTCAAACGAACAAACTTAGCAAGTTTTCGGGATTTGAGAGGCCTAAAGGATATTTGTGTGACCCCAAGCTCTCCCTAAAGCTTCATGGGATGAGAATATGTCTTAGTTATTTGTTCTTATTTCTCTTAGATGAAAGTGATGCAAATTAAGTTTTGACATTAAAGGATCTGGTCCAAGTCCCAGTTGGTCTAATTACGAGAGCTTGAGCAAAGAAATTCAAGGAAGCACTCAATGGGTTGATTCAAGAAATCTGGTCTCAATCAAATTTACGGCCCATTGAGCATAGCCCACGTTTTCAACAAAGAAGCATCAATGTGATTCAAACTCTAGAAGACCCTGACCAAAACCCAACTTAATTGCAGCAGCAATATTGCGTGTTTTTGGGAGTTGAATTTGGAGAAAATTTGCGTGTTTTGGGGCTGTATTTGGACGCGTTTTGAGCTTAGTTCGTTGCCAAGTATCTTTTTATAAACTTTTTTTTATTTGTTAGGGCTGATTGATTTAATCAGATACTTTCTTCTATTTGTTAGGGCTGATTGATTTGTTTTAAAGGTGTAATCAGATATTTTGCAAACTTTCCTTTTTCTTTTAGGTGTGTTTCATTCTGATGGTATTGTAATCAACCTATTTAAAGAGGTACATGAATGCAAAAGGAAGTAGAGTTTTTTTCACGAAAATTGAGAGATTCTCTTCGGTTCTTTGAAGAAATTTTTTGAACATATAGGAATCATTCTGTGGCATTCACAATTCAACTTATCAAACATAATTTCCACCACCGTTTGTGACATCTTCACATACCAAGGTTCTTACCTCTGCATAGGTAACGGGTCGAGGTTTTCCATCTAAAAATCTGATTGTAGAATGGTCGTGGTACCTTAGTTCGTTGACGGGTCTCCCCAAAGCTTCAAGGGATGAGAGTATGTCTTGGTTACTCGTTGTTGTTTCTCACAGAAGAAAGTTTGCTTCCTCTTGGTCTATCCTTGGCTTGTTGGTCAAATGGACAAACTTAGCAAGTTTTCATGATTCGAGAGGCCTAGAGCATGTTTGTGTGACCCCAAGCACTCCTCAAAGCTTCAAGGGATGAGAATACGTGATGGTTATTTGTTGTTATCTCTCTTAGACGAAAGTTTGTTTCCATTTGATCTATCCTTGATTTTTTGGTCAAACGGACACACTTAGTAAGGTTTCGTGATTCGACAGGCCTAGAGGATGTTTGTGTGACCCCAAGCACTCCCCAAAGCTTCAAGGGATTAGAATATGTCTTACTTATTCGTTGTTGTCTCTCTCAGACGAAAGTTTGGTTCCTTTTGGTCTACCTTTGACTTGTTAGTCAAACAGAAAAATTTAGCAAGTTTCATGATTCGAAAGGCCTAAAGGATATTTGTGCGACCCCAAACTCTCCCCAAAGCTTAAAGGAATGAGAATATATCTTGGTTTTTCGTTGTTGTTTCTCATAAATGAAAGTTTTCTTCCTTCTGGTCTAGCTTTGACTTTTTGGTCAAACGAATGAACTTAGCAAGTTTGCATGATTCAAGAGGCCTAGAGGTAATTTGTATATCCCCAAGCTCTCCCCAAAGCTTCAAGGGATGAGAACATGTCTTGGTTATTCGTTGTTGTTCTTAGACGAAAGCTTTGTTCCTTTTGGTCTATCTTTAACTTGTTCGTCAAACGGACAAACTTAGCAAGTTTTCATGATTCGACAGGCCTAGAGGATATTTGTGTGACCCCAAGCTCTTCCCAAAGCTTTAACGGATGAGAATATTTCTTGGTTTTTCGTTGTTGTCCCTCTTAGACGAAAGCTCTCCCCAAAGCTTCAAGGGATGAGAACATGTCTTGGTTATTCGTTGTTGTTCTTAGACGAAAGCTTCGTTCCTTTCGGTCTATCTTTAACTTGTTCGTCAAACGGACAAACTTAGCAAGTTTTCATGATTCGAGAGGCCTACAGGATATTTGTGTGACCCCAAGCTCTCCCCAAAGCTTTAAGGGATGAGAATATTTTTTGGTTTTTCGTTGTTGTCCCTCTTAGACGAAAGTTTGGTTCCTTTTGGTCTATCTTTGACTTGTTGGTCAAACAGACAAACTTAGCAAGTTTTCACGATTCGAGAGGCCTAGAGCATGTTTGTGTTACCCCAACCACTCCCCAAAGCTTCAAGGGATAAGAATACGTCTTGGTTATTCGTTGTTGTCTCTCTTAGACGAAAGTTTGTTTCCTTTTAGTCTATATTTGATTTTTTGGTCGAACAGACACACTTAGTAAGGTTTCATGATTCGAGACACCTAGAGGATGTTTGTGTGACCCCAAGCACTCGCCAAAGCTTCAAGGGATGAGAATATGTCTTGGTTATTCGTTGTTGTCTCTCTTAGATGAAAGTTTCGTTCCTTATGATCCACATTTGACTTTTTGGTCAATTACACAAACGTAGCAAGTTTTCACGATTCGAGAGGCCTCGATGATATTTGTGTGGCCCAAGCTCTCCCCAAAGCTTCAAGAGATGAGAATATCTCTTGGTTTTTCGTTGTAGTTTCTCATAGACGAAAGTTTTCTTCCTTTTTGTCTAGCTTTGACTTTTTGGTCAAACGAATGAACTTAGCAAGTTTGCATGATTCAAGAGGCCTAGAGGTAATTTGTATATCCCCAATCACTCCCCAAATCTTCAAGGGATGAGAATATGTCTTGGTTATTCGTTGTTGTTCTTAGACGAAAGCCTCGTTCCTTTTGGTCTATCTTTGACTTGTTCGTCAAATGGATAGACTTAGCAAGTTTTCATGATTCGAGAGGCCTAGAGGATGTTTGTGTCACCCCAAGCTCTCGCCAAAGCTTCAAGGGATGAGAATATTTTTTGATTTTTCGTTGTTGTCCCTCTTAGACGAAAGTTTAGTTCCTTTTGGTCTATCTTTGACTTGTTGGTCAAACAGACAAACTTAGCAAGTTTTCATGATTCGGGAGGCCTAGAGCATGTTTGTGTTACCCCAAGCACTCCCCAAAGCTTCAAGGGATGAGAACATGTCTTGGTTATTCGTTGTTGTCTCTCTTCGACGAAAGTTTGTTTCCTTTTAGTATATATTTAATTTTTTGGTCGAACAGACACATTTAGTAAGGTTTCGTGATTCGAGACGCCTAGAGGATGTTTGTGTGACCCCAAGCACTCCCCAAAGCTTCAAGGGATGAGAATATGTCTTGGTTATTCGTTGTTGTCTCTCTTAGATGAAAGGTTCGTTCCTTATGGATACATTTGACTTTTTGGTCAATCAGACAAACGTAGCAAGTTTTCACGATTCGAGAGGCCTCAATGATATTTGTGTGGCCCCAAGCTCTCCCCAAAGCTTCAAGGGTTGCGAATATGTTCTGGTTGTTTATTGTTGTTTTTCTTAGATGAAAGCATGGTTCTTTTCGGTCTATCTTTGACCTTTTGGTCAAACGGATAAACTTAGTGAGTTTTAGTGATTCACAAGGCTTGGAGGATGTTTGTGTGACCCCAACCTCTCCCCAAAGCTTCAAGGGATGAGAATATGTCTTAGTTATTCGTTGTTCGTGAAACGGACAAATGTAGTGACTTTTCGTCATTCGAGAGTACTAGAGGACGATTGTGTGACCTGAAGCTCTCCCCAATGATTCAAGGGAAGAGAATATGTCTGGTTATTTACTGATTTTTATCTTAAATGAAAGTTTGTGTCCTTTTGATCTATCATTGACTTTTTAGTCAAAAAGACAAATGTAACGACTTTTCGTCATTCGTGAGGCGTAGAGATTGTTTGTGGTACCTCAAGATCCCCCTAAAGCTTCAATGGATAAGAATATGTCTTGGTTATTAGTTGTTGTTTATCAAAGACAAATGTTTGCTTCCTTTTGTTCTATCTTGACTTTTTGGTGAAACGGACAATGTAGAAAGTTTCCAAGTTTCGAGAGCCCTACAGGATGTTTGTGTGAGCCAAAGCTCTCCCCAAAAGCTTCCTGGGATGGGAATATGTCTTCGTTCCTCGTTGTTGTTTCTCTTGGACAAAAGTTTGATTCCCTTTAGTCTATCTTTGACTATTTGGTCAAATGGACACAATTTGTGAGTCTTTTTGATATAAGGGGCCTAGACGATAATTGTGTGACCCCAAGCTCTCTCCAAAGCTTCAAGGGATGAGAATACATCATGGTTATTCGGTGTTTTTTCTCTTAAACAAAACATTCGTTCCTTTTAGTCTATCTTTGACTTTCCGGCAGACGAATTTAGCTAGTTTATATGATGCGAAGAGGCCTAGAGGTTGTTTGCGTGATCGAAAGCTCTTCTCAAAGCTTCAAGCATTGAGAATATGTCTTGGTTATTCGTTGTTGTTTCTCTTAGATAAAAGTTTGGTTCCTTTTGGTCTATCTGATACTTTTTGGTCAAATGGATAAACTTTGCGTGTTTTCATGGTTCGAGAGGCTTAGAGGATGTTTGTGTGACCCCAAGCACTCCCTAAAACTTCAAGGGATTAGAATGTCTTAGTTATTTAGTTATTCGTTGTTGTCTCTCTCGGACGAAAGTTTGGTTCCTTTTGGTCTACCTTTGACTTGTTAGTCAAACAGAAAATTTTAGCAAGTTTCATGATTCGAAAGGCCTAGAGGATGTTTGTGCAACCCCAAGCTCTTCCCAAAGCTTCAAGGGATGAGAATATATCCTGGTTTTTCGTTGTAGTTTCTCATAGACGAAAGTTTTCTTCCTTTTCGTCTAGCTTTAACTTTTTGGTTAAATGAATGAACTTAGCAAGTTTGCATAATTCAAGAGGCCTAGAGGTAATTTGTATAACCCCAAGCTCTCCCCAAAGCTTCAAAGGATGAGAATATGTCTTGGTTATTCGTTGTTGTCTCTCTTGGACGAAAGCTTCGTTCCTTTTGGTCAATCTTTGACTTGTTCGTCAAACAGACAAACATAGCAAGTTTTCATGATTCGAGAGGCCTAGAAGGTGTTTGTGTGACCCCAAGCTCTCCTTAAAGCTTCAAGGGATGAGAATATTTCTTGGTTTTTTGTTGTTGTTCCTCTTAAACGAAAGTTTAGTTCCTTTTGGTCTATCTTTGACTTGTTGGTCAAACAGACAAACTTAGCAAGTTTTCATGATTCGAGAGGCCTAGAGCATGTTTGTGTGAGCCCAAGCTCTCCCCAAAGCTTCAAGGGATGAGATTACGTCATGGTTATTCATTGTTATCTCTCTTAGATGAAAGTTTATTTCCATTTGATCTATCCTTGATTTTTTGGTCAAACGGACACACTTAGTAAGGTTTCTTGATTCGACAGGCCTAGAAGATGTTTGTGTGACCCCAAGCACTCCCCAAAGCTTCAAGGGATTAGAATATGTCTTAGCTATTCGTTGTTGTCTCTCTCAGACGAAAGTTTGGTTCCTTTTGGTCTACCATTGACTTGTTAGTCAAACAGAAAAATTTAGCAAGTTTCATGATTCGAAAGGCTTAGAGCATGTTTGTGCGACCCCAAGCCCTCTCTAAAGCTTCAAGGAATGAGAATATATCTTGGTTTTTCGTTGTAGTTTCTCATAGACGAAAGTTTTCTTCCTTTTGGTCTAGCTTTGACTTTTTGGTCAAACATATGAACTTAGCAAGTTAGCTTGATTCAATTGGCCTAGAGGTAATTTGTAAATCCCCAAGCACTCCCCAAAGTTTCAAGGGATGAGAATATGTCTTGGTTATTCGTTGTTGTCTCTCTTAGACAAAAGCTTCGTTCCATTTGGTCTATGTTTGACTTGTTCGTGAAACGGACAAACTTAGCAAGTTTTCATGATTCGAGAGGCCTAGAGGGTGTTTGTGTGACCCCAAGCTCTCCCAAAGCTTCAAGGGATGAGAATATTTCTTGGTTTTTCGTTGTTGTCCCTCTTAGATGAAAGTTTGGTTCCTTTTTGTCTATCTTTGACCTCTTGGTCAAATGGACAAACTTAGCAAGTTTTCATGATTCGAGAGGCCTAGAGCATGTTTGTGTGACCCCAAGCACTCCCCAAAGCTTCAAGGGATGAGAATACATCGTGGTTATTCGTTGTTATCTCTCTTAGACGGAAGTTTGTTTCCATTTGATCTATCTTTAATTTTTTGGTCAAACGGACACACTTAGTAAGATTTCGTAATTCAACAGGCCTAGAGGATGTTTTTGTGACCCCAAGCACTCCCCAAAGCTTCAAGGGATTAGAATATGTCTTAGTTATTCGTTGTTGTCTCTCTCAGACGAAAGTTTGGTTCCTTTTGGTCTACCATTGACTTGTTAGTCAAACAGAAAAATTTAGCAAGTTTCATTATTCGAAAGGCCTAGAGGATGTTTGTGTGTGACCCCAAACTCTCCCCAAAGCTTCAAGGGTTTAAAATATATCTTGGTTTTTCGTTGTTGTTTCTCATGAACGAAAGTTTTCTTCCTTTTGGTTTAACTTTGACTTTTTGGTCAAACGAATGAACTTAGCAAGTTTGCAAGATTCAAGAGGCCTAGAGGTAATTTGTATATCCCCAAGCTCTCCCAAAAGCTTCAAGGGATGAGAATATGTCTTGATTATTCGTTGTTGTCTCTCTTAGACGAAAGCTTCATTCCTTTTGGCCTATCTTTGACTTGTTCATCAAATGGACAAACTTAGCGAGTTTTCATGATTCGAGAGGCCTAGAGGGTGTTTGTGTGACCCCAAGCTCTCCCCAAAGCTTCAAGGGATGAGAATATTTATTGGTTTTTCGTTGTTGTTTCCCTCTTAGACAAAAGTTTGGTTCCTTTTTGTCTATCTTTGACTTGTTGGTCAAACAGACAAATTTAGCAAGTTTTCATGATTCGAGAAGTGATGAGGACTTCATGGGAGAAGCCCAAGTCCAGGCCCAAGTCCAGAAAGAAGTCCAAGATCCAATACAGGGTCTAGGAGGGCTCATGACGAGAGCAAGAGCTAAAAGGGCGCAAGAAGAACTTAAAAAGATGGTGAATAACTTATTAGAGGCCCAACATCAGATTGAAGCCCAATACGTGGAGCCTAGGATTTACACATGCATAGCCCACTTGGAATGAAAGGAGAAGGGCCAAAAAAATATATTTTGTCCACGGCAGGATTAGAACCCAGGCACTTTGTAGCTGAATATGTCTCCTTAACCATTAGAACATATCAGTGATGCTTATGCTATGGGGTTTTGTATTTATTTTTGTTAAGTCCTAATGGGCAAACCCTAAACTAAGTTGTATTTAAACATTTGGGAATCATGAGGGAGCCAGATTTTTGGCATATAAGAAAACTGGGTGTTTTGCTCTGCTAGGGTTCTTCCTTGCATCATTTGATCTTATCAAGAATTAATCTTTTCTTGTGGCGATCTTTCTTGGCTTATCAAACTAGGTTTGTGGCGCCATCCTTATCTTTTTCTTTTTCATCAATTTTTTTCGTTTTTTTTTAGTTCTTCTTTCTAATTTCACAATTTTTTCAATTTTCGTCTTAAATTTCTCGTACTCATATCTCAAGCTATACCTACTCTTTTTCGGTGATTCTTGGGTCTAAATCGTGATTTAGAAAGGGATCTTTCACCTCGTTTTGGAATCACTCAATTCTGACTTCTGTAACGTGAGTTATGGAAATTTCCTAAAACGGACAGAATTAGTTCTTTCCCTTCTTTACTCTTTTTTTCAATTCCACCTTTCCAATTCTATTTGTTCTAGTCCTAATTAGGTCTGAAATCAAGAGGCTTAAGGAAAACCTCATCATTTGGTATCAAAGCTAGTCATTAGGGCTAGTGTTTTGGGGTGTGATTTGGAGCCAAAAGAGGGCTATTTTGAAGCTGTGTTTGGAGGAACAAAGACTGCACAAGGATTGTAGAGGCTGTGTTTGAAGCTGTTTTTTTTTTTTCCTGAATTGCTTGAATTGTACTACGATTGTAGAGGCTGAATTAGATTGTTGAATTATAAAAAAAAAAAAAAAAGAATTGGAGTATTAAAAGAAGAAGAAGAAAAAAAAAAAGAGATTTGGAAGTGCTTCAACATTCGGTTTGAGGGAAGCTATTTGAATTTCTGGACCTAAACCTTATTCTTGTCTCTGGTTTGAATTTGTGAAATCACTTGTCTTTTTTTAATTGTGAGTAGTGAACTTGTTCTTTGCTACTTGTCTTGTGATATTAATAGTCTTGTGATTGCTGCAACTTAAAAATTCAATTTCTTGAAGAGATTACTTGATTCTAGTAAGAACTTTAAGCAAGAGAAAGAGTGGAAAAAGGCAAGAGAGATACATTAGCTTAAAAGCCAAATTTGTGTGAAACACTTTGAGTGAAATAGTTTTGGAGAGGACTTCTTTACATCAAATCTATCTATGGCCGAAAGAGAGGGACCACCATCCCCTACTAGGGAGCATAGGTTGTTGTTAGATGCCTTAACTCAAAGGATGAATGAGGTGTTTGAGGGAGCATACGGAGGGAATTTATGAGAGGCTTGAAACTTTAGAAAACCAAAACCAGAATGGGGAGAATGGCCAACATAGAGATAGGAGGAGACATGAGAGGCATGAGAGGAGAGAACATGATGGGGAACAAAGAAGAAACCGAGAGGAGGTTGTGAAAGTTACCATACCACCATTTAAAGGAAAAAGTGATCCTGAAGCCTATATTGAGTGGGAGATGAAGGTAGAGCAAAATTTTCTCATGTCACAACCTAAATGAGGAGAGGAAGGTCAAGCTAGCTACCTTGGAATTCACTGACTATGCCTTAGTTTGGTGAGATCAATTCCAAAAGGAGAGGAGGAGATATGGAGAGCCTATGTTAGAGAGTTGGGAGGAGTTAAAAAGAGTGTTGAGAAGGAGGTATGTTCCATCCCACTACCGTAGAGAGCTTCTTAATAAACTCCAAGGAATGACCCAAGGGAGTAAGAGTGTAGATGAGTTCTTCAAAGACCTTGAAATAGCCATGATCCGAGCCAATGTAAAGGAGGAAAGGGAGGTTACCATGGCTAGATTCCTTAATGGGCTGAATGGAGATATAAGAGATGTTGTTGAGCTTCAAAATTATGTAGAAATGGGAGGACTTAGTTCACCATGCCATGAAAGTGGAACAACAACTAAAAAGAAAAAGTGTGAGAAAGAGTGTATCAAACTATGATAACTCTAGATGGAAGGATAGGTTCAAGAAGGAGGGTACCTCATCTTCTAGGATCTCCACGATAACCCCAAACCCAACCCAAAACAAGGGCAAAGAAATGACAAACAAGTCTCGATCTAGAGACATAAAGTGTTTCAAATGTTTGGGTAGGGGGCACATTGCATCTGAATGCCCAACTAAGAAGGTTATGGTGTTAAAAGATAATGGAGATATCGCTAGTGAGAGTTCCCAAACTGAATCCTCAAGTGAGGAAGAGACAGAGGAAGAGGAGATGATTCCTGAAGGAGATTTGTTCATTGTGAGGAGAATGTTAGGAGGAATAGCTAAAGAGGGTGAGGAAAATCAAAGAGAAAATATTTTCCATACTAGATGTCTTATCCAAGGCAAACTATGTTCCTTAATCATTGATGGAGGGAGTTGTACTAATGTGGCAAGTACTAGATTGGTGACAAAAATGAATTTGGAAACTAAACCCCATCCTAGACCATACAAGTTGCAATGGTTGAGTGAGGAGGGAGAATTAAGGGTGGATAAGCAAGTGGAGATTGAGTTTTCTGTTGGAAAATATAAAGATAAAATTTTGTGTGATGTAGTCCCAATGGAAGCTAGTCATTTGCTTCTTGGGAGACCATGGCAGTTTGATAGAAAAGCTCACCATGATGGTCACACAAATAAATACACTTTTCACCATGAGAACCGCAAGGTTACATTGGTTCCATTGTCTCCAAAAGAGGTATGTAATGATCAAAATATCATGAGAGAAAAAAGAAAGCAAGAGAGGAAAGAAAGGAAAGAAAATGAAAATGAGAGCAAAAAGAAAGAGAGAAAGAATGCTTTGTTTGTAAAGAGTGGAGAGGTGAGGAGAGCTTTGATGGCAAGGAAGTCTATGTATATACTCTATAATAAGGAGATTACTGCACTTGATTCTGACCTTGAACTTCCTAGTGAAGTTAAATCTATTTTTGCAGGAATTTCAAGATGTTTTTCCAGAAGATATACCACCCGGACTTCCACCATTGAGAGGTATTGAACACCAAATTGATTTGGTGCCAGGGGCTGTGTTGCCTAATAGGCCAGCATACAGGAAATAATCCACAAGAGACCCAAGAAATTCAAAGGCAAGTTATTGAATTGATGAGCAAGGGATGGGTTGAGGAGAGCTTGAGCCCTTGTGCTGTTTCCAGTTATATTGGTGCCAAAGAAAGGTGGAAGTTGGAGGATGTGCTCTGACTGTAGGGCCGTCAACAACATCACCATCAAGTACAGGCATCCCATTCCCAGGTTAGATGATTTGTTGGATGAGTTGTATGGCTCTTGTTATTTCTCTAAGATTGATTTGAAAAGTGGATATAATCAGATTAGGATTAGAGAGGGTGATGAGTGGAAAACAGCTTTCAAGACCAAGTATGGCTTGTATGAGTGGAAGGTAATGCCATTTGGATTGACAAATGCCCCTAGTACTTTCATGAGATTGATGAACCATATTTTGAGAGAGTTTTCTAGGAAAATTTGTGGTTGTTTATTTTGATGATATTCTTATATATAGTAAAAATTGGGATGAACATTTGCATCATTTGCAATCTGTTTTACATGTGCTTAGAAAAGAAAGATTGTATGCTAATTTGGAAAAGTGCACGTTTTGTAAAGACCATGTCGTATTCTTAGGATTTTTGGTTAATTCTAGTGGAGTGCATGTAGATAAGGAGAAAATAAAAGCAATCCAAGAATGGCCAACTCCTAAGAGTGTGAGTGAGGTAAGAAGTTTCCATGGGCTTGCTAGTTTCTATAGGAGGTTTGTTAAAGATTTTAGTACCATTGCTGCACCTCTAAATGAACTAGTCAAGAAGCATGTGGGTTTTAAATGGGGAGAGAAACAAGAAAAGGCATTTTGCTGTCCTAAAGGAGAAATTAACACATGCACCCATACTTGCTTTGCCTAACTTTGCTAAATCCTTTGAGCTTGAATGTGATGCATCTGGGGTAGGCATAGGTGTTGTTTTAATGCAAGAGGGACATCCCATTGCCTATTTTAGTGAGAAAATGAATGGGGCTGCCCTTAACTACCCTACATATGATAAGAAATTGTATGCTTTAGTTAGGGCTTTGCAAACTTGGCAACACTATCCTCTGCCTAAGGAGTTTATTATTCATAGTGATCATGAGTCTCTAAAGTATTTGAAAGGATAGGGAAAGTTGAACAAGAGACATGCCAAGTGGGTGGAGTTTCTTGAACAATTCCCCTATGTGATCAAGTACAAGAAAGGCAAGTCCAATGTGGTTGCTGATGCGTTGTCACGTAGGTATGCTTTATTGACTACTCTTGAAACTAAATTTCTTGGTTTTGAATACATTAAGGAACTATATGAACATGATGCTGATTTTTCTCATATTTATCAAACATGTTCTCATGCTATATCTGATGGGTATTTCAAGCATGATGGTTACTTAATAAAGGACAAGAGACTTTGTGTGCCAAACAGTTCAATTAGGGAATTGTTTGTTCAAGAGGCACATGAAGGGGGCTTAATGGGACACTTTGGGGTGCAAAAGACATATGACATCTTGCATGAGCATTTTTATTGGCCCCCACATGAAGCATGATGTATATAAGTTGTGTGATAAGTGTCTTGTTTGTAAAAAGGCTAAGTCTAGGGTCATGCCGCATGGATTATATACTCCCTTGCCTGTTCCTGAACACCCTTGGATTGATATTTCTATGGATTTTGTTCTAGGTTTGCCTCGGTCTAAGGGAGGGAAGGATTCTATTTTTGTGGTGGTTGATAGGTTCTCAAAGATGGCTCACTTCATACCATGCAAGAAGGTGGATGATGCATGTCATGTAGCTGATTTATTCTTTAAAGAGGTGGTAAGACTGCATGGTTTGCCTAAGAGTATTGTAAGTGACCGCGACTCTAAATTCCTTAGTCGTTTTTGGAGGACCTTGTGGGGAAAGATAGGCACAAAACTATTATTTTTCTACTACATGCCATCCCCAAACTGATGGGCAAACAGAGGTTGTAAATAGGACTTTGTCTACTCTCCTTAGAGCTGTTCTAAAGAAAAATCTTAAGTCTTGGGAGGAAAGTTTGCCACATGTTGAGTTTGCTTATAATAGGGCTATACATAGTACTACTCAGTTTTCACCTTTTGAAATTGTATATGGTTTTAATCCTTTGACTCTTTTGGATTTATTGCCTTTACCTAACATTTCTCAATTGCAAGATAAGTCTGGGCAGGTTAAAGCTGATTATGTCAAGAAATTGCATGAGAAGGTTAAGGCCCAAATTCAGAAGAAAATGGAAGAGTATGCCAAACATGCAAACAAAGGAAGGAAGAAGGTAACATTTGAACCAGGTGATTGGGTATGGGTACACTTCAGGAAGGAAAGATTTCCATCTCAAAGGAAGTCTAAGCTTATGCCGAGAGGAGATGGACCTTTTCAAGTATTGGCTAAGATCAATGACAATGCATATAAGATTGACTTGCCAGGTAAGTATGCTGTGAGTGCTACCTTTAATGTGGCTGATTTGTCCTTTTATGATGCAGGTGATGAATTAATAGATTTGAGGACAAATGCTTCTCAAGAAGGAGGGAATGATGAGGACTTCATGGGAGAAGCCCAAGTCCAGGCCCAAGTCCAGAAAGAAGTCCAAGATCCAATACAAGGTCTAGGAGGGCCCATGACGAGAGCAAGAGCTAAAAGGGCCCAAGAAGAACTTAAAAAGATGGTGAATAACTTATTAGAGGCCCAACATCAGATTGAAGCCCAATACGTGGAGCCTAGGATTTACACATGCATAGCCCACTTGGAATGAAAGGAGAAGGGCCAAAAAAATATATTTTGTCCACGGCAGGATTAGAACCCAGGCACTTGTAGCTGAATATATCTCCTTAACCACAAGAACATATCAGTGATGCTTATGCTATGGGGTTTTGTATTTATTTTTGTTAAGTCCTAATGGGCAAACCCTAAACTAAGTTGTATTTAAACATTTGGGAATCATGAGGGAGCCAGATTTTTGGCATATAAGAAAACTGGGTGTTTTGCTCTGCTAGGGTTCTTCCTTGCATCATTTGATCTTATCAAGAATTAATCTTTTCTTGTGGCGATCTTTCTTGGCTTATCAAACTAGGTTTGTGGCGCCATCCTTATCTTTTTCTTTTTCATCAATTTTCGTTGTTTTTTAGTTCCTCTTTCTAATTTCACAATTTTTCCAATTTTCGTCTTAAATTTCTCGCACTCATATCTCAAGCTATACCTACTCTTTTTCGGTGATTCTTGGGTCTAAATCGTGATTTAGAAAGGGATCTTTCACCTCGTTTTGGAATCACTCAATTCCGACTTCTGTAACGTGAGTTATGGAAAATTTCTTAAAACGGACAGAATTAGTTCTTTCCCTTCTTTACTCTTTCTTTCAATTCCACCTTTCCAATTCTATTTGTTCTAGTCCTAATTAGGTCTGAAATCAAGAGGCTTAAGGAAAAGCTCATCAGTTTGTGTGAGCCAAAGCTCTCCCCAAAGCTTCCTGGGATGAGAATATGTCTTCGTTCTTCGTTGTTGTTTCTCTTAGACAAAAGTTTGATTCCCTTTGGTCTATCTTTGACTCTTTGGTCAAATGGACACACTTTGTGAGCCTTTTTTATTCGAGGGGCCTAGAGGATATTTGTGTGACCCCAAGCTCTCTCCAAAGCTTTAAGGGATGAGAATACATCTTGGTTATTCGGTATTTTTTCTCTTAAACAAAACATTCGTTCCTTTTAATCTATCTTTGACTTTCCGGCTAAATGGACGAATTTAGCTAGTTTAAATGATGCGAGAGGCCTAGAGGATGTTTGTGTGAACGGAAGCTCTCCTCAAAGCTTCAAGCGTTGAGAATATGTCTTGGTTATTTGTTGTTGTTTCTCTTAGATGAAAGTTTGGTTCCTTTTGGTCTATCTGATACTTTTTGGCGAAACAGATAAACTTTGCGAGTTTTCATGGTTCGAGAGGCCAAGAGGATGTTTGTGTGACCCCAAGCTCTCCCCAAAGCTTCATGGGATGAGAATATATCTTAGTACGTCATTATTATTTCTTACAGACGAAAGTTTGCTTCCTTTTGGTCTATCTTTGACTTTTTAGTCAAACGGACAAACTTACCAAATTTCTGTGATTTGAGAGGCCAAGAGGATGATTGTGTAACAGCAAGCACTGCCCAAAACTTCAAAGGATAATAATATGTCTTGGTAATTCGTTATTGTTTCTCTTAGATGAAAGTTTGGTTCCTTATAGTCTACCTTTGACTTTTTGGCCAAACGGAAAAACTTAGCGAGTTTTCACGATTCGAGAGGCCTAAAGGATATTTGTGTGACCCCAAGCTCTCCCCAAAGCTTCAAGGGATGGTAAAAAGTATTGGTTATTAGTTGTTGTTTCTCGTAGATGAAAGTTTGCTTCCTTTTGACCTATCTTTAAATTTTTTACCAAACTGACAAACTTAGCCAGTTTTCTTGATTTAAGAGGCCTATAGGATGTTTGTGTGACCCCAAGCTCTCCCTAAAGCTTCAAGGGATGGCAATAAACTTTGGTTATTCGTTGTTGTTTCTCTTAGACGAAAGTTTTCTTCTTTTTGTCCTATCTGTTACGTTTTTGTCAAACGGAAAAACTTAACAAGTTTTCATGAATCGAGAGGCCTATAGGATGTTTGGGTGACTCCAAGCTCTCCTCAAAGCTTCATGGGAAGAGAATATGTCTTAGTTATTCGCTGTTGTTTCTCTTAGACGAAAGTTTGCTTTTCTTTTCATCTATCTTTGACTTTTTAGCCAAACGGACAACTTAGCAAGTTTTCAGGATTCAAGAGGCCTAGAGGATGTTTGTGTGACGCCAAGCTCTCCCAAAGCTTCATGGGATGAGAATATGTTTTGGTTATTTGTTGTTGTTCTTCATAGACGAAAGTTAGATCCCTTTTGGTCTATCTTTGACTTTTTGGTCAAACAAACAAATGTTGCCACTTTTTGTGATTCGAGAGACCTAGAGAATGTTTATGTGACCCCAAGCTGCCCAAAGCTTCAAGGGAAGAGAATACGTCTTAGTTATTCGCTGTTGTTTCTCTTAGACGAAAGTTTGCTTTCTTTTCATCTATTTTTGACTTTTTAGTCAAACAGACAAATTTAGCAAGTTTTCAGGATTCAAAAGGCCTAGAGGATGTTTGTGTGACCCCAAGCTCTCCCCAAAGCTTTAAGGGATGAGATTATGTCTTGGTTATTTGTTGTTATTCTTCAGAGACAAAAGTTTGCTCCTTTTTTGTCTATCTTTGACTGTTTGGTCAAACAAACAAATGTTGCCACTTTTCGTGATTCGAAAGGCCTAGCGGATGTTTATGTGACCCTAAGCTCTCCCCAAAGCTTCAAGGTAAGAGAATATGTCTTGGTTATTCGTTGTTGCTTCTCTTAGATGATAGTTTGCTTCCTTTTCATCTATCTTTGACTTTTTAGTTAAACGCACAAACTTAGCAAGTTTTTGGAATTCAATAAGCCTAGAGGATGTTTGTGTGACACCAAACTCTCCCTAAAGCTTCAAGGTATGAGAATATGTCTTGGTTATTTGTTGTTGTTTTCCATAGATGAAACTTTGCTCCTTTTTAGTCTATCTTTGACTTTTTGGCCAAACAACCAAATGTTGCCAGTTTCTGTGATTCGAGAGGCCTAGAGAATGTTTGTTTGACCCCATGCTCTCCGCAAAGCTCCAAGGGATGAGAATATGTCTTGGTTGTTCGCTATTGTTTCTCTTAGACGAAAGTTTGCTTCCTTTTCGTCTATCTTTGAGTTTTTTGTCAAACGGATAAACATAGCAAGTTTTCGGGATTCAAGAGGCCTAGGGGATGTTTATGTGACCCCATGCTCTCCCTAAAGATTCAAGGGAACAGAATATGTCTTGTTCATTCGCTATTGTTTCTCTTAGACGAAAGTTTGCTTTTTCTATTGTTAGACGAAAGTTTTTGTCCATCTTTGACTTTTTTGTCAAATGGACAAACTTAGCAAGTTTTCGAGAATCGAGAGGCATAGAGGATGTTTGTGTCAGCCCAAGCTCTCCCCAAAGCTTCAAGGGATGAGAATATATCCTGGTTATTCGTTATTTTTTCACATAGACGAAAGTTTGCTTCCTTTTGGTGTATCTTTGACTTTTTGGTCAAATGGACAAATGTAGCAACTTTTCGTGATTCGAGACACCTGCAGGATGTTTGTGTGACCCTAAGTTCTCCCGAACGCTTCAATGGACGACAATATGTCTTGGTTATTTGTTGTTGTTTCTCTACAACGAAACTTTGATTCCTTGCAGTCTATCTTTGACTTCTTAGTCAAATGGATAAACATAGCAAGTTGTCATGATTCGAGGGGCCTAGAGGATGTATGTGTGACCCCAAGCGCTCCCCAAAGCTTCAAGGGGTGAGAATATGTCTTAGTTATTAGTTGTTATTTCTCTAGACGAAAGTTTGCTTCCTTTTGGTCTAACTCTAACTTTTTGGTCAAACAGACAAACTTAGAGAGTTTTCACGATTCGAGAGGCCTAGAGGACGTTTGTGTGACCCCAAGCTTTCGCCAAAGCTTCAAGGGATGGTAAAAAGTATTGGTTATCAGTTGTTGTTTCACGTAGATGAAAGTTTGTTTCCTTTTGACCTATCTTTGACTTTTTTACCAACTGACAAACTTAGCAAGTTTCCTTGATTTAAGAGGCCTGTAGGATGTTTGTGTGACCCCAAGCTCTCCCTAAAGCTTCAAGGGATGGCAATAAGTTTTGGTTATTCGTTATTCTTTCTCTTAGACGAAAGTTTTCTTTCTTTTTGTCCAATCTTTTACTTTTTTGTCAAACGGACAAACTTAACAAGTTTTCATGATTCGAGAGGCCAAGAGGATGTTTGTGTGACCCCAAGCTCTTCCCAAAACTTCAAGGGATGAGAATATGTCTTATGTATTTGTTATTGTCTCTCATAGATGAAAGTTTGCTTTCTTTTAGTCTATCTTTGATTTTTTGGTCAAACCGACAAACATAGCAAGTTTTTATGATTTAAGAAGCCTAGAGGATTTTATGTGACCCCAAGCTCTACCCAAAGCTTCAAGGGATAGCAACAAGTATTGGTTATTCGTTTTTTCTCTCTTTTAGATGAAAGTTTGCTTCCTTTTGGTCAATATTTGGCTTTTTTGTCAAACAGACAAACTTAGCAAGTTTTCATGATTCGAGAGGCATAACGGATGTTTGTGTGGTCTCAAGCTCTCCCCAAAACTTCAAGCGAAGAGAATATGTCTTGGTTATTCGCTGTTTTTTCTTTTTGATGAAAGTTTGCTTCCTTTTTCGTATATCTTTGACTTTTTTGTCAAACGGACAAACTTAGCAAGTTTTTAGGATTCAATAGGCTTAGAGAATATTTGTGTCACGCCAAGCTCTCCCTAAAGCTTCAAGGGATGAGAATATATCTTGGTTACTTGTTGTTTCTCATAGATGAAAGTTTTCTCCCTTTTGGTCTATCATTGACTTTTTGGTCAGACAACCAAATGTTGCCACTTTTTGTGATTCGAGAGGCCTAGAGGATATTTGTTTGACCCCATTCTCTCCCCAAAGCTTCAAGGGATGAGAATATGTTTTGATTATTCGCTGTTGTTTCTCTTAAACGAAAGTTTGCTTCCTTTTTGTCTATCTTTGACTTTTTAGTCAAACGAACAAACTTAGCAAGTTTTCTGGAATCAAGAGGCCTAATATGGCCCAATGCATGTTGCACTGCTTAATGGCCCAATATGCCTGATGCTCCAACTCTACCGAAACATGACATGCCTTACCAAAGATAAGCCGATAGGGAGACATCCCAATCGGAGTCTTGTAGGCAGTCCGATATGCCCACAAAGCGTCATCTAGCCTCTTGCTCTTATCTTTCCAGTTAGAGTTAACAGTCTTATGAAGGATTTGCTTAATCTCTCTGTTCAAGATTTCAGCTTGGCCATTGGTCTGTGGGTGGTATGCTATAGTAACCTTGTGAATCACTCCATACCTCCGTAATAAAGCACCCATGCTTCGGTTACAAAAATGAGAGCCCTTATCACTGATAATAGCTCTAGGAATACCAAACCTCCAGAAAATGTGAGATTTGACAAAATCTACAAACCACAGCAGAATCATCAGTCCGGGTGGCTTTCGCCTCAACCCATTTTGAGACATAATCAACAGCCAGCAATATGTAAGTAAAACCATTGGAAACAGGAAATGGATCCATAAAATCAATACCCCAAATATCAAAAACTTCACAAAACAGTATAGGTTGCTGGGGCATCTCATGCCTACGGGAAATACTCCCTACCCTCTGACAATTCTCACATGACTTACAAAACAGATATGAATCATGAAACAAGGAAAGCCAAAATAAACCAAAATCTAACACTTTCCTAGCAGTTCTTTGGGGTCCAAAGTGACCACCACAGGCAGAAGCATGACAAAAATGTAAAAATGGAATGAAACTCATTATCAGGCACACATCTCCTAATTACTTGGTCGTTACAGAATTTCCACAATAAGGGTCATCCCAAACATAGTATTTAGATTCACTTTTCAATTTCAGAGTCTGGGCCCTAGTGGAATCAGCAAGTAAAACACCAGCAACTAAAATAATTTACCAAGTCTGTACCATGGAAGCTTACCTTGTAGCTATAAAAGCTGCTCATTAGGAAAATCATTCCGAATGGAAGAAAGGTCAGTAGGATGGTGAGTGATTCGACTCAAGTGATCAGCTACCCAGTTCTCTACTCCATTTCTATCCTTAATCTCAATGTCGAATTCTTGGAGCAACAACATCCACCGAATGAGTCAAGGCTTAGCATATGCCTTTTTCAAAAGAAACTTCAAGGCTGCAAGGTTAGAAAGGACAATCACCCTAGTATCTAGCAGATATGACATAAACTTATCAAGTGCAAAAACTACAGCCAAAAGTTCTTTCTCAGTGGTTGTGTAATTAGACTGGGCAGAATCCAAAGTCTTGGAGGCATAGGCAATGACATGAGGGGCCTTATTGACCCGCTGAGCAAGAACCGCACCAACAGCATAGTTAGAGGCATCGCACATCAACTCAAATGGAAGAGACCAATCTGGTGACTGGATCACCGGAGTTGTGGTCAAGCAGCGCTTCAATTGATTAAAGGCCGACTTACACTCATCATCAAACACAAAATCTGTGTCGTGCTGCAGAAGGTTGGACAGGGGCCGAGCAATCTTGCTGAAGTTTTGGATGAAGCGCCGGTAGAATCCTGCATGACCAAGAAAAGAATGTACTTCCTGCACAGATGCGGGGTAAGGTAAAGCAGTAATAACATCTATCTTAGCAGGATCTACCCAATATCCTTTCTAGACACTGTGTCCTAAAACTATCCCTGACTCAACCATGAAATGACATTTCTCAAAGTTCAACACAAGATTGGTCTCAATGCATTTATTCAAGACTCTAGCCAAACTACCCAAGTATGCCTCAAAAGAAAGACCCATACACAGTAAAATTATCCATAAATACTTTTCATGCAATCCTCTAAAAATTCAGAAAAGATGCTTACCATGTATCGCTGAAAGGTTCCAAGCGCATTGCAGAGTCCAAAGGGCATCCTTCTGTATGCAAATGTTCCAAAGGGGCATGTGAATGTAGTCTTCTCTTGATCTTCAGGTGCAATATGGATTTGGAAGTAGCCTGAGTAGCTATGCAAGAAATAATAGTGAGACTTGCCAGCCAACCGCTCCAACATCTGATCAATAAAAGGGTAAAGGATAGTGATCCTTACGGGTGGCCTGGTTGAGCTTTCGGTAGTCTATGCAGACTCTCCAGCTGTTCTGAGCTCTTGTGGGAATTAGCTCATTTTTCTGGTTGGCCACTACAGGCACTCCAGACTTTTTAGGAACTACCAGAACTGTGCTGACCCACTGGCTATCAAAGATGGGGTAGATAATGCCAGCTTGCAGGAGCTTAGTCACTTCCTTCTTCACCATATCCAGAATAAGGTGATTCAAGCGCCTCTGAGGTTGCCTCACTGGCTTAGCACCCTCTTCCAATGAAATTCGATGCATGCACATGGAAGGGCTAATGCCAACAATGTCAGCTAAAGTCCACCCAAATCGCCTTCTTATTTTCCTTCAATAATCTCAGCAGCTGCTCCTCTTGATCAGGTAGAAAGTTTCTTTGCCACAATACTGACAGTTGATCATTCTCCTCCAGGAAGCATATTTTAAGTGATCAGGCAGAGATTTCAGCTCCAACTTAGGTGGCTGCTCAGTAGTAGAGGGAAGAAGCTTGGTGGGTTGCACCAATTCTGTAGCATGTACATCAGTTGAACCTGTAGTGCCTGAAAATAAATTCAAGAAAGCAGCACTTTGCCTGAACTGTACAATGTTCACATCAGAATTAACATCACCAGGCAAGTCAGAATCACCAATTAAATTAGAATCACCATCACTATCTAGTGCATCACAAAAATTCGAAAGTATGAAAATTCAGTGCAAACAGGGCACCATTCATTATCAGTACAACCAACAAACAACAGCGTCATTAACAGATGCAAAATCTGGATAATCAACACACAATTCAGCATAACACATCAACCACATCATCAATCACATCAATGCACAGAACTAAATGCTCTCCCCTAGGATGTTTCATAGCATCAAAGATATTAAAATTCACAATACTATCACCAAATTCCATGGAAAGAGTACCAGAATGCACATCTATCTTAGTTCTAGCTGTTTTCAAGAAAAAAGCCTCTCGAGAATAATCAGGGGTCCACTGCTAGGAGACTCACCCTCCATCTCTAAAATGTAAAAATCAGCAGGGAATATTAATTCATTTACTCTAACTAAAACATCCTCAATCAGACTAGCAGGGTGAGCATTACTCCTATTAGCTAACTGGATAACAACACCAGTAGCACGCAAAGGACCGAGACCAAGAGAATTATAAATAGATTCAGGCATGACATTTATGGAAGCACCTAAGTCTAACAAGCAATCATTCAAATTTACAATTTCCAATTATGCAAGGAATAGTAAACATCCCTGGATCTTTTGCACTTCTTAGGCATGGGCTGGATGAGTGCTGACACATTCTGGCTCAAGCTCACTCGCTCATTCCCCTGCAGTCGCCTCTTGTTGGTACATAACTCCTTCACAAATTTTGACATATTTGGGAATCTGTTTGATCGCATCTAAGAGAGGGATGTTGACTTCAACTTTTCTGAATGTCTCTACGATCTCCTTCTCTTGTGCTTTCTCTGCCAACTTTTTGGATTGAAGGGCCTCTCTGAGGGAAAGGTAGAGGGATGAGGGTTTCAGACTCATCATTGTCTTGCTTCAATGTTTCACTTTTCTTAGCATTAGTCTTCTCCTTTTCTTGGGTCGGCTCAGCCTCAATTGCAGCTTGCTTGGGCTCTTCTAGTTACTTGCCAGAACTTAGGGATATAGCACTGACATTCCCCTTCAGATTGGGAATTGTTTGTGAAGGAAAGAGAGTTGTTAGATCCCTGGGGTTGGAGCTGGTTCAGTGATGTTGCTAACTGCCCAATCTGAGTTTGCAAATTCTGAATGGAAGATTCAGTTCTCTGCTGGAATTGAAACTGTTCATTGCAAGCTGCTTCATCAAATCTTCCAGTGAAGGACCACTACTGGTCTTACTGCTGTTGCACAGGCTGTGGAGGTGCAGACTATTGGAAATTCTGTTTGTGCTGTGGAAACTGCCTATGTTGGTATTGTGTAAAATTCTGCTAGTTCTGGTTCCACCTTAAGTTTGGATGATCTCTCCAGCCAGGATTATAAGTGTTTGAAAATAGATTATGTTGCTGCTGATACTGTGGCTTTCCAGAAAAGACTCCTGCTGCAGCTACTGATTGGTCTGGAGAGGTGCCCTCTTGCAGAGTTGGGTAAGCATCAGTGGGATGGAGTGGATCATAACAGATACCACATGGTCTGCTTATCTGTGGGAGTGGGAGACTGAACTGTTTGTGTCACTGCCAATTACCTTACTAATGAGGTCAATTCGTCTAGTTTATTTTCCAGTCTTCTGGTGTTCTGCACTGGACACTACTGCTGGTTTTTGGGCACTGTGATATTGGACTGGGGGCGCTTGAATTGAGAACACCCCACTGCTGTTTGCTCTAGTGCTGAATTGTTGGGAATTAGTTGTCATGTTTGCTATCAATTCTCTGGCAGCAGCAGGTGTCTTATCAACTAAAGCTCCACCACTGGCTGCATCCATTATATTTCTGTCCATGGGTGACAAGCCTTCATAGAAGTATACTATCAACAACTGATCAGATATCTGGTGGTGTGGACAGCTTGCACATAGCCTCTTGAACCTCTCCCAGTATTCATGCAAATCCTCTCCATTTGCTTGCCTTATGCCACATATCTCCTTTCTAATTTGCAGTGGCTATTGAGGCTGGGAAAAACTTCTCCAGAAATAATCTCTTCATGTCGTTCCAGCTTCCAATGGATGAGGGTTGAAGGTAGTACAACTAGTCCTTAGCTTCTCCATCTAGAGAGAAAGGAAAACCTCTCAATTTAATCTGCTCCTCATTAATTCCTTGTGGTTTCATCGTGCTGCAAACCACATGGAACTCCTTCAAATGTTTATGTGGATCCTCACCTACAAAACCATGAAACTTGGGAAGCAAATAGATAAGGCTAGATTTAAGCTCAAAGTCAGTATCAAGATCAGGATATTGGATGCACAAAGGTTGATAGTTAACGTCAGGTGCAGCCAATTCCTTTAAAGTTCTATTATCCATGCTCTCAGAATTAATGAAACTACCACTAGAATAAGTAAAATCTACACTATTAGAAGAACTAGAAAAATTAACAGATGGAACAGAATCAGAATGTTCAATATGCTGAATATGCTCAGACTCAAGAATCAAATTCAGTAACAATTCTATGACTTAGCCTAGAAGCCCTTTTTAACAACATGCAATGTTCTCTCTATTTCAGGATCAAAAGCAATTAGATCATGTGCATTGCTACTACTCCTAGTCATACAGCATAAGGCATAACAGGCAAAAACACTAACAACATACAAAATATGTAAACTACACTAAGAAATTAGCCAAAATAAAATTAGAAACACTATCAAATAAATTCTAAAAATTATGGGACCACTACAGTAAAATTTTATAAAATGTATTTTTGATTTTCTGTAATTTTTTGGCTATTTTTAAAAATCATGAAAATAAAAAAAAATTAAAAAAAGTGGTCTAAACGATGGAATTTGACAAGAAAAACTCATACCAGATGAAGGAATTTCAAGATTTTGACCCCAGATTAACCCTTTTTGCTCAAGCTGGTGGATAAACTTTGGATACCATGTCTCAGCACCTAACTTCACAGGTTTGTCCAATTATGCGACACTTTCAACACTACTAAGCTACTCTACTCTACTCAAGTGTGGAAAAAGGAGCAAAATGAAACGCAGCTACTCTACTCTAATTTACTGTTAATATGCAATAATCGAGATCAAAAGGACAATGCAAAAATTCCCCGGCAACAGTGCCAATATTTGACGTGAATTGTCGAACTCACTCAAATTAACCAGGCTTATAAAATAAATTTGTAATATAGGACAACCTGAATTCGTCTCCCAAAGGAATTTTGGCATAGGACTAAATCACTCAATTGAAAAACAAGAACAATAAACAGGGGGGGATTTTAATTCGATTGAAATTTAAAGCAAGATATAAAACGAAATTAGAGCAAGAGATAAAACAAAATTAACAATTTAAAAGCAATCAACCAACCCAGAATTGAGGTTTCAAGGACATCCATCATTGGACAAAGAATTACTGAATTTCCTAGTTGACCCTAAACAAATCGGAATCCTTGCATTCATATAGGAACCCTCTCTACTAGACAATCACCTAGCATTTAATCAAACACATGGCGCGTTCACTCATGCCATCGCACAGTGTTCACTTCAACCTGTTTTGATTTTAAATCCCTTGGGTTAATCAACCTAAATATTGAATCTAACATTTAATCCCTTCCCCTGGATGATCAAAATATAGAAATCATAGACAAACCTCATTCGCTCATATTCAACTTACACAATCTTGTTGCTCAATTCAAGTAGAGGGGGAAGAGAAACGGATCCAGTTCATGGAGAGCACGGGTCCTCTGGATTCAACAACAGAAACGTCAACTCACGGGTTGATTGAACGGAAAGTTAGCCTACCATGGTTGTGCACAAACAGGAAAATGAAAAAGAAAGAAAAAGAAGAAGAACAAGATGAACAGAAGAGAGAAAAGAAGAGAGGCGTTAGATCAAAAATTTCCCAAATGTCAAAAGCTGGTGTTCGTGTTGCCCTAATATGCTATTTAAACCTAAAACTGAACCAGGTTAGGGGCTCCAAAACCGCCCAAATTAAAACATAACTAATGGCTTTGGTCCTATGTAATTTGGGCTCCTAGTTATAAATTTAAGCAATTAACTAAACATAGCTCTGGAATTCTGTAACTGACTTTGGCTCCAGTTTTGACTACCTTCTTGTAAAAATTTAGCCTTCAAGCCTCTAATACCATTTGTAGCTCTTTGAGTTATCTGCAAAACGAAATAAGAATGAGGTTAATCGGATACCTAGAACAAAAGTTATGATTAAAATACTGGAACAATGTAAATCTAGAAAATTAACACGAAAACAAATTAAATCCAATTAAAACCCCAAAGTCCAATTTAGACCAAAAACCATTAATTACACACTAAAACAGCCCTAAAATCAATAATCAAATGCAACAATTAAGTATGATAAAATTCAATTATCAGGTTGCTTCTTTTTGGTTAATCTTTGACTTTTTGGTCAAAAGCACAAACTTGGCAAGTTTTTGTGATTCAGTAGGCCTAGTGGATGTTTGTGTGACCCGAAGCTCTCCGTAAAGCTTCAAGGGATAAGAGTATGTCTTGGTTATTCGTTGTTATTTCTCAAAGACGAAAGTATGATTCCATTTGGTCTATCTTTGACTTTTTGATCAAACGGAAAAATGTAAAGACTTTTCGGGATTCGAGAGGTCTAGAGGACGTTTGTGTGATCCCAGGCTCTCCCCAAAGCTTTATGGGATAAGAATATGTCTTGGTCATTCATTATTGTTTCTCATAGACGAAAGTTTGCTTCCTTTTGCTCTATCTTTGACTTCCTTTTGGCCTATCATTAACTTTTTAGTCAAACGGACAAACATAGCATATTTTTGTGATTCAATTGGCCTAGAGGATGTTTGTGTGACCCCAACCACTCTCCAAACCTTCAAGGGATGAGAATATGTCTTGGTTATTCGTTGTTAGTTCTCTTGTACGAAAGTTTGCTTCCTTTTGGTCTATCTTTGACTTTTTGGACAAACGGACAAACCTAGCAAGGTTTCAAGATTTGACAGGCCTAGAGGATGTTTGTGTGGTCCCAAGCTCTCACCAAATCTTCAAGGAATGAGAATATGTCTTGGTTAATCATTGTTGTTTCTCAAAGACAAAAGTTTGCTTCCTTTGGGTCTATCTTTGGCTTTTTGGTCAAATGGACAACTTAGCAAGGTTTCGTGATTCGAGAGGCCTAGAGGATGTTTGTGTGTCCCCAATCACTACCCAAAGCTGTAAGGGATGAGAATATGTCTTAGTTATTCGTTGTTGTTTTTCTTAGATGAAAGTTTGGTTCCTTTTGTTCTATCTTTGACTTTTTTGTCAAATAAACAAACTTAGCAAGTTTTCGTGATTCAATGGGCTTAGAGGATGCTTGTGCCACCCGAAGCTCTCCCCAAAGCTTATGGGGAAGAGAATATCTTTGACTTTTTGGTTAAACAGACAAATTTAGCGATTTTTCGGACTTCAATAATCCTAGAGGATGTTTGTGTGACCCCAAGCTCTCAGTAAAGCTTCATGAGATGAGAATATCTCTTGGTTATTCGTTATTGTTTCGCTTAAACGAAAGTTTAGTTTCTTTTGGTCTATCTTTGAGTTTTTGGTTAAACAGACAAACTTAGCAAGTTTTTGAGATTTAAGAGGCCTAGAGGATGTTTGTGTGACTCCAAGCTCTCCCTAAAGTTTGAAGGGATCAGAATAAGTCTTGCTTATTAGTTGTTGTTTCTCTTAGATGAAAGTTTAGCTCCTTTGGATGTATCTCTGGCTTTTTGGTCAAACGGACAAACTTAGCAAGTTTTTGTGATTCAATTGGCCTAGAGGATGTTTGTGTGATCCCAAGCTCTCCCTAAACCTTCAAGGGATGAGAATATGTCTTGGTTATTCATTGTTGTTTCTCATATGTGAAAGTTTGCTTCCTTTTAGTCTATCTTTGACTTTTCGGACAAACGGACAAACCTAGCAAGTTTTCTGAATTTTAACAGGCCAAGAGAATGTTTGTATGACCTCAATCTCTCCTCAAAACTACAAGGGATGGCAATAAGTCTTAGTTATTCTTTTTTGTTTCTCTTAAATGAAAGTTTGCTTTCTTTTGGTTTATCTTTGACTTTTTTGTCAAGCAGACAAGCGTGGCAAGTTTTTATGATTCGAGACGCCTAGAGGATGTTTGTGTGACCCTAACCTCTACCCAAAGCTTCAAGGTATGAGAATATCTTTTGGTTATTCGTTGTTACTTCTCATAGAAGAAAGTTTGTTTCCTTTTGGTCTATTTTTGACTTTTTAGTCTAACGGACAAAGTTAATAAGCTTTAATTATTAGAGAGGCCTAACGGATGCTTGTGTGACCCCAAGTTCCCCCAAAAGCTTCAAGGGATGACAACAAGTATTGGTTATTCGTTGTTGTTTCTCTTAGACGAAAGTTTAGCTCCTTTTCGCCTATCTTTGACTTGTTCATCAAACGGACAAACTTAGCAAGTTTTCACAATTCGAGAGGCCTAGAGGAGGTTTGTGTGACCCCAAGCTCTCCCAAAAGCTTCAAGGGATGGCAATAAGTCTTAGTTACTCGTTGTTGTTTATCTTAGATGAATGTTTGGTTCCTTTTGACCTATCTTTGACTTTTTGGTCAAACGGACAAACTTTAGCAAGTTTTTCATGAATTCGAGAGGCCTAGAGGATGTTTGTGTTGACCCACAAGCCCTTCCCAAAGCTTCAAGGGATGAGAATATGCCTTGCTTATTCGTTGTTGTTTCTCTTACACGGAAGTTTGGCTTCCTTTTGGTCTATATTCGGCTTTTTGGTCAAACGGACAAACTTCAGCAAGTTTTCGGGATTGCGATAGTGACCTAGAGGATGTTTGTGTGATCGCCAACAGTCCAACAAAGCTTTAAGGGATGAGAATATGTCTTAGTTGTTCGTTGTTATTTCTCATAGACGAAAGTTTTGCTTCCATTTTGGTCTATCTTTGACTTTTTGGCCAAACGGACAAACTTACCATGCTTTCATGATTCGAGAGGCCTAAAGGATGTTCTGTGTAACCCCAAGCTCTACCCAAAGCTTCAAGGGATGAGAATATGTCTTGGTTATCCGCTGTTGTTTCTCTTAGATGGAAGTTTGCTTCCTTTTGGTCTATATTCGGCTTTTTGGTCAAACGGACAAACTCAGCAAGTTTTCGGGATGCAAGTGACCTAGAGGATGTTTGTGTGATCCCAAGCACTCCCCAAAGCTTTAAGGGATGAGAATACGTCTTAGTTATTCTTTGTTATTTCTCATAGACGAAAGTTTGCTTCCTTTTGGTCTATCTCTGACTTTTTGGCCAAACGGACAAACTTACCAAGCTTTCATGATTTGAGAGCCTTAGAGGATATTTGTGTGAGCCCAAGCTCTCCCCAAAGCTTCAAGGGATGATAATATGTCTCGGTTATTCGATGTTGTTTCTCTTCGACGAAAGTTTGCCTCCTTTTGGTCTGTCTTTGGGTTTTTGGTCAAACGGACAAACTTACTAAGTTTTCGGGATTCAAGAGGCCTAGAGGATGTTTGTGTGATCCGAAGTGCTCCCCAAAACTTTAAGGGATGAGAATATGTCTTAGTTATTCGTTGTTATTTCTTATAGACGAAAGTTTGCTTCTTTTTGGTCTATCTTTGACTTTTTGGAAAAACGGACAAACTTACGAAAGCTTTCGTGATTCAAGAGGCCTAGAGGATGTTTGTGTGATCCCAAGCTCTTTCCTAAGCTTCAACAGATGGCAATAAGTCTGGGTTATTCATTGTTGTTTCTCTTAGATGAAGGTTTTGTTCCTTTTGGCCTATCATTGAGTTTTTGGTCAAACAGACAAATTTAATTTCGTAATTCAAGAGGCCTGGAGGATGTTTGTGTGACCCGAACCTCTCCCCAAAGCTTCAAAGGATCAGAATATGTGTTAGTTATTCGTTGTTGTTTCTCTTAGATGAAAGTTTGCTTCTTTTTGGCCTATCTTTGACTTTTTTGTCAAACAGAGAAGCTTGGCAAGTTTTCTTGATTTGAGAGGCCTAGAGGATGTTTGTGTGACCCAAAGCTCTCCCTAAATCTTCAAGGGAAGAGAATATGTCTTGGTTGTTCGTTGTTATTTCTCTTGGATAAAAGTTTAGTTCCTTTTGGTCTATCTTTGACTTTTTGGTCAAACGGACAAACTTAGCAAGTTTTTGTGGTTCGGAAGGCCTAGAGGACGTTTGTGGGACCCCAAGATCTCTCCAAAGCTTCAAGGGACGAGAATATGTTTTGGTTATTCATTGTTGTTTTCAAAGACGAAAGTTTGCTTCCTTTTAGTTTATTTTTGACTTTTTAGTCAAACGGGCAAACGGGCAAACGTTGCAAGTTTTAGTGATTCGAGAGGCCTAGAGGATGTTGTGCGACCCCAAGCTCTCCCAAAGCTTCATGGGATGAGAATATGCCTTAGTTATTCGCTGTTGTTTCTCATAGACGAAAGTTTACATCCTTTTGGTCTATCTTTCACTTTTTTGCACAAACGGACAAACTTAGCAAGCTTTTGTGATTCGGCAGGCCTCGAGTATATTTGTGTGACCCCAAGCTCTTCCAAAAGCTTCAAGGGATGGCAATAAGTCTTGGTTATTCGTTATTTTTCTCTTAGATGAAAGTTTGGTTCCTTTTTGCCTATCTATGTGTTTTTGGTCAAACGAATGAAGTTTGTGAGTTTTCATTTGTCGAGAGGCCTTGAAGATGTTTGTGTGGCCCCAAGCTCTCCCTTAAGCTTCAAGGGATGAGAATATGTCTTTGTTATTTGTTGTTGTTTCACTTATACAAAAGTTTGTTCCATTTGGTCAATTTTTGACTTTTTGCCCAAACGGACGTGCATATCAAGTTTCCTTTTGGCCTTTCTTTGAATCTTTGGTCAAGCAGGAAAACTTGGCAAGCTTTCGTGATTCGGGAGACCTATAGTATGTTTGTGTGACCCCAAACTCTCCCCAAAGCTTCAAGGGATGGCAATAAATCTTGGTTATTCGTTGCTGTTTCTCCTAGATGAAGGTTTTGTTCCTTTTGGTCTATCTTTGTCTTTTTGGTCAAGCGGAAAAACTTAGCAAGTTTTCTTGATTCGAGAAGCTTAGAGGATGTTTAGACTACTCGAAGCTCTCCCCAAAACTTCAAGGGATGGCAATAAGTCTTGGTCATTTGTTGTTGCTTGGTCACATGTTTAGTTACTTTTGGCCTATCGTTGATTTTTTGGTCAAATGGACAAACATAGCAGGTATTCATGTTTCCGAGAGGCCTAGATGATGTTTGTGTGACCCTCAAGCTCACCCTAAAGCTTCAAGGGATGAAAATATGTCTTGGTTATTTTGCTGTTGTTTCTCTTAGATGAAAGTTTGCATCCTTTTGGTCTATCTTCAGCTTTTTGTTCAAACGGACAAACTTACTAAGATTTCGGGATTCAAGAGGCCTAGACAATGTTTGTGTGACCCCAAGCTCCCCCGAAATATTCAAGGGATGAGAATATGCTGTTGTTTCTCAAACACGAAAGTTTACATCCTTTTGTGAAATCTTTGAATTTTTACACAAACGGACAAACTTAGCAAGCTTTTGTGATTCGGGAGGCGTTGTGTATGTTTGTGTGACCCCAGCTCTCCCAAAAGCTTCAAAGGATGGCAATAAGTCTTGGTTATTCGTTATTTTTCTCTTAGATGAAAGTTTGGTTCCTTTTCGCCTATCTATGTGTTTTTGGTCAAACGAACGAAGTTAGCGAGTTTTCATTTGTTGAGAGGCCTAGAGGATGTTTGTGTGGCCCCAAGCTCTCCCTTAAGCTTCAAGGGATGAGAATATGTCTTTGTTATTTGTTTGTTTCTCTTATACAAAAGTTTGTTCCATTTGGTCAATTTTTGACTTTTTGCCCAAACGGACATGCATATCAAGTTTCCTTTTGGCCTTTCTTTGACTCTTTGGTCAAGCAGGAAAACTTGGCAAGCTTTCATGATTCGAGAGACCTAGACTATGTTTGTGTGACCCCAAGCTCTCCCCAAAGCTTCAAGGGATGGCAATAAGTCTTGGTTATTCGTAGTTGTTTCTCTTAGATGAAAGTTTAGTTCCTTTTGGTCTTTCTTTGATTTTTTGGTCAAACAGACAAGCTCGGCAAGTTTTCATGATTTAACAGGCTTGGAGGATGTTTGTGTGACCCAAGCTCTACCCAAAATTTCAAGGGATGAGAATATATGTCTTGGTTATTCGTTGTTATTTCTCATAGACGAAAGTGTATGTCCTTTTGGTCTATCTTTGACTTTTTCGTCAAACGGACAAACTTAGAAAGCTTTCATGATTCGAGAGGCTTAGAAGATGTTTATATGACCCCAAGCTCTCCCAAAAGCATCAAGGGATGGCAATAAGCCTTGGTTATTCGTTGTTGTTTCTCTTAGATGAAAGTTTGATTCCTTTTGGTCTATCTTTGACTTTTTGGCCAAACGAACAAACTTAGCAAGCTTTCGTGATTCGAGAGGTCTAGATGATGTTTGTGTGACCCCAAGCTCTCTCCAAAGCTTCAACGGATGGCAATAAGTCTTACTTATCCGTTGATGTTTCTCTTAGACAAAAGTTTGCTTCCTTTTGTTTTATCTTTGACTTTTTGGTCAAACGGACAAACTTTGCAAGTTTTCGGGATTCAAGAGGCCTAGAGGATGTTTTGTATGATCCCAAGCTCTCCCCAAAGCTTCAAGGGATGACAATATGCCTTAGTTATTCGCTGTTGTTTCTCAAACACGAAAGTTTACATCCTTTTGGTCTATCTTTGAATTTTTACACAAACGGACAAACTTAGCAAGCTTTTGTGATTCGGGAGGCGTTGTGTATGTTTGTGTGACCCCAGCTCTCCCAAAAGCTTCAAAGGATGGCAATAAGTCTTGGTTATTCGTTATTTTTCTCTTAGATGAAAGTTTGGTTCCTTTTCGCCTATCTATATGTTTTTGGTCAAACGAACGAAGTTTGCGAGTTTTCATTTGTTGAGAAGCCTAGAGGATGTTGTATGGCCCCAAGCTCTTCCTTAAGCTTCAAGGGATGAGAATACGTCTTTGTTATTTGTTGTTGTTTCTCTTATACAAAAGTTTGTTCCATTTGGTCAATTTTTGACTTTTTGCCCAAACGGACATGCATATCAAGTTTCCTTTTGGCCTTTCTTTGACTCTTTGGTCAAGCGGGAAAACTTGGCAAGCTTTCGTGATTCGAGAGACCTAGAGTATGTTCGTGTGACCCCAAGGTCTCCCCAAAGCTTCAAGGGATGACAATAAGTCTTGGTTATTCATAGTTGTTTCTCTTAGATGAAAGTTTAGTTCCTTTTGGTCTTTCTTTGACTTTTTGGTCAAACAGACAAGGTCGGCAAGTTTTCATGATTTAACAGGCTTAGAGGATGTTTGTGTAACTCCAAGCTCTACCCAAAATTTCAAGGGATGAGAATATGTCTTGGTCATTCGTTGTTATTTCTCATAGACGAAAGTTTACTTCCTTTTGGTCTATCTTTGACTTTTTTGTCAAACGGACAAACTTAGAAAGCTTTCATGGTTCGAGAGGCTTAGAGGATGTTTATGTGACCCCAAGCTCTCCCAAAAGCATCAAGGGATGGCAATAAGCCTTGGTTATTCGTTGTTGTTTCTCTCATATGAAAGTTTGATTCCTTTTGGTCTATCTTTGACTTTTTGGCCAAACGAACAAACTTAGCAAGCTTTCGTGATTCGAGAGGTCTAGATGATGTTTGTGTGACCCCAAGCTCTCTCCAAAGCTTCAACGGATGGCAATAAGTCTTAGTTATTCGTTGATGTTTCTCTTAGTCAAAAGTTTGCTTCCTTTTGTTCTATCTTTGACTATTTGGTCAAACGGACAAACTTTGCAAGTTTTCGGGATTCAAGAGGCCTAGAGGATGTTTGTATGATCCCAAGCTCTCCCCAAAGCTTCAAGGGATGAGAATATGTCTTGGTTATTAGTTGTTGTTTTTCTTAAACGAAAATTTGATTCCTTTTGGCCTATCTTTGAGTTTTTGGTCAAATGGACAAACTTAATGAGTTTCCGTGACTCGAGAGGCCTAGAGGATGTTGTGTGACCCCAACCGCTCCCCAAAGCCTCAAAGGATGAGAATATTTCTTGGTTCTTAATTGTTGTTTCTCTTAGACGAAAGTTTCCTTCCTTTTGTTCTATCTTTGACTTTTTGGTCAATTGAACAAACTTGGCGAGTTTTCGTGATTTGAGAGGCCTAGAGGATGTTTGTGTGACCCCAAGCTCCCCCTAATGCTTCAAGGGAGGAGAATATGTTTTTGTTATTTGTTGTTGTTTCTCTGGGATGAAGTTTTGGTTCCTTTTGGTCTTTCTTTAACTTTTAGGTCAAACGGACAAACTTAGCAAGTTTTTGTGGTTCGTGAGACCTGGAGGACGTTTGTGGGACCCCAAGATCTCCCCAAAGCTTCAAAGGATGAGAATATGTTTTAGTTATTCATTATTATTTTACTTAGATGAATGTTTGCTTCTTTTTATTCCATTTTTGACTTTTTGGTCAAATGAACAAACGTTGCAAGTTTTCGTGATTTAGAGGGCCTAGAGGATATTTGTGTGACCTTAAGCTCTCCCCAAAGCTTCAAGGGATGAGAATATGTTTGGGTTCTTCGTTGTTGTTTCTCTTAGGCGAAAGTTTGCTTCCTTTTGGTCTGTCTTTGTCTTTTTAGTGAAATGGACAAACTTAGCAAGTTGTTGGGATTTAAGAAGCCAAGAGGATGTTTGTGTGACCCCAACCTCTCCCCAAAGCTTCAAGGGTTGAGAATATGTCTTGGTTATTCATTGTTATTTCTCATAGACGAAAGTTCGCTTCCTTTTGGTCTACCTTTGACTTTATTGTCAAACGAACAAACTTAGCAAGTCTTTGTGATTCGAGAGGCCTAGAGCATGTTTGTGTGACCCCAAGCTCTCCCCAAAGCTTTAAGGGATGAGAATATGTCGTGATTATTCGTTGTTGTTTCTCATAGACGAAACTTTGCTTCCTTTCGATCTATCTTTGACTTTTTGGTTAAACGGACAAACTTAGCAAGCTTTGGTGATTCGAGAGGTCTAGAGGATGTTTGTGTGACTCGTAGCTTTCCCCAAAGCTTCAAGGGATGAGAATATGTCTTGGTTATTTGTTGTTGTTTCTCATAGATGAAAGTTTGCTTTCTTTTGGTCTATCTTTGACTTTTTGGTCGAACAAACAAACAAACTTAGCAAGTTTTGTGATTTGAGAGGCCTAGAAGATATTTGTGTGACCCCAAGCTCTCTCCAAAGCTTCAAGGGATGAGAATATGTCGTGGTTATTTGTTGTTATTTCTCTTCGACAAAAGTTTGGTTCTTTTTAGTCTATCTTTGACTTTTTGGTTGAACGGGCAAACTTAGCAAGTTTTCGTGTATCAATAGGCCTAGAGGATGTTTGTGTGATCCCAAGTTATTCCCATCCCTTGAAGCTTTGAGGAGAGCTTAGGGTCAAACAAACGTTCTCTAGGCCTTTCAAATGACGAAAAGTCGTGACATTTGTCCGTGTGACCAAAAAGTCAAAAATAGACTAAAAGGAACTAAGCTTTCATCAATGAGAAACAACAACAAATAACCAAGACATATTCTTATCTATTGAAGCTTTGGGGAGACCTTGGGGTCACACAAACATCCTCTACGTCTCTCGAATTATGAAAACTCGCTAAGTTTGTTCGTTTGACCAAAAAGTCAAAAATAAAGTAAAAGGAACCAAACATTCGTTTAACAGAAACAATAACAAATAACCGAGACATATTCTCATCCCTTGATGCTTTGGGGAGAACTTGGGGTCAACACAAATGATCCTCTAGGACCTCTCGGAAATGACAATAGAAACTTGTCAAGTTTGTCCGTTTGGCCAAAAAGTCGAAGATAGACTAAAAGGAAGCAAACTTTCATCTAAGAGAAACAACAACGAATAACCAAGACATATTCTCATCCCTTGAAGCATTGGGGAGTGCTTGGGGTTCACACAAACATTCTCTAGGCCTCTCGAATCCCATGAAAACTTGCTAAGTTTATCCTATTGGCCAAAAAGTCAAAAATAGACCAAAAGGAAGCAAACATTCGTCTATGAGGGACAACAACGAATAACCAAGACTTATTCTCAACCCATGAAGCTTTGGGGAGAGCTTGGAGTCACACAAATATCCTCTTGGCCTCTCGAATCACAAAAACTTGCTACGTTTGTCCGTTTGACCAAAAAGTCTTAGATAGACTAAAACGAAGTAAACTTTCGTTTAAGAGAAACAATAACGAATAACCATGACATATTCTCATCCCATGAAACTTTGGGAAGAGTTTTGTGTCACACGAACATCCTTTTGTTCTACTGAATCACGAAAACTCGCTAAGTTTGTCTGTGAGACCAAAAGGTCAAAGATAGACCAAAAGGAACCAAACTTTCGTCTCAGAGAAACAACAATGTATAACCAAGACATATTCACATCGCTTGAAGCTTTGGGGTCACACAAAAATCGTCTAGGCCTACTAAATCATGAAAACTCGCTAAGTTTGTCCGTTGACCAAAAAGTCAAAGATAGACCAAAAGGAATGTCTAAAAGAAACAACAGCGAATAACCAAGAAATATTCTCATCTCATGAAGCTTTGGGGAGAGCCTAGGGTCACGCAAACATCTTCTAAGCCTGTCGAATCACGAAAACCTGCTATGTGTTATCATTTCACCAAAAAGTCATTGATAGACTAAATGGAAGCAAACTTTCGTCTAAGAGAAACAACAACGAAAAAACAATACTTATTGTCATCCCTTGAGGCTTTTGGAAAAGCTTGGGGTCACACAAACAACCTCTAAGCTTGGTAAGCATCTATTCTTATCTCATGAAGCTTTAGAGAAAGCTTGGGGTCACACAAACGTCCTCTAGGCCTCATGAATAAGGAAAGGTCACTATATTTGTCCGATTGACCAAAAAGTCAAAGATAGGCCAAAAGGAACCACACTTTCGTCTAAGAGAAACAACAACAAATAACTAAGCTATTTCTTATCCCTTGAAGCTTCAGCAGAGGCTCGGGTCACAAACAATCCTCTAGGCCTAGTGAATCACGAAAACTTGCTAGCTTTGTCCGTTTGTCCGAAAAGTCAAAGATAGACCAAAAGGAAGCAAACTTTCACATATGAGAAACAACAATGAATAACAGACATATTTCTCATCCCTTGAAGGTTTGGGGAGAGCTTGGGGCGCACAAACATCCTCTAGGCCAATTGAATCACAAAAACTTGCTAAGTTTTGTCCGTTTGACCAAAAAGCCAAATATAGATCCAAAAGGAGCTAACTTTCATCTAAGAAAACAACAACTAATAAGCAAGACTTATTCCTGATCCCTTGAAACTTTAGGGAGAGCTTGGAGTCACAAAAACATCTCTAGGCCTCTCAAATCTCAAAACTTGTTAAGTTTGTCTGTTTAACAAAAACTCAAAGATAGACCAAGAAAACCAAAACTTTCGTTTAAGAGAAACAATAACGAATAACCAAGAGTATTCTCATCCCATGAAGCTTTACTAGAGCTGGGGTCCACACAAACATCCTCTAGGATTATTGAAGCCCGAAAACTCGCTAAGTTTGTCCGTTTAACCAAAAAGTCAAAGATATTCTCTTCCTCAGAAGCTTTGGGGAGAGCTTCGGGTCGCACAAGAATCCTCTAAGCCCATTGAATCACGAAAACTCGCTAAGTTTGTTTATTTGATCAAAAAAGTCAAAGATAGACCAAAAGAAACCAAGCTTTCGTCTAAGAGAAACAACAATGAATAACGAACATATATTCTCATCTCATGAAGCTTTAGGGAGAGCTTGGGGTCACAGAAACATCCTCTAGCCTTCTTGAATCCTGAAAACTTGCTCAGTTTCGCCGTTTGCCTAAAAACGCAAAGATAAACCAAAAGGAAGCAAAGTTTCATCTAAGAGAAATAATAACGAATAACCAACACATGTTCTAATCCTTTGAAGCTTTGAGGAGAGCTTGGGGTTACACAAACATCCTTTAGGCTTCTCGAATCACGAAAACTAGCTAAGTTTGTTTGTTTCCTAAAAAAGTCAAAGATAGACCAAAAGGAAGCAAACTTATGTCTAAGAGAACTAACAACGAATAACCAAGACATATTCTCATCCCTTGAAGGTTTGGGGAGCAGTTGGGGTCACACAAACATCCTCTAGGCCAATTGAATCACAAAAATATGCTAGGTTTGTCCGTTTGACCAAAAAGTTAATGATAGGCCACAAGGAACCAAACTTTCTTCTATGAGAAACAACAACGAATAACCAAGACATATTCACATCGCTTGAAGCTTTGGGGAGAGCTTGGGGTCACACAAANGAAGCAACCTTTCATCTATGAGAAACAACAACGAATACCTAAGACATATTTTCAACTCTTGAAGCTTTGGGGAGAGCTTGGGGTCACACAAACATCCTCTACACCTTTCGAATCTCGAAAACTTGCTTAGCTTGTCTGTTTGGCTAAAAAGTCAAAGATAGACGAAAAGGAAGCAAACTTTCGTCTATGAGAAACAACAACGAATAACTAAGACATATTCTCAATGCTCTTGAAGCTTTGGGAAAGAGCTTGGGGTCACACAAACATCCTCTAGGCCTTTCGAATCACGAAAACTTGCTTAAGCTTGTCTGTTTGACCCTAAAAAGTCAAAGATAGACCAAAAGGAAGCTAAAACTTTCATCTATGAGAAACAACAACGAATAACCAAGACATATTCTCATCCCTTGAAGCTTTGGGGAAGAGCTTGGGGTCACACAAACATCCTCTAGGCCTTCTCGAATCATGAAAACTTGCTAAGTTTGTCCGTTTGACCAAAAAGTCAAAGATAGACCAAAAGAAAGCAAACTTTCATCTAACAGAAAAGTACAACGAATAAGGAACACTTATTTCATCCCTTGAAGCTTTGGGGAGAGCTTAGGGTCACACAAACATCCTCTAGGCCTCCCGGAATCATGAAAACTTGCTTAAGTTTGTCTGTTTGACCTAAAAAGTCAAAGATAGACCAAACGGAAGCAAACTGTCCTCTATGAGAAAACACAAATGAATATACCAAGACATATTCTTATCCATGAAGCTTTGGGGAGAGCTTGGGGTCACACAAACATCCTCTAGGCCTTTCGAAATCTCAAAAACTTGCTTAGCTTGTCTGTTTGGCTAAAAAGTCAAAGATAGATGAAAAGGAAGCAAACTTTCGTCTAAGAGAAACAACAGCGAATAACCAAGACATATTCTCATCCCTTGAAGCTTTGGGTAGAGCTTTGGGTCACACAAACATCCTCTAGGCTCTCGAATCATGAAAACTTGCTAAGTTTATCCGTTTGACCAAAAAGTCAAAGATAGGCCAAAAGGAAGCAAACTTTCATCTAGCTTAAAGTACAACGAATAACCAACACTTATTGCCATCCCTTGAAGCTTTAGGGAGAGCTTGGGGATCACACAAACATCCTCTAGGCCTCTCAGATCATGAAAAATTGGTAAGTCTGTCTGTTTGATTAAAAAGTCAAAGATAGACCAAACGGAAGCAAACTGTCCTCTTTGAGAAACAACAATGAATAACCAAGACATATTCTTATCCCATGAAGCTTTGGGGAGAAGCTTGGGGTCACACAAACATCCTCTAGGCCTTTCGAATCTCAAAAACTTGCTTTGCTTGTCTGTTTGGCTAAAATGTCAAAGATAGACGAAAAGGAAGCAAACTTTCGTCTAAGAGAGACAACTGCAAACAACCAAGACATATTATCATCCCTTGAAGCTTTGGAGGAGAGCTTGGGGTCACACAAACATTCGTCAAAAAAAAAAATTCGTCCAAAAAATAAAAAATTTGTCAAAAAAAAAGTTTGTATTTCTGAAAACTTCATCAGTCATTGTTTCTTCGTATTTATGCTGTCCTGGGTGTTTTTACTTTTGAATTGCTACAACTGATTCGATATTGTCTGATTAGATTAAAAAGAACTGAAAGAGAAATATTGGGTGGAACAAGGCAGGAGTGGTGAGCATATTAGAGGGTAAAAGCCGAATTGTTTTGAGTCAAACATGAGTGAAATCGAGTGAATCATTGGTTCGAGTGAAACACATGAGGTAGTGTCATGAGGTCCATTGCATTGTGTTCCTAACATTATTTTGCAAATCAACAATGTCTCGTTATAGTGGTGATGGTGCTCAAGGAGTGGCTGATCTGAAGTTGTTCATGAAAGCTATGGTGGAAGAGGTGAGAAGAATGATGAGGAGTGAATTGGAGCAGGTGCATGAACGGTTGGATAAGGTAGAGAATGAACGTATGGCACAGCTACAAAACGTTCATAATGTGCTTAGGAGGGAAAGAGTTCAACCGAGGAAAGATGAAAGTTTAGTTCCTTTAGGTCTATCTTTGACTTTTTGGTTAAACGGACAAACTTAGATAAGTTTTCGTGATTCGTGAGTCCTAGAGGATGTTTGGTTGACCCCAAGCTCTCCCCAAAACTTCAAGGGAAGAGAATATGTCTTGTTTATTCGTTTTGTTTCTCTTCGACGAAATTTGTTACCTTTTGGTCTAATTTGGCTTTTTAGTCAAACAGACAAACTTATATTATTTTCGTGATTCGAGAGGCATAAAGGATGTTTGGGTAACCTTAAGCTCTCCCAGTGGCATCAAGGGATGAGAATATGTCTTGGATATTCATTGTTATTTCTCTCAGATGAAAGTTTGCTTCATTTTCGTTGACTTTATGGACAAACGGACGAACTTAACTCATTTTCGTGATTTGAAAGCGGCCTAGAGGATGATCCTAAGCTCTCCCCAAAGCTTCAAGGGATGAGAATATCTCTTGGTTATTCGTTGTTGTTTCTCTTAGATGAAAGTTTGGTTCCTTTGGGTCTATCTTTGACTTTTTGGTCAAACAGACAAACTTAGCTGGTTGTCGTTGATTCGAGAGGCTTAGAGGATGTTTGTGGACCCCAACCTCTCCCTGAAGCTTCAAGGGAATGAGAATATGTCCTGGTTATTCATTGTTGTTTCTCTTAGATGAAAGTTTGGTTCCTTTTGGTCTAACTTTGACTTTATGGTCAAACAGACGAACTTAACTAGTTTTTGTGATTCGAGAGGCCTAGACGATGTTCGTATGACCCCAAACTCTGCCCAAAGCAATAAGGGATGGGAATATGTCTTGGTTATTCAATGTTGTTTCTGTCAGACGAAAGTTTGCTTCCATTTAGTTTGACTTTGACTTTATGGTTAAACAATACAAACTTAACTAGTTTTTGTGATTTCGAGAGGCCAAGAGGATGACCCTAAGCTCCCCTCAAATGTTCAAGGGATGAGAATATGTTCTAGTTAATCGTTGTAGTTTCTCTTAGATGAAAGTTTAGTTCCTTTGGGTCTGTCTTTATCTCTCTTTGCTCATAAGGACAAACTTAGAGAGTTTTTTGTGATTCGAGGGGCCTATAGGATGTTTGTGTGACCCCAAGCACTGCCCAAAGCTTCAAGGGATAAGAATACGTCTTGATTATTCATTGTTGTTTCTCTTAGACGAAAGTTTACTTCCTTTTCGCTCTAACTGCGACTTTATGGTTAAAGTGACAAACATAGCCATTTTTTATGATTCGAGAGTCCTAAGAGGATGTTTGTGTCACCCCAAGCTCCCTCCAAAGCTTCAAGGGATAAGAATATGTCTTGGCTATTAATTGTTTTTTCTTTAAGATGAAAGTTGGTTTCTTTATGTTCTAACTTTACCTTTATAGTCAAACAGACAAACTTAACTAGTTTTCGGGATTCGAGAGGCCTAGAGGATAATTGTGCAACCCCACGCTCTCACCAAAGCTTCAAGGGATGAGAATATGTCTTGGTTATTCATTGTTGTTTTTCTTAGATGAAAGTTTCGTTCCTTTGGGTCTATCTTTGACTTTTTGCTCAAACGGTCAAACTTGGAGAGTTTTCATGAATCGAGAGGCCTAGAAGGATGTTTGTGTGACCCCAAGATCTCCCCAAAGCTTCAAGGGATGAGAATATGTCTAGGTTATTCATTGTTGTTTCTCTTAGATGAAAGTTTGCCTCATTTTTAGTCTAACTTTGACTTTATGGTCAAATGGACAAATATAACTAGTTTTGATGATTCGAGAGGCATATAGGATGTTTTGCTTCACCCCACGCTCTCCCCTAAAGCTTCGAGGGATGAGAATATGTCTGGGTTATTCGTTATTGTTTATCTTAGATGAAAATTTGCTTTCTTCCAGTCTAACTTTGACTTTATGGTCAAACGGACAAGCTTAACTAGTTTTCATGATTCGAGAGCCCTAGAGATGTTTGTGTAACCAAGCTCTCCCCAAAGCTTCAAGGGATGAGAATATGTCTTGGTTATTTGTTGTTGTTTCTCTTAGACGAAAATTTAGTTCTTTTCGGTCTAATATGACTTGTCTGTCAAACAGACAAATCTAGTTAGTTTTCGTGAATCGAGAGGCCTAGAGGATGTTTGTATGACCCCAAGCTCTCCCCATAGCTTCAAAGGATGAGATAATATATCTTCGTTATTCGTTGTTGTTTCCCTTAGGCAAAAATTTACTTTCTTTTGGTCTAACTTTGTCTTTATGGTCAAACAGACAAACTTAACTAGTTTTCATTATTCGAGGGGCCTAGAGATGTTTGTGTGACCAAGCTCTCCCTAAAGCTTTAAGGGAAGAGAATATGTCTTGGTTGTTTGTTGTTGTTTCTCTTAGACAAAAATTTGGTTATTTTTCTGTCTAATTTAACTTGTTTGTCAAACAGACAAACATAGTCAGTTTTCGTGAATCAAGAGGCCTAGAGGATGTTTGTGTGACCCCAAGCACTGCCTAAAGCATCAAGTGATGAGAATATGTCTTGGTTATTCATTGTTATTTCTCGTAAACGAAAGTTTATTTCTATTTGGTCTAACTTTGACCTTATGGTCAAACAGACAAACTTAGCCATTTTTCATGATTCGAGAGTCCAAAAGGTTATTTGTGTGACCCCAAGTACTCTCCAAAGCTTTAAGGGATGAGAATATATCTGGGTTATTTCATTGTTGTTTCTTTTAGACGAAAGTTAGCTTCCTTTTGTTCTAACTTTACCTTTATGGTCGAACGAACAAACTTAATTAGTTTTCATAATTCGAGAGGCCTAGAGGATATTTGCGTGACCCCATACTCTCCCCAAAGCTTCAAGGGATGAGAATATATCTAGTTTATTCTGTTGTTGTTTCTCTTAGAGGAAAGTTTGGTTTCTTTTGGTCTATCTTTGACATTTTGGTCAAACGGACTAACTTAGATAGTTTTCGTGATTCGAAAAACCTAAAGGATGTTTGGGTGACCCCAAGCTCTCCCCAAAGCTTCAAGGGTTGAGAATATGTCTTGGCTTTTCGTTTTGTTTCTCTTAGACGAAATTTGGTTCCTTTTGGTCTAATTTGACTTTTTGGTCAAACAGACAAACTTACATAGCTTTTTGTGATTCGAGAGGCTTAAAGAATGTTTGTGTGACCCTATACTCTCCGCATAGCTTCAACGGATGAGAATATGTCTGGGTTATACATTGTTGTCTCTCTTGGACAAAAATTGGCTTCCTTATGTTCTAACTTCACCTTTATGGTCAAATGGACAAACTTAACTAATTTTTGTGATTCGAGAGGTTTAGAGGATGAGCCCAAGCTCTCCCTAAAGCTTCAAAGGATGAGAATATGTCTTGGTTATTTCGTTCTTGTTTCTCTTAGACTAAAGTTTGATTCCTTTGAGTCTATCTTTGACTTTTTAGTCAAACGGACAAACTTAGCGAGTTTGTTTTGAATCGAGAGGCCTAGAGGATGTTTGTGTAACCCCAAAGCTCTGCTCGAAGCTACAAGGGATGAGAATATGTCTTGGTTATTCATTATTATTTCTTTTAGACGAAAAGTTTTGTTCTTTTGAGTTTTCATTGACTTTTTGGTCAAACAGACAAACTTAGATAGTTTTCATGATTCGAGAGGCGAAGAGGATGTTTGTGTGACCCCACGCTCTGTCCAAAGCTTCGAGGGATGAGAATATGTCTTGGTTATTCGTTGGTGGTTCTCTTAGACAAAAGTTTAGTTCCTTTTCGGTTTATCTTTGGCTTTTTGGTCATATGGACAAACCTAGATAGTTTTTGGTGATTCGAGAGGCCTTGAGGATTTTTGTGTGACCCCACGCTCTGTCCAAAGCTTCGAGGGATGAGAATATATCTTGGTTATTTCGTTGGTGGTTCTCTTAGACAAAAGTTTAGTTCCTTTTGGTTTATCTTTGACTTTTTGGTCATATGGACAAACTTAGATAGTTTCCATGAGTCAAGAGGCCTAGAGGATGTTTGTGTGACCCCAAACTCTCCCCTTAGCTTCAAGGGATGAGAATATGTCTTGGTTATTGATTGTTTTTTCTCTTATAAGAAAGTTTGTTTCCTTTTAGTCTAACTTTGACTTTACGGTCAAACAAACAAACTTAACTAGTTTTCGTGATTTGAGAGGCCTAGAGATGTTTGTGTGACCCCAAGCTCTTCCCAAAGCTTCAAGGGATGAGAATATGTCTTAGTTATTCGTTTTTGTTTCTCTTAGACAAAAGTTTAGTTCCTTTGGGTTTATCTTTGACTTTTTGGTGAAACGGATAAACTTAGCGAGTTTTCGTGATTCGAGAGGACTAGATGATGTTTGTGTGACCCAAGCTCTCCCCAAAGCTTCAAGAGATGAGGATATGTCAGGCAATTATTAGCTTAGGTGTTACATAAATAGTACTGCACTTCTAACAGATGAGCCAAGTGATGGCTAGTACCAAAGTAGTTGTAGTTAAAAGGCCAAGTGTTTTGCATATTTCTTGCAGCAACACACTAGGAACAATATTGTCATCAGCCATAAAAATTATAGTCATATCATGTGATTTAGGGGAGAGCAAGGGCTATCTGAGCAAGTTTGTAGAGGTACCTGTTTTTAAATTGTAGCAGCAAATGATACAAACACTAAAGCAATTATCACTGATTATTAGGGTACGGGTTACATAAATAATACTGCTGTTGTGTTTCTAATAGAGAAGCCAAGCCAAGTGCGAGCCAGTATTAAAACAATTGTAGTTATGAAGACAACACTAAATTTAAAATTTGACAACAGTGAATCAATATCATCTACCGCAACAATTAGAGGTTATTATGTATCACAAGCTTCAGGGGAGAGCAAGAGTTATTTGACCAAGTTTACAGGGATACCTGTTTCTGAATTAGACTTGGCAAGAATCTGATTCATTATGTTGAGAAAGTTAAATAATAAGGTCATGATGACTCACGCACCCACAATCAATTTTTACTCATTTACTCATCACATTTGAGATTCTCTGTCTCTTGTCATGGACAGTAACTTCATGTGAATGCTCCTCTATGAGTCTAGGTATGAACATGTTCTCGCTTACTTCTATTTGTTATTATAGATATATCATGGTATCATCCTAATTGGCTAATGCGATGAAAAGGACCGCCCAATTGTCAAAAGAGAGAGTTTTCATTTTTAGGAGAAAAGAAAGACAGAAAAACGGGACATTTCATGCAACACTTAGTCCATATATATATATATATATATATATATATATATATAAATATGTTTTCTTTGTTTAGCTGTTAGTATATAATGGTGTTATCTTCTTTGTTCAGCTGTTTTTATATAGCATTTACACCAAGTCATACTATCCAACTAAATAGAAATAACTTTATTGGAAACCAAATTAATTCTCAACAAACAGTTACTTCTATCGAATTTCACATTTGAGGGGCAGTGAAAATGATGAATATCATTATTAAATGGAGGCAATTAGAAACAAATTTTAAAATGAAAGCAATCCCTAGACATGAGATCAATACCAAAATGAAGAAACAAAGAAACAACAAATAAACTAATAATAGAGAGTATAAACAAGGAACACATTTGACATTTATCCCATTCAGAACAACCACAAAAAGGAGGGATAGGGGAAGAAGAGAGTCACTCAAGCTCAGCTTGAATCTCCTCCCAGTAGCGATTGGCAACATTTTCCAATTAATAGCAACATTTGCTCGAATAGAAAAAAAATTTAAACATTAGATGCAACATATAAATGAAGATAAAATAAAAACAAGTCTCCCATATACCACTTTGATTTAATTGCAGTTTAAAACAAAAGCAACTTAAAATTTATCGTTGCAAATATTAAACTTTAAGATTTAAGAGATTTAAAGTACATGAAAAGTCGTATAAAGCCTTAGCAATCAGATGTTGCCTTGAAAAGGTCTCTTTTACCGCCAAAGACACCAATAACATAACAAAAACTTTACTAAAATCAAATAAACAAAATAAACCAACCCATAAAACATCAAATCCCGCTAACCTATTTAATTAAAGTCTAGCCTAAGCATTCAAACTTGTGATTGTGTGTCAAATACATACAGCACAAACTTTTATCCCAATCAACACCTTTTTCATGAAACTGGCTTAGCTATGACTTGAATTAAGAACCGTGCGCCCAATCCACACATCAAGAGCTAGAGCCTAACAACAGAAACTTGTGACCTGTGTGCCTAATCTAGACATTCATAAGCTTTTATCCTAACCAACACCATTTTTATGAAACAGGCTTAGCTACAAGCTTGAACTCATGACCGTGCGCCCAATCCACACCATCAAGAGCTCTAGCCTAATGACTCAAACTTGTGATCATGCGCCCAACTCACACATCACAAGTTTTATCCCAACCAATACTATTTCCATGAAACAGGCTTAGGCTATGGCTTGAACTCATGACCATACGCTCAATCCACACATCAAGAGCTCTAAACTAAGGGACTTGAACTTGTGACCGTGTGCCCAACCCATACATCACAAGCTTTTATCCCAGTTAACACCATTTTCATGAAATAGGCTTAGCTACGGCTTGAGCTCATGACCGTGTGCCCAATCCACACATCAAGAGCTCTTGCCTAAGGACTCGAACTTGTGACCGTGCAGCCCAACCCACACATCACAAGCTTTTATCCCAGCTAACACCTTTTTCAAACTAGCTTAGCTACATATGACTTTTGTGCCCAATCCACACATCAAGAGCTCTAGCCTAAGGACTCAAACTTGTGACCGTGTGCCTAACCCGCACATCACAAGCTTTTATCCCAGCCAACATCATTTCATGAAACTGGCATAGCTACAACTTGAACTTATGATCATGGACTCAAACTTCTGACCATGTGCCTAATCCACACTTCACAAGCTTTTATGCCAGCCAACACCATTTTCATGAAACAGGCTTAGCTACGGCTTGAACTCATACCGTGCGCCCAATCCACACATCAAGAGGCTCTAACCTAATGACTCAAACTTATAATCGTGCGCCTAATCCACACATCACAAGTTCTTATCCCAGGCAACACCATTTCCATGAAACAGGCTTAGCTACGGCTTGAACTCAATGACCATGCACCCAATCCACACAACAAGAGCTCTAGATTACAGACTCAAACTTATGACCGTGCACCTAATTTACACATCAGCCAACGCCTTTTTCATGAAACTGGCTTAGTTATGGCTTGAACGTATGACCGTGCGTCCAATCCACATATCAAGAGCTCTAGCCTAAGGACTCAAACTTGTGACCGTGCGCCCAACCTACATATCACAAGCTTTTATCCCAACCAACACCTTTTTCATGAAACTAGCTTAGCTACGGTTTCATCGTATGACTGTGCATCCAATCCACACATCAAGACTCTAACCTAAGCACTAGAACTTGTGACTGTGCCCCCAACCCACACATCACAATCTTTTATCCCAGCGTGTCCCCAACCACACATCACAATCTTTTATCCCAGTTAACACTATTTTCGTGAAACAAGCTTAGCTACAGCTTAAACTCATGACCATGCGCCCAATCCACACATCAAGAGCTCTAGCCTAAGGACTCGAACTTGTGACCGTGCGCCCAATCCACACATCACAAGCTTTTATCCTAGCCAACACCATATTCATGAAACTAGTTTAGCTATGGCTTAAACACATGACTGTGGACTCAAACTCATGATCGTGCATCTAACCCACACATCACAAGCTTTTATCCCAACGAGCACCTTTTTTCATGAAACTGGCTTAGCTACAGCTTGAGCGTATAATTGTGCGCCCAATCCATACATCAAGCGCTCACAAGCTTTTGTCCTAGCTAACACCTTTCTCATGAAACTGGCTTAGCTACGGACTTAAACGTATGACAGTGCGTCCAATCAACACTTGAAGAGCTCTAGCCTAAGGACTCAAACTTGTGACCGTGCGCCCCAACCCACACATCACAAGCTTTTATCCCAGCCAACACCATTTTCATGAAATAGGCTTCGCTACGGCTTGAGCTCATGACCGTGCCCAAATCCACACATCAAGAGCTCTAGCCTAAGGATTCCAACTTGTGACCGTGCGCCCAACTCACACATCACAAGCTTCTATCCTAGCCAACACCTTTTCCATGAAACTGGCTTAGCTACATATAACCGTGCGCCCAATCCACACATCAAGAGCTTTAGCACAAGGACTCAAACTTTTGACTGTGCGCCCAACCCACACATCACAAGCTTTTATCCCAGCCAACACCATATTCATGAAATAGGCTTCGCTACGACTTGAATTCATGACTGTGAGCCTAATCCATACATCAAGAGCTCTAGCCTAAGGACTCGAACTTGTGACCGTGTGCCTAACCCACACATCACAAGCTTTTATCCTAGCCTACACCTTTTTCGTGAAACTGGCTTAGCTACGTATGACTGTGCACCCAATCCACACATCAAGAGCAATAGCCTAAGGACTCAAACTTGTGACCGTGCACCTAACCCACACATCATAAGCTTTTATCCCAGCCAACACCATTTTCATGAAACTGGCTTTGTTACGGCTTGAACTCATGACCGTGGACTCAAAGTTTTGGCCGTACGCCTAATCCACACATCACAAGCTTTTATCCCAGCCAACACCATTTTCACGAAACAGGCTTAGCTACAGCTTGAACTTCATGACCATGTGCCCAATCCACACATCAAGAGCTCTAGCCTGAGGAAATTGAACTTGTGACTGTGTGCCCAACCCACACATCAACAAGCTTTTATCATAGCCAACACCTTTTTCATGAATCTAGCTTAGCTACGTATGACCGTGCGCCCAATTCGACACATCAAGAGCTCTAGCATAAGGACTCGAACTTGTGACCGTGCGCCCAACCCACACATCACAAGCTTTTATCCCAGCCAACACCATATTCATGAAATAGGCTTAGCTACGACTTGAATTCATGACCTGTGCGCCCTAATCCATACATCAAGAGCTCTAGCCTAAGGACTCGAACTTGTGACCGTGTGCCCAACCCACACATCACAAGCTTTTATCCCAAGCCTACACCTTTTTCATGAAACTGGCTTAGCTACGTATGACTGTGCACCCAATCCACACATCAAGAGCAATAGCCTAAGGACTCAAACTTGTGACCGTGCGCCTAACCCACACATCACAAGCTTTTATCCCAGCCAACACCATTTTCATGAAACTGGCTTTAGCTACGGCTTGAACTCATGACCTGTGGACTCAAACTTTTTGCCGTATCCGCCTAATCCACACATCACAAGCTTTTATCCCAGCCAACACCATTTTCACGAAACAGGCTTAGCTACAGCTTGAACTTATGACCATGTGCCCAATCCACACATCAAGAGCTCTAGCCTGAGAAATTGAACTTGTGACCGTATGCCCAACCCACACATCAAAAGCTTTTATCATAGCCAACACCTTTTTCATGAATCTGGCTTAGCTACGTATGACCGTGCGCCTAATTGACACATCAAGAGCTCTAGCATAAGGACTCGAACTTGTGACCGTGCGCCCAACCCACACATCACAAGCATTTATTTCATGAAATAGGCATAGCTACGGCTTGAGCTCGTGACCGTGCGCCCAATCCACACATCAAGAGCTCTTGCCTAAGGACTCAAACTTGTGACCGTGCGCCCAAGCCACACATTATAAGCTTTTATCCCTAACCAATACCTTTTTCTTGAAACTGGCTTAGCTACGCTTCAACATATGACTGTGCGCCCAATCCACACATCAAGAGCTCTAGCCTAAGGACTCAAACTTGTGACCATACGCCTAACCCACACATCACAAGCTTTTATCCCAGCCAACATCATTTTCATGAAACTGGCGTAGCTGCGGCTTGAACTCATGACCATGGACTCAAACTTCTGACCGTCCGTCCAATCCACACATGACAAGCTTTATCCCTGCTAACACTATTTTCATGAAACAGGCTTAGCTACAGCTTGAACTTAGGACCATGCGCCTAATCCACACCTCAAAAGCTCTCGCCTCAGGACTCGAACTTGTGACCGTGTGCCCAACCCAAACATCACAAGCTTTTATCCCAGCCAACACCTTTTTCCTGAAACTGGCTTAGCTACGTATGACCGTGCACTCAATCCATGTATCAAGAGCTCTAGGCTAAGGACTCGAACTTGTGACCGTGCGCCTAACCCACACATCACAAGCTTTTATCCTAGCCAACACCATTTTCATGAAACTGGCTTAGCTACGGCTTGAACACATGACCATGGACTCAAACCTGTGACCGTGCACCTAACCTACACATCACAAGCTTTTATCCTAGCCAACACTTTTTTTCATGAAACTGGCTTAGCTACAACTTAAACATATGACCGTGCGCCCAATCCACATATCAAAAGCTTACAAGCTTTTATCCCAGCCAACACCTTTTTCATGAAATTGGCTTAGCAGCGGCTTAAATGTAAGACCGTGCCTAGAGGACGTTTGTGGGACCCCAAGATCTCCCCAAAGCTTTAAAGGATGAGAGTATGTATTGGTTATTCGTTGTTGTTGTTTCTTTTAGACAAATGTTTGCCTCCTTTTAGTCTATCTTTGACTTTTTTATCAAACGGACAAACGTAGCAAGTTTTCATGATTCGAGAGGCCTATAGGATGTTTGTGTGGCCCCAAGCTCCCCTCAAAGCTTCATGGGATGAGAATATGTCTTAGTTGTTCGTTGTTGTTTCTCTCAAACAAAAACGATTAACGAAAGTTTGTTCAAGGGATGAGAATATGTCTTGGTTATTCGATGTTGTTTCTCTTAAACAAAAGTTTGTTATTCGTTATGATTAGGCAGAAGAACACAAGTTAAGATCCTTAGGCTAGAGACCTCGATGTGTGGATTGGGCACACGGTCACAAGTTCAAGTTGTAACTAAGCCTATTCCATGGAAGAGGTGTTGGTTGGGATGACAGTTTGTGATGTGTGGGTTAGGCGCAAGGTCACGAGCTCAAGTCGTACTATTTCATGGAACAGGTGTTGGCTGAGATGACAGTTTGTGATGTGTGGGTTAAGCGCACGGTCACAAGTTTGAATCTTCTAGGTTAGAGCTTCTCGATGTGTGGATTGGGTGCACAGTCACGAGTTTAAGTCATAGCTAAGCCAATTTCATGGAATGGGTGTTGGTTGGGATGGCAATTTGTGATGTGTGGGTTAGGCACACGATCATAAGTTTGAGTGCGTAGGCTAGAGCTCGTGATGCATGGATTGGGCCATGGTTATACGTTCAATCCGTAGCTAAGCCAATTTCATGAAAATGGTGTTGGTTGGGATAAAAGCTTGTGATGTATGGGTTAGGCGCACGGCCCAAGTTTGAGTCCTTAGGCTAGACTCTTGATGTGTGGATTAGGCGCATGATCATATGTAGCTAAGCCGGTTTCATGAAAAAGGTATTGGCTGGGATAAAAGCTTGTGATGTGTGGGTTGGGTGCACAGTTACAAGTTCGAGTTCTTAAGGCTAGAGCTCTTGATGTGTGGATTAGGCGCACAATCATGAGCTCAAGCCGTAGCTAAGCCTATTTCAGGAAAATGGTGTTAGGTGGGATAAAAGCTCGTGATGTGAGGGTTGGGCACACATTCACAAATTCGAGTCCTTAGGTTAAAGGTCTTGATGTGTGGATTAGACGCACGGTCATACGTTTAAGCCGTAGCTAAGCCAGTTTCATGGAAAAGGTGTTGGCTGGGATAAATGTTTGTGAGCTCTTGATGTGTGGAATGGGCGCATGGTCATATGTTTAAGTTGTAGCTAAGCCAGTTTCAAGAAAAAAATGTTGGCAGGGATAAAAGCTTGTAATGTGTGGGTTAGGCGCACGGTCACAAGTTTGAGTACATGGTCATGTGTTCAAGCCGTAGCTAAACCAGTTTCATGAAAATGGCGTTGTCTGGGATAAAAGCTTGTGATGTGTAGGTTAGGCGCACGGTCAAAAGTTCGAGTCCTTAGGCTAGAGCTCTTGATGTGTGGATTGAGCGCACGGTCATACGTGGCTAAGCTAATTTCATGAAAAAGGTGTTGGCTGAGATAAAAGCTTGTGATGTTTGGGTTGGGCGCACGGTCACAAGTTCTAGTCCTGAGGCTAGAGCTCTTGATGTGTGAACTTGGCGCACGGTCATAAGTTCAAACTGTAGCTAAGCCTGTTTCATGAAAATAATGTTGGCTGGGATAGAAACTTGTGATGTGTGGGTTGGGCGCACGGTCACAAGTTCGAGTCCTTAAGCTAGAGCTCTTGATGTGTGGATTAGACGCACGTTCATACGTTTAAGCTATAGCTAAGCCAGTTTCATGAAAAAGGTGTTAGCTGGGATAAAAGCTTGTGATGTTTGGGGTAGGCGCATGGTTATTCGTCCAAGTCGTAATTAAGCCAGCTTCATGAAAAAGTGTTGGCTGATGTATGGATTAGGCACAAGGTCACAAGTTTGAGTCCTTAGTCTAGAGCTTTTGATGTGTGGATTGGGCGCACGGTCATGAATTCAAGCAATAATTAAGCCTGTTTCATGGAAATAGTGTTGGCTAGGATAAAACTTGTGATGTGTGGGTTAGGCGCACGATCACAAGTTTGAGTCATTAGGCTAGAGCTCTTGATGTGTGGATTGGGCGCACAGTCATGAGTTCAAGCCGGAGCCAAGCATGTTTCATGAAAATGATGTTGGTTGGGAGAAAAGCTTGTGATGTGTGGATTAGGCGCACGGTCAGAAGTTTGAGTCCACGGTCATGAGTTCAAGCTGTAGTTAAGCCAGTTTCAAGAAAATGGTGTTGGCTAGGACAAAAGCTTGTGATGTGTGGGTTTGACGCACGGTCACAAGTTCGTGTCCTTAGGCAAGAGCTCTTGATGTGTGGATTTGGCGCACGGTTACGATCTCAAGCTGTAGCTAAGCCTATTTCATGAAAATGGTGTTGGCTGGGATAAAAGCTTGTGATGTGTGGGTTGGGCGCACGGTCACAAGTTTGAGTCCTTATGCTAGAGCTCTTGATCAGTCGATTGGGCGCACGATCATACGTAAGCTAAGCCAGTTTCATGAAGAAGGTGTTGGCTGGGATAAAAGCTTGTGATGTGTGGGTTGGGCGCACTATCACAAGTTTCGAGTCCTTAGGCAAGAGCTCTTGATGTGTGGATTGGACGCACGGTCACGAGCTCAAGCCGTAGCTAAGCCTATTTCATAAAAATGGTGTTGGCTGGGATAAAAGCTTGTGATGTGTGGGTTGGACACACGGTCACAAGTTTGCGTCCTTAGTTTAGAGCTCTTGATGTGTGGATTGGGCGCATGGTCATAGGTTCAAGCCGTAGCTAAGCCTGTTTCATGGAAATGGTGTTGGCTGGGATAAAACTTGTGATGTGTGGGTTGGGCGCACGATCACAAGTTTGAGTCATTAGGCTAGAGCTCTTGTTGTGTAGGTTGGACACACAGTCATGAGTTCAAGCTTTAGGTAAGCCTGTTTCATGAAATGGTGTTGGTTAGGATAAAAGCTTATGATGTGTAGATTAGGCACATGCTCACAAGTTTCAGTCGTTAGGCTCTAGCTCGTGATGTGTGGATTGGGCACACGGTCCTTAATTCAAGCCGTAGCTAAGCCAGTTTCATGAAAAAGGTGTTGGTTGGGATAAAAGTTTGTGTTGTGTGTATTTGACACACAATCACAAGTTTGAATGCTTAGGCTAGACTCTAATTAAGTAGGTTAGTGGGATTTGATGTTTTATGGCTTGGTTTGTTTTGTTTATTTGATTTTAGTAAAGTTTTGTTATGTTATTGGTGTCTTAGGTGGTAAAAGAGACCTTTTTAGGGAAACATTTGATTGCTAAGGCTTTATACGACTTTTTCATTTACTTTAAATCTCTTAAATCTTAAAGTCTTAATATTTACGACGATAAATTTTAAGTTGCTTTTGTTTTAAACTGCAATTAAATGAAAGTGGTATATGGGAGACTTGCTTTTTATTTTATCTTCATTTATATGTTGCATCTAATGTTTAAATTTTTTTTCTATTCGAGCAAATGTTGCTATTAATTGGAAAATGTTGCCAATCGCTACTGGGAGGAGATTCAAGCTGAGCTTGAGGTGACTCTCTTCTTCCCCTATCCCTTCTTTTTGTGGTTGTTTTGAATGGGATAAATGTCAAATGTGTTCCTTGTTTATACTCTCTGTTATTAGTTTATTTGTTGTTTCTTTGTTACTTCATTTTGTAATTGATCTCATGTCTAGGGATTGCTTTCATTTTAAAATTTGTTTCTAATTGCCTCTATTTAATAATGATATTCATGATTTTCATTGCCCTTCAAATGTGAAATTCGATAAAAGTAAACTGTTTGTTGAGAATTAATTTGGTTTCCAATAAAGTTATTTCTATTTAGTTGGATAGTATGACTTGGTGTAAATGCTATATGCAAATAGCTGAACAAAGAAGACAACACCATTATATACTAACAGCTAAACAAAGGAAGCATATATATATATATATGGACTAAGTGCTGCATGAAATGTCCCATTTTTCTATCTTTCTTTTCCCCTAAAAATGAAAACTCTCTCTTTTGACAATTGGGTGGTCCATATCATCACATTAGCCAACTAAGATGATACCATGATATATCTATAATAACAAATAGAAGTGACCGAGAACATGTTCATACCTAGACTCATAGAGGAGCATTCACATGAAGTTACTGTTCATGAAAAGAGACAGAGAATCTCAAATGTGATGAGTAAATGAGTAAAAATTGATTGTGGGTGCGTGAGTTATCATGACCTTATTATTTAACTTTCTCAACATAATGAATTAGATTCTTGCCAAGTCTAATTCAAAAACTGGTACCCCTATAAACTTGGTCAAATAACTCTTGCTCTCCCCTGAAGCATGTGATACATAATAACCTCTAATTGTTGTGGTAGATGATATTGATTCAGTGTTGTCAAATTTTAAATTTAGTGCTGTCTTCATAACTACAATTGTTTTAATACTGGCTGGCACTTGGCTTCGCTTCTCTATTAGAAACACAACAGCAGTATTATTTATGTAACTTGTAGCCTAATAATTAGTGATAATTGCTTAAGTGTTTGTATCATTTGCTGCTACAATTCAAAAAATAGGTACCTCTACAAACTTGCTCAGATAGCCCTTGCTCTCCCCTAAATCACGTGATATGACTATAATTTTTATGGCTAATGATAATATTGTTCCTAGTGTGTTGCTGTAAGAAATATGCAAAACACTTGGCTTTTTAACTACAACTACTTTGGTACTAGCCATCACTTGGCTCATCTGTTAGAAGTGCAGTACTATTTATGTAACACCTAAGCTAATAATTGCCTGACATATCCTCATCTCTTGAAGTTTTGGTGAGAGTTTGGGTCACACAAACATTATCTAGCCTTCTCGAATCACGAAAACTCGTTAAGTTTATCCGTTTGACCAAAAAGTTAAAGATAAATCCAAAGAAACTAAACTTTCGTCTAAGAGAAGCAATAACAAATAACCAAGACATATTCTCATCCCTTGAAGCTTTGGAGAGAGCTTGGGGTCATACAAACATATCTAGGCCTTTCGAATCACGAAAACTAGTTAAGTTTGCTCGTTTGACCGTAAAGTCAAAGTTAGACCAAAAGGAAGCAAACTTTCTTGTAAGAGAAAAAACAATCAATAACCAAGACATATTCTCATCTCTTGAAGCTATGGGGAGAGTTTGGGGTCACACAAGCATCCTCTAGGCCTCTTGACTAATGGAAACTATCTAAGTTTGTCCATATGACCAAAAAGTCAAAGATAAACCCAAAGGAACTAAACTTTTGTCTAAGAGAACCACCAACGAATAATCAAGACATATTTTCATCCCTTGAAGCTTTGGGCAGAGCGTGGGGTCACATAAAAATTCTCAAGGCCTCTCGAATCACGAAAACTATCTAAGTTTGTCCATATGAACAAAAAGCCAAAGATAAACCCAAAGGAACTAAACTTTTGTCTAAGAGAACCACCAACGAATAACCTAGACATATTCTCATCCCTCGAAGCTTTGGGCAGAACGTGGTGTCAAACAAACATCCTCTAGGCCTATCGAATAATGAAAACTATCTAAGTTTGTCTGTTTGACCAAAAAGTCAATGATAAACTCAAAGGAACCAAACTTTTTGTCTAGGAGAAATAATAACGAATAACCAAGACATATTCTCATCCCTTGTAGCTTCGGGGAGAGTTTGGGGTTACACAAACATCCTCTAGGGCTCTTGAATCACAAAAACTCGCTAAGTTTGTCCGTTTGACTTAAAAGTCAAAGATAGACTCAAAGGAACCAAACTTTCGTCTAAGAGAAACAAGAACGAATAATCAAGACATATTCTCATCCCTTGAAGCTTTGGGGAGAGCTTGGGGTCATCCTCTAGGCCTCTCGAATCAGAAAAATTAGTGAAGTTTATCCGTTTGACCATAAAGTTAAAGTTAGAACATAAGGAAGCCAATTTTTGTCTAAGAGAAACAACAATGTATAAGTAAGACATATTCTCATGCCTTGAAGCTATATGGAGAGTATAGGGTCAAACAGACATTCTTTATGCCTCTCGAATCACGAAAGCTATGTAAGTTTGTTTGTTTGACCAAAAAGTCAAATTAGACCAAAAGGAACCAAATTTCATCTAAGAGAAATAAAACGAAAAGCCAAGACATATTCTCAACCCTTGAAGCTTTGGGGAGAGCTTGGGGTCACCCAAACATTCTCTAGGTTTTTCGAATCAGAAAACTATCTAAGTTAGTCCGTTTGACCAAAATGTCAAAGATAGATCAAAAGAAACAAAACATTCCTCTAAGAGAAACAACAACGAATAAATTAGACATATTCTCATCCCTTGAAGCTTTGGGGAGAGTGTGGAGTCCAGCAAACATCCTCTAGGCCTCTCGAATTTTGAAAACTAGTTTAAGTTTGTCTGTTTGACCATAAAGGTAAAGTTAGAACAAAAGGAAGCCAACTTTCGTCTGAAAGAAATAACAATGAATAACCCAGATATATTCTCATCCTTTAAAGCTTTGGAGAGTGCTTGCGATCACACAAATTACCTGTAGGACTCTCGAATCATGCAAAGTGGCTAAGTTTGTCTGTTTGACCATAAGGTCAAAGTTAGACCAAATGAAAACAAACTTTTGTCTACGAGAAACAACAATGAATAACCAAGACATATTCTCATCACTTGATGCTTTAGGCAATGCTTGGGGTCACACAAACATCCTCTAGGCCTCTTGATTCATGAAAACTGACTATGTTAGTCTATTTGACAGACAAGTTAAATTATACAGAAAAGAACCAAATTTTTGTCTAAGAGAAACAACAACAAACGACCAATACATATTCTCATCCTTTAAAGCTTTGGGGAGAGTTTGGTCACACAAATATCTCTTGGCCCCTCGAATCATGAAAACTAGTTAAGTTTGTCCGTTTGACCATAAAGTCAAAGTTAGACCAAAAGAAAGCAAATTTTCGCCTAAGAGAAACAATAACGAATAACCAAGACATATTCTTATCCCTTGAAGCTATGGGAGAGTTAAGGGTCGCACAAACATTCTCTAGGCCTCTCGATTCACGAAAACTGGCTACATTTGTCTGTTTGGTAGACAAGTCAAATTAGACCGAAAAGAACTAAATTTTCGTCTAAGAGAAACAACAACAAATAACCAAGACATATTCTCATCCCAAGCTTTAGGGAGAGCTTCGTCACACAAACATCTCTAGGCCTCTCAAATCATGAACACTAGTTAAGTTTCTCTGTTTGACCATGAAGTCAAAGTTAGACCAAAAGAAAGCAAATTTTTGCCTAAAAGAAACAACAACGAATAACCAAGATATATTCTCATCCCTTGATGCTATGGGGAGAGCTAGGGTCATACAAACATCCTCTAGGCCTCTAGATTCACGAAAACTAGCTATGTTTGTTTGTTTGACTGAGAAGCCAAATTAGAACCGAAAAGAACTAAATTTTCGTCTAAGAGAAACAACAACAAATAACCAAGACATATTCTCATCCCAAGCTTTAGGGAGAGCTTCGTCACACAAACATCTCTAGGCCTCTCAAATCATGAACACTAGTTAAGTTTTCTCTGTTTTGACCATGAAGTCAAAGTTAGACCAAAAAGAAAGCAAATTTTTGCCTAAAAAGAACAACAACAAATAACCAAGACATATTCTCATCCCTTGAAGCTTTGGGGAGAGCTTGGTCACACAAACATCTCTAGGGCTCTCGAATCATCAAAACTAGTTAAGTTTGTCCATTTGACCATAAAGTCAAAGTTAGACCGAAAGAAAGTAAATTTTCGTCTAAGATAAACAATAACGAATAATCAAGACATATTCTCATCCCTCAAAGCTTTGGGGAGTGCGTGAGATCAAACAAACATCCTATATGCCTCTCGAATCATCGAAACTAGTTAAGTTTGTCCATTTGACCATAAAGTCAAAGTTAGACTAAAAGGAAGCAAACTTTCATCTAAGAGAAACAATAATGAATAACCAAGACATATTCTCATCCCTTGAAGCTTTGAGGAGATCTTTGGGGCCACACAAACATCCTTCTAGGCCTCTCGAATTCACATGAAAACTGGCTCACAAGTTTGCCCGTTTGTCCAAAAAGTCAAAGATAGACCCCAAAAGGAACCAAACTTTCATCTTAAGAAAAACAAAAACGAATAATCAAGACATATTCTCATTCCTTGAAGTTTTGGGCAGAGCGTGGGGTCACACAAACATTCCCTAGGCCTCTCGAATCTCGAAAACTAGTTAAGTTTGTCTGTTGACTAGAAAGGTAAAGTTAGAACAAAAGGAAACCAACTTTCATCTTAAAGAAACAACAATGAATAGCCAAGACATATTCTCATCCCTTGAAGCTTTGGAGAGAGCTTGGGGTGACACAAACATCCTTTAGAACTCTCGAATCATAAAAAAATGACTATGTTTTGTCTGTTTAACCATAAAGTCACAGTTAG
>NSJW01000207.1:164033-180290 GCA_019955255.1 Castanospermum australe
GTTTTAGTTATTCGTTGTTATTTCTCTTAGACGAAAGTTTGCTTCCTTTTAGTCTATCTTTGACTTTTTGCTCAAACAATTAAATGTAGCAAGTTTCTGTGATTTGAGAGCCCTAGAGGATGTTTACGTGACCCCAAGCTCTCCTCAAAGCTTTAAGGGATGAGAATATGTCATGGTTATTTGTTATTGTTTCTCTTAGACGAAAGTTTGCTTCCTTTTGGTCTATCAGTGACTTTCTGGTCTTGGTTATTTATTGTTGTTTCTCGTAGCAAATTTTCGTGATTCGAGAGGTGTAGAGGATGTTTGTGTGACCCCAAGCTCTCACCAAAGCTTCATGGGATAAGAATATGTCTTGGTTATTCGTTACTGTTTCTTATAGAGGAGAGTTTGCTTCTGTTTGGTCTATCTTTGACTTTTTGGTCAAACAGACAAACTTACCAATTTTTTCATGATGAGAATATGTCATGGTAATTTGTTCTTGTATCTGTTAAACGAAAAGTTTAGTTCCTTTTAGTCTATCCTTGACTTTTTGGTCAAACACACTAACTTAGCAGTGAGTCTTCGGGATTCGAGAGGCTTAGAGGATATTTGTGTGACCCCAAGCTTTACCCAAAGCTTCAAGGGATGAAAATATATTTTAGTTATTCGTTGTTATTTCTCTTAGATGAAAGTTTGCTTCCTTTTGGTCTATCTTTGACTTTTTTGCTCAAACAGACAAGCTTAACAACTTTTCATGATTTGAGAGGCTTAGAGAATGTTTGTGTGACCCCAGGCTCTCCCCAAAGCATCAAGGGATGCCAATAAGTATTGGTTATTCGTTGTTGTTTCTCCTAGACGAAAGTTTGCTTCCTTTTAGCCTATCTTTGACTTTTTGGTCAAATGCCAAACTCTCCCCAAAGCTTCAAGTGATGAGAATATGTCTTGCTTATTAATTGTTGTTTCTCATAGGTGAAAGTGTGCTTCGTTTTGGTCTATCTTTGACTTTTTAGCCAAATAAACAAGCTAAGCAAGTTTTTGAGATTCGAAAGGCCTAGAGATGTTTGTGTGACCCCAAAGCTTCATGAGTTGAGAATATGTCTTAGTTTTTTGTTGTTGTTTCTCATAGATGAATGTTTGCTTCTTTTTCGTCAATCTTTGACTTTCTAGCCAAACAGACAAGCTAAGCAAGTTTTCGAGATTCGAAAGGCCTAGAGGATGTTGGTGTGACCCCAAGCTTTCCCCAAAGGTTCAAGAGTTGAGAATATGTCGTAGTTATTCATTGTTATTTCTCATAGATGAAAGGTTGCTTCCTTTTGGTCTATCTTTGACTTTTTGGTCAAACAGACAAATGTTGCCACTTTTCGAGAATTGAGAGGCCTAGACAATGTTTGTGTGACCCCAAACTCTCCCCAAGGCTTCATGGGATGAGAATAAATCTTGGTTATTTGTTGTTGTTTCTCATAAACGAAAGTTTGCCTCCTTCTAGTCTGTGTTTGAATTTTTAGGTCAAACGGACAAATGTAGCAACTTTTGATGATTCCAGAAGGCCTAGAGGATATTTGTGTGACCCCAAGCTCTCCCGAAAGCTTCATGGGATGAGAATATATCACGATAATTCGTTCTTGTTTCTGTTAAACAAAAGTTTAATTTCTTTTGGTCTATCCTTGACTTTTGGTCAAATAGTAGTGAGTTTTCGTGATTCGAGAGGCTTAGAAAATGTTTGTATGAACCCCAACTCTCCTAAAAGCTTTAAGGAATGAGAATATATCTTGATTGTTCGTTGTTATTTTTCTTAGACGAAACTTTAGTTCCTTTTCGTCTATCTTTGTCTTTTTACTCAAACGGACAAATGTAGCAAGTTTCTGAGATTTGGGAGGCCTAGAGGATGTTTGTGTGACCCCAACCTCTGCCCAAAGCTGTAAGGGATGAGAATATATCGTGGTAAATTCGTTGTTCTTTCTCATGGACAAAAGTTTGCTTCCTTTTGATCTATCTTTGACTTTTTGTCCAAACGGACAAACTGAGCAAGTTTTCTTGAATCAAGAGGCCTAAAGGATGTTTGTGTGAACCTAATCTCACCCCAAAGCTTCAAGAGATGAATATATGTCTTGGTTATTTGTTATTATTTCTCTTAGATGAAAGCTTAGTTCCTTCTGATCTATCTTATACTTTTAGTCAAACGGATAAACTTAGCAAGTTTTCATGATTTGAGAGGCTGAGAGGATGTTTGTGTAACCCCAAGCTCTCCCCAAAGCTTCATGGGATGAGAATATGTCTTGCTAATTCGTTGTTATTTCTCTTAGATGAAAGTTTGGTTCCATTTAATCTTTCTTTGACTTTTTTGGTCAAATGGACAAACCTAGCAAGTTTTCAGGATTCAAGTGGCCTAGAGTATGTTTGTGTGACCCCAAGCTCTCCCCAAAGCTTCATGGGATGAGAATATGTCTTGGCTATTCGCTTTTGTTTCTCTTAAATGAAAGTTTACCTCCTCTTGTTCTATCTTTAACTTTTTGGTCAAACGTACAAATTTAGTAAGTTTTCGGGATTTGAGAGGCCTAGAGGATGTTTTGTAACCCCAAGTTTTCCCCAAAGCTTCAAGGGATGAGAATATGTCTTGGTTATTCGTTGTTGTTTCTCATAAATGAAAGTTTGCTTCCTTTGGGTCTATCTTAGGCTTTTTGGTGAAACAGACAAGCTTAGCAAGCTTTTGTAATTTGAAAGGGCTAAAGGATGTTTGTGTGAGTCCAAGTTTCGCTGTTGTTTCTCTTAGATGAAAGTTTGCTTTCTTTCGGTCTGGGTTTGACTTTATGGTCAAACGGACGAACTTAGCGAGAATATGTCTTGGTTATTCATTGTTGTTTCTCTTAAACGAAAGTTTGCTTCCTTTTAGTCTATCTTTGACTTTTTAGTCAAATGGACAAACTTAGCAAGTTTTTGGGATTTGAGAGGCCAAGAGGATGTGTGTATGACCCCAAGCTCTCCCTAAAGCTTCAAGGGATGATAATATGTCTTGGTCATTCTGATGCGAACCTCGCCAAGAATAACGAGACCCGTCAACAATTGAGGTACCACGACCGTCTACAATATGATTTTTGGATGGAAATCCTCGACCCGTTACCTATGCAGAGGTAAGAACCTTGGTTTGTCAAAGACACTACAAACGGTAGTGGAAATTCTGTTTGATAAGTCTAATTGTGAACACCACGGAATGATTCTGATAAGTTTGAATAGTTCTTCAAAGAACCAAAGAGAAACTCTCAATTTTTGTGAATAAAACTGTGTTGTTTCTTTCATTCATGTACGCCTTTAAATAGGCTGATTACAATAAAGGAAAGTATCGAATTAAATCAATTAGTCCTAACAAATAAAGGAAAAGTATCTAATTAAATCAATCAACCTTAACAAATAAAGGAAAGTATCTGATTGAATCAATCAGCCCTAGCAAATAAATTGAATTAATCAGCCCTAACAAATAAAGGAAAAATATCTTATTAAATCAATTAGCTCTAACAAATAAAGGAAAGTATCTGATTAAATCAATCAGTCCCTAAACATGCAAATTTGCTGCTGCAATTAGGTTGGCTTTGAATCACATTAATGCCTCTCTGTTGAAAACATGGGATATGCTTAATGGGCTGAAAATTTGATTGAGACCAGATTTCTTGAATCAACCCGTTGAGTGCTTCCTTGAATTTCTTTGCCTGACCTCTTGTACCTGGGCCAACTGAAACTTGGACTGGATCCTTTAATGTCGTAACTTCATTTGCATCACATTCGTTGTTGTTTCTCATAGTCGAAAATGGACAAACTTAGCGTGTTTTTGTCGTTCGAAAAACCTAGAGCATGTTTGTATAAACCCCAGCTCTCCCAAAACCTTCAAGGGATGAGAATACGTCTTGATTATTCGCTGTTGTTTCTCTTAGATGAAAGTTTGGCTCCTTTTCATCTATCTTTGACTTTTTGCTTAAACGGACAAACGTAGCAACTTTCTATGATTTTAGAGGCCTAGAAGATGTTTGTGTGACCCCAAGCTCTCTCAAAAGCTGCAAGGGATGAGAATATGCCTTGGTAATCCGTCGTTGTTTCTCTTAGACGAAAGTTTGGTTCTTTTTATTCTATCTTTGGCGTTTTGGTCAAACGGACAAACTTAACTACTTTTCGTGATTCGAGAGACCTAGAGAATGTTTGGGTGACCCCAAGCTCTCCCAAAAGCTTCAAGGCATGGGGATATATCTCGGTCATTCGTTATTGCTTCTCTTAGATGAAAGCTTGGTTCCTTTTGGTCTCTCTTTGGCTTTTTGGTCAAACTGACAAACTTAGAAAGTTCTTGGGATTCAAGAGGCCTAGAGGATGTTTGTGTGGCCCCAAGCTCTCCCCAAAGCTTCAAGGGATGACAGTATATCTTGGTTATTTGTTGTTGTTTCTCATTGACGAAAGTTTGCTTCCTTCTAGTCTGTCTTTGAATTTTTGGGCAAACGGACAAAATGTAGCAACTTTTGATGATTCAAGAGGCCTAGAGGATGTTTGTATGACCCCAAGCTCTCCCGAAAGCTTCATGGGATGAGAATATGTCATGGTAATTTGTTCTTATTTCTGTTAAACGAAAGTTTAGTTCCTTTTAGTCTATCCTTGACTTTTTGGTCAAACACACTAACTTAGCAGTGAGTCTTCGGGATTCGAGAGGCTTAGAGGATGTTTGTATGAAACCCATCTCTCCCAAAAGCTTTAAGGAATGAGAATACGTCTTGATTATTCGTTGTTGTTTTTCTTAGACGATAGTTTGGTTCCTTTTCATCTATCTTTGACTTTTTGTTCAAACGTACAAATGTAGCAAGTTTCTAAGATTTGAGAGGCCTAGAGGATGTTTGTGTGTGACCCCAAGCTCTCCCCAAAGCTGTAAGGGATGAGAATATGTGTTGGTAATTTGTTGATCTTTCTCATGACCGAAAGTTTGCTTCCTTTTGGTCTATCTTTGACTTTTTGTCCAAACGGACAAACTGAGCACGTTTTCATGTTTCAATAGGCCTAAAGGATGTTTGTGTGAACCCAAGCTCACCCCAAAGTTTCAAGAGATGAGAATATGTCTTAGTTATTCATTATTATTTCTCTTAGATGAAAGCTTGGTTCCCTCTGGTCTATCTTATACTTTTTATTCAAACGGACAAACTTAGCAAGTTTTCAAGATTCGAGAGGCTGAGAGGATGTTTGTGTGACCCTAAGCTCTCCTCAAAGCGTTCATGAGATGAGAATATGTCTTGTTAATTCGTTTTTGTTTCTCTTTTGACGAAAGTTTGGTTCCTTTTTAATCTTTCTTTGACTTTTTAGTCAAACGGACAAACGTAGCAAGTTTCTATCATTTGAGAGGCCTAGAAGATGTTTGTGTGACCCCAAGCTCTCCCCAAAGCTGCAAGGGATGAGAATATGCCTTGGTAGTTCGTTATTGTTTCTCTTAGACGAAAGCTTGGTTCCTTTTGTTCTATCTTTGGCGTTTTGGTCAAACGGACAAACTTAGTTACTTTTCACAATTCGAGATGCCTAGAGAATGTTTAGGAGGCCCCAATCTCTCCCAAAAGCTTCAAGGCATGGGGATATATCTCGGTTATTCGTTGTTGTTTCTCTTTGATGAAAGCTTAGTTCCTTTTGGTGTCTCTTTGGCTTTTTGGTCAAACGGACAAACTTAGCAAGTTTTTCGGGATTCAAGAGGCCTTGAGGATGTTTGTATGACCCCAAGGTCTCCCTAAAGCTTCAAGGGATGGGAATGTGTCTTGGTTATTCGTTATTGATTCTCATAGATGAAAGTTTGCTTCCTTTTAGTTTATCTTTGACTTTTTGATGAAACGGACAAATTAAGCGAGTTTTTGTGTTTCGAGAGGCGTAGAGGATGTTTGGGTGACCCTAAGTTCTCCCAAAAGCTTCAAGGGATGGGAATATGCCTTAGTTATTCGTTATTGTTTCTCTTAGATGAAAAGCTTGGTTCCTCTTGGTCTATCTTTGGCTTTTTTCGTCAAACGGACAAACTTAGCAAGTTTCTGTGATTTGAGAGGCCAAGAGGATGTTTGTGTGACCCCAAGCGCTCCCCAAAGCTTCAAGGGATGATAATATGTCTTGGTTATTCGTTGTTGATTCTCATAGACGAAAGTTTGCTTCCTTTTTGGTCTATCTTTGACTTTTTTGGTCAAACAGACAAACTTAGCCAGTTTTCAAGATTCGAAAGGCCTAGACAAGGTTTGTGTGACCCCAAGCTCCCCCCAAAGCTTCAAGGGATGGGAATATGTTTGGTTATTTGTTGTTGCTTCTCATAGACGAAAGTTTGCTTCCTTTTTGTCTATCTTTGTCTTTTAAGTCAAACAGACAAACTTAGCAAGTTTTCGAGAGTTTGAGAGGCCTAGAAGGATATTGTATGTGACCCCAAAGCTCTCCCCAATGCTTCAAGGGATGAGAATATGTCATAAAGCTGGTTATTCGTTGTTGTTTTCATTGACAGACGAAAGTTTGCTTTCTTCTAGGTCTGTCTTTGAATTTTTGGTCAAACGGACAAATGTAGCAAGTTTTCATTGATGATTCAATTGGCCTAGAAGGATGGTTTGTGTGTCCCCAACCTCTCCCCAAAGCTTCATGGGATGAGAATATGTCTTGGTTATTCGTTGTTGATTCTCATAGATGAAAGTTTGCTTCCTCTTAGTTTATCTTTGAGTTTTTCATGAAATGGACAAACTTAGCACGCTTTCGTGGTTCGAGAGGCCTAGAGGATGTTTGTTTGACCCCAAACTCTCCCCAAAACTTTAAGGGATGACAGTATGTCTTGGTTATTCGTTGTTGTTTCTCATAGACGAAAGTTTGTTTCCTTTTAGTCCATCTTTTGACTTTTTGGTCAAAACAGATAAACTTATCCAGTTTTTGTGATTCGAGAGGCCTAGAGGATGTTTGTGTGACCCAAAGGTCTTCCCAAGGCTTCGAAGGATATGAATATGTCTTGGTTATTCGTTTGTTGTTTCACTTAGACAAAAGTTTTCTTCTTTTTAGTTTATCTTTGACTTTTTAGTCAAACAAACAAACTTAACGAGTTTTTGTGATTCGTGAGGCCTAGAGGATATTTGTGTGGCCCTAGCCTCTCCTCAATGCTTCAAAGGATAAGAAATATGCCATGGTTATTCATTGTTATTTTTCTAAGATGAAAGTTTGCTTCCTTTTGGTCTATCTTTGATTTTTTAATCAACCGAACAAACTTAGTGATTTTTCGTGATTCGAGGGTGTAGAAGATGTTTGTGCCACCCCAAGCTCCCCCCAAAGCTTTAAGGGATGAGAATATGTCTTGATTATTCGTTGTTATTTCTCTTAGACAGAAGCTTGCTTCCTTTTGGTCTATCTTTGACTTTTTAGTCAAACAGACAAACTTAAAGAGTTTTCGCAATTCGAGAGGCCTAGAGGATGTTTGTTTGACCCTAAGCTCTCCCCAAAGCTTCAAGAGATGTGAATATGCCTTGGTTATTCGTTATTGTTTCTCATAGACGAAAGTTTGATTCCTTTTAGTCTACCTTTGACTTTTTAGTCAAACAGACAAACTTAGCGAGTTTTCGTGATTCGGGAGGCCTAGAGGATGTTTGGGTGAACCCAAGCTCTCCAAAAAAGCTTCAAGGGATAGGAATAAGTCTTGGTTATTTGCTGTTGTTTCTCTAAGATGAAAGCTTGGTTCCTTTTGGTCTATTTTCGACTTTTTAGTTAAACAGACAAAACTTCACCTATTTTTTGGATTTGAGAGGCCTAGAGGATGTTTTGTGTGACCCCAAGCTCTCCCCAAAGCTTCAAGGGATGAGAATATGTCCTGGTTATTCATTATTGTTTCGCTTAGATGAAAGCTTAGTTTCTTTTAGCCTATCTTTGACTTTTTGTCAAACAGACAAACTTTGTGAGTTTTCACAATTCGAGGGGCCTAGATGATTATTGTGTGACCCCAACTCTCCCTAAAGCTCCATGGAATCAGAATTTGTCTTGGTTATTCTGTGTTGATTCTAGTAGATGAAAGTTTGATTCCTTTTGGTTTATCTTTGACTTTTTGATGAAACGGACAAACTTAGCGAGTTTTCGTGTTTTGAGAGGCGTAGAGGATATTTGGGTGACCCCAAGCTCTCCCAAAAGCTTCAAGGGATGGGAATATGTCTTGGTTATTCGTTATTATTTCTCTTAGATGAAAGCTTGGTTCTTTTCAGTCTATCTTCGGCTTTTTAGTCAAACGGAACAAACTTAGCAAGTTTTCGGGATTCAGGAGGCCTAGACGATGTTTGTGTGACCCCAAGCTCTCTGCAAAGCTTCAATGAATGAGAATATGTCTTGGTTATTCGTTATTGATTCTCATAGACGAAAGTTTGCTTCCTTTTGGTCTATCTTTGACTTTTTGGTCAAACATACAAACTTCACCTATTTTTCGGATTTGAGAGGCCTAGAGGATGTTTGTGTGACCCCAAGCTCTCCCCAAAAGCTTCAAGGGATGAGAATATGTCCTGGTTATTAGTTATTGTTTCGCTTAGATGAAAGCTTAGTTTCTTTTAGCCTTTCTTTGACTTTTTGGTCAAACAGACAAACTTTGTGAGTTTTCCCAATTCGAGGGGCCTAGATGATTTATTGTGTGACCCCAACTCTCCCTAAAGCTCCATGGAATCAGAATTTGTCTTGGTTATTCGGTGTTGATTCTAGTAGATGAAAGTTTGATTCCTTTTGGTTTATCTTTGACTTTTTGATGAAACGGACAAACTTAGCGAGTTTTCGTGTTTTGAGAGGCGTAGAGGATATTTGGGTGACCCCAAGCTCTCCCAAAAGCTTCAAGGGATGGGAATATGTCTTGGTTATTCGTTATTATTTCTCTTAGATGAAAGCTTGGTTCTTTTCAGTCTATCTTCGGCTTTTTAGTCAAACGAACAAACTTAGCAAGTTTTCGGGATTCAGGAGGCCTAGACGATGTTTGTGTGACCCCAAGCTCTCTGCAAAGCTTCAAGGAATGAGAATATGTCTTGGTTATTCGTTATTGATTCTCATAGACGAAAGTTTGCTTCCTTTTGGTCTATCTTTGACTTTTTGGTTCAAACATACAAACTTCACCTATTTTCGGATTTGAGAGGCCTAGAGGATGTTTGTGTGACCCCAAGCTCTCCCCAAAGCTTCAAGGGATGAAGAATATGTCCTGGTTATTAGTTATTGTTTCGCTTAGATGAAAGCTTAGTTTCTTTTAGCCTTTCTTTGACTTTTTGGTCAAACAGACAAACTTTGTGAGTTTTCCCAATTCGAGGGGCCTAGATGATTTATTGTGTGACCCCAACTCTCCCTAAAGCTCCATTGGAATCAGAATTTGTCTTGGTTATTCGGTGTTGATTCTCGTAGATGAAAGTTTGATTCCTTTTGGTTTATCTTTGACTTTTTGATGAAACGGACAAACTTAGCGAGTTTTCGTGTTTTCAGAGGCGTAGAGGATATTTGGGTGACCCCAAGCTCTCCCAAAAGCTTCAAAGGGATGGGAATATGTCTTGGTTATTCGTTATTATTTCTCTTTAGATGAAAGCTTGGTTCCTTTTCAGTCTATCTTCGGCTTTTTAGTCAAACGGACAAACTTAGCAAGTTTTTCGGGATTCAGGAGGCCTAGACGATGTTTGTGTGACCCCAAGCTCTCTGCAAAGCTTCTATGAATGAGAATATGTCTTGGTTATTCGTTATTGATTCTCATAGACGAAAGTTTGCTTCCTTTTGGTCTATCTTTGACTTTTTGGTCAAACATACAAACTTCACCTATTTGTCGGATTTGAGAGGCCTAGAGGATGTTTGTGTGACCCCAAAGCTCTCCCCAAAGCTTCAAGGGATTGAGAATATGTCCTGGTTATTAGTTATTGTTTCGCTTAGATGAAAGCTTAGTTTCTTTTATCCTTTCTTTGACTTTTTTGGTCAAACAGACAAACTTTGTGAGTTTTTCCCAATTCGAGGGGCCTAGATGATTATTGTGTGACCCCAACTCTCCCTAAAGCTCCATGGAATCAGAATTTGTCTTGGTTATTCTGTGTTGATTCTAGTAGATGAAAGTTTGATTCCTTTTGGTTAGTTTGTCCGTTTACCGATAAAAAAAGTCCAAGAAGAACCAAAAGAACAACTTTCATCTATAGAAATCAACACGACATAACCAAGACATAATTCTCATCTCCTATGAGAGTTTTGGGAGTTGGGGTCACACGATACCATCACTCTAGGCCCCTGATTGAGCGGACAAAAACTCACTAAAGTTTTTGTCTGTTTTAGACCAAAAAGTCAAAGCAATAGGACCAAAAGAAACTTAACTTTAGCATCTAGAGCGAAGACAAACTAATAAACAGGACATACTTCATTCCTCTTGAGCTTATGGGAAGAGCTTTGGGTCACACAAACATCTCTAGGCCTCTCGAAATCACGAAAACTAGGTAGATTGTCTGTTTGACCAAAAAGTCAAAGATAGACCAAAAGGAAGCAAACTTTCGTCCATAGTAAATCAAATCAATACCAAGACATATTCTCATCCTAGAAGCTTTGGGAGAAGAGCTTGGGTCACGACGAACATCGTTCTTAGGCCTCTCGTGAATCCGAAAAATCCTCTCTAGTTGTCTGTTTGGCAAAAGTCACGAAGATAGACAGAAAGGAACCAAACTTTACTCTACTAGAAATAAACTAATACGAATTACCCGAAGACATATTTTCCCACCCTTGAGCTTTGAGAGCTTGGGTCACACAAATATCCTCTACGCCTCTCAAATTCCCGAAAACTCGCTAAAGATTGTCCGTTTGCTATAAAAAGTCAAAGATAGACAAAAGGAACAAACTTTCTTCAGAAAATCAAAAGATAACCAGACAAATTCTTATTTCCCAGTGAGCTTTTAGGGAGATCGTTGGGTCGTCAACAAACGTTCTAGCCATCAATCAGCCGTTGGGAAAACTGCACAAGTTTGCTGTTTAAGCCAAAAAGTCAAAGAAGAGGAAAAGGAAAAAGCTTTCATCAAGCGAAATCAACTAACGTAATAACCAGGAATTATTTTCATCTTCGAAGCTTTGGGGAGAGCTTAGGTCACACCAAACGATCCTCTAGGCCTCTCGAAATCCGAGAAATAGTAAGTTGTGATTTCGACCAAAAAGTCAAAGATAACTTCAAGGAAGCAAACTTTGTCTGATTGAGAATCAATAACGAATAAACCAAGACATATTTACTCATTCCTTAAAGCGTTGCAGGAGAGCTGGGTCACACAAACATCGTTCTAGCCTCCTTTGAATCCCGAAAACTTTGCTAGTTTGTCTCTTTTGACTAAAAAGCCGAAGATAGACTTGAAAAGAACAAGCTTTCACTAAAAGAGAAATAATAACGAATAACCAAGACATATTCCCATCCCTTAAAGCTTTGAGAGAGCTGATGGGTCACCCATAATATCCTTCTTTGCCTCTGAAACACGAAGAACCAGCTAAGTTTGTCGTTCATCAAAAAGTACAAAGAATAAACCAAAAGGAATGCAACTTTTCATCTTTTTGAGAATCAACACCGAATACCAAGACAAATTCTGATCTCCAGGAGCTTTAGGGAGAGTTGGGTTCACCAACAATAAATCATCTAGGCCCCCTCGAATATGGGAAAAAAATCAAAAAGTTTGTCTGTTTGACCAAAAAAGTTAAAGAAAGGCTAAAAGAAAACTAAGTTTCATCTAAGCGAACGAATAACTAATACCAGGACATATTCTCATCCTGAAGCTTTGGGAGAGCTTGCGGCACACAAACATCCTCTAGGCCTCTCAACCGAAAAATAGGTGAAGTTTGTATGTTTGACCAAAAAATCAAGATAGACAAAAGGAAGCAAACTTTGTCCTATGAGAACAACAACGAATAACCAAGACAATTCTCATTCTTGAAGCTTTGCAGGAGAGCCTTGGGGTCACACAGAACATTCTCAGGCCTCCTGAATCTCCGAAAACTTGCTAAGTTTGTCTCGTTTGACTAAAAAGCTGAAGATGAGACTGAAAAGAACCAAGCTTTCATTCTAAGAGGAAATAATAACGATAATCCAAACATGATTCCCATCCCTTTGAAGCTTTTGGAGAGCTTGGGGTTCACCCAAAGATCCTCTACGGCTCTCAAAAAGGAAAACTCGTTAAGTTTGGTCGTTTCATCAAAAAAGGTCAAAAGATTAAACCAAAGGAATCAAAACTTCATCTACTAGAATCAACACCAGAATAACCAAGACAAATTCTGATTCCATGAGCTTTAGGGAGAGTTGGGGTCACACAATAATCATCTAGGCCCCTCGGATGTGGGAAAACTCACAAAGTTGTCTGTTTGACAAAAAATGTCAAAATGGCTAAAAAGAAAACTAAAGCTTTCATCTAAGCGGAAACACAATAATAATAACCAGACATATTCTCATCCCGTTGAAAGCTTTGGGGAGACCGTTGGGTCACACAAACATCCTCTAGCCTCTCAAATCCACAAATAGTTGAAGTTTGTATGTTTAACTAAAAAAGCGATACAAAGGAGACCAACACTAGAGGAACAACATTGTCAAATGAAACCAAGTAACGTATCAACTTATCCCTTCTGAAGCTTTGAGAGAGCTTGGTTCACCCAACATCCTCTAGGCCTCCGAATCACCGAAAACTGCTTAGTTTGTCGTCTGACTAAAAAGCAAAAGATAGACTAAAAGAATCAAGGTTGTCTATAAGAGAAAATGAATAACGAATAACCAAAAGCATTTCCCTCCTTGAAGCTTTGGTGAGAGCTTAGGGTCAAACCAAAATCCCTCTGCCTCTCTGAATTCACAAAACGTCTCTAAGTTGTCTCGTTTGCACAAAAAGTCAAAGATTAAGACCAAAAGGAAGCAAGACCTTTACATGATCAACACGAATAACGCAACGACAAAATATACATGCTAAGTGGTACAATATTCATCCTTAAGCCTGGGGAGATTGGGTGGCACAAATTTACACCTATCACGAACTAGTTTGTTCGTGTTAATGAATCCAAAGAAGTTACAAAAGGAAAGAAACTGTTCATCTTAGAAAAAAATAAATAACCATGGCAATTTTTCATCCCTTGAAAGCTTGGAGGAGGACTAGGGGCTCACACAAATATCCTCTAGCGTCCTCAGAATCCAAAAAACTAGGTAAGTTTGTTGTTTGACTAGAAAAGTCAAAGATAGACAAAAAAAGGAACAAACTTTGTGTCTATTGAAATCAAAACGAAATAACCAAGACATATTTCTATTCCTGAAGCTTGGGCAGAGACTTTGGGTCACACAAAACATCCTCTAGGCTCTCTGAATCCAAGAAAACTTGGTGAAGTTGTATCGTTTGACCATAAAAGCAGAAGAGACTAAAGAACATGAACCCATACAAGTATAAAAGGCACAGAGAAAAAAACGAATAACCAAGACACATACGTCCATCCCTTAGAAGTTTTGGGAAGATCTTGGGGTCACAAAACTATCCCTTAGCCTCTCCAACAAACGAAGTTGCTAAGTTTGTCCTTTCATTCGAAAAACGCAATTAATAAACTAAAAGACACACTTTCATCTATAGAATCAAACGAGATAACCAAAGAACAATTCTCATCCAATGAGGAGCTTTGAGGGAGAGGTTGGGGTCACACAAAATCCATCTAGGCCCTCGGATTTGAATCACAAAAAGTTGTCTGGTCGTTGAACCAAATGTCAAAGGACAACCGGATAAAGAAAGAAAACTACTTCATCAACGAAAACAATAACTAATAACCAGACATATCTCTATCCCTTAGGCTTGGGGAGAGCTTGGGTCAAACAAACAGTCCTTCGTGCCTCTCAAATCCGAAACTGGTAGGAAGTTTGTCTGTTTGACCAAAAGTCAAAGATGGAAACAAGAAGAGCAAACTTTCGTCTATGAGAACAACTAACAAATTAACCAAGACATATTCTCATGCTTAGAAGCGTTTGGGAGCTTGGTCACACAAACCATGTCTAGCCTACCGAATGCTTGCCAGGAACTGCTATAAGTTTGTCCTTTGACTAAAAAGCAAGATAGACCTGAAAGAACCCAAGCTTTTCTATAAGAGAAATTCAACTACGAATAAACCGAAGAACATATTATCCATCCTTTTGAATCTTTGTGAGAGGCTTGGGGTCACACAAACATCCTCTTGTGCCCTCCATGAACACAAAACTGCTAAGGTTGTCCGTTTGACGATAAAAAGCCCAAAGATAACCAAGAAAACCAACTTTCATCTAGAGAAACAAACGAATAAACTAAGGACAATTCCCGATTCCCTTGAGAGCTATTTGAGAGAGAGTTGGGGTCACCCAATAATCCATCTAGCCGAACCAACTCCTTCGAATTGGATCACAGCTTTCATGCCAAAAAGTATAATAAAGCTAAAAGGAAAGCATAGCTTTCATCTATGACGAAAACTAATACGAAAACCAAGACACATTCTCATCCCTTTGAGCTTTTAGGGAACTTGGGTCATACCAAACGATCCTATAGCCTTAAATCCCGAAAACTATGGCTGAAGTTTTGTGTTTGACCAAAAAGCCAAAGAGTACGACCCAAAAAGGAAGCTAACTTCTCAAGCATGAAATCAAATAACGAATAACCAAGAATATATCCCTCATTCCTGAAAGCTTTTGGAGAGATTGCGCACTCCTAACAGTCGTTAGGCTCTCCTGAATCGAAAATCTAGCTAAAGTTGTGCGTTTGACTAAAAGCCAGAAGATGAGACTGAAAAGAACCAAGTTTCATCTAAGAGACAAAAATAACGAACTATACCAGGACATATTCTCCATCCCTTGAGCTTTGGGAGAGCTTTGGGTCACCCAAAATCTTCTAGCCTCTCAATCAAACGAAATCGGCTAAGTTTGCCGTTACTATCAAAAGTCAAAGAAACCAAAAAAGGAACTCAAACTTTCATCTATAGAACAAAAACAGAATTAACCAAGACATATTCTATCTCATGCGCTTAGCGAAGAGTTAGGGGTCACACAATAATCATCTTAGCCTCACTCGAACTTTGGAAAACTGCCAAGTTTGTCCTGTTTGACCAAAAATAAAGATAAGATTAACAAGGGAACCTAAGCTTCATCTAAAGCAGAAATACCCATAATGAACTAATACAGACATATTCTCATTCCTGAAATTGGGCGGAGGCTTGGGTCACACCAAAGCATCCTTTAGGCCATTGAAACATCGCAAAAGTGTGAAGTTTGTCAGTTTGACAAAAAGTCAAGATAGACCAAAAGGAAGCAAAACTTTCGTCATGAGAAAAATAACGAAATACCAAACACATATTCTCATCTCAGCTTTGCAGAGAGCTTGGGGTCACACAAAACATGTCTAGGGCCTCCTGAATCCCGAAAACTTGCTTAAGTTTGTCCGTTTGACTAAAAAGCCGAAGATAGACTGAAAAGACCAAGACTTTTCATAAAAGAGAAATAATACGAATAACAAACAATATTTCCCATCCTTGGAAGCCTTTTGAGAGAGCTTGGGTCACCCCAAATATCCTCTTGCCGTCTTGAAACACAAAAACTCTGCAAGTTTGTCCGTGTTCAATCAAAAAGTCAAAGATAAACCAAAAGGAATAAACTTTCATCTATGAGAATCAAACCGAATAACCAAGACAAATTCTGATTCCATGGAGCTTTAGAGAGAGTTGGGTCACACCAATAATCATCTAGGCCCCTCGAATTGGGAAAAACTCACAAAAGTTTGTCTGTTTGCAAAAATTAAAGAAAGGCTAAAAAGAAACTAAGCTTTCCAGTCTAAAGCAAACAATAAAACTAAGTATATCAGGACAATTCTTCATCCCTTGAAGCTTTGGGAAGCTTGGGGTCACACAAACATCCCCTCTAGGCCTCTCAAATCCGAAAAAAATAGGTTGAAGTTTGTATGTTTGACCAAAAAGTCAAAGATAGACCAAAAGGAAGCAAACTTTCGGTTCTAGAAGAAATCAATAACGAATAACCAAGACAATTCTCATTCCTTGAAGCTTTGCAGAGAGCTTGGGTCACACAAACATCGTCTAAAGGCCTCCTGAATCCCGAAACTTGCTAAGTTGTTCGTGTTGACTAGAAAAAGCCGAAGAATAGACTTGAAAAAGAACCAAGCTTTCATCTAGAGAAATAATAACGAAATAACAAGGACATATTCCCATCCCTTGAAGTTTATTAGGGAGAGACTTGGGTCACCCAAAAATCCTCTGACGCCTGCTCAAAACACGAAAACTCGCTAAGGTTTGTCCGTTTCATCAAAAAACAGTCAAAGATGA
>NSJW01000208.1:0-153340 GCA_019955255.1 Castanospermum australe
GGTGAATTATAGTGTAAAGCACATATGTAAGTAAGTAAGATAATATGTCATTACTACTTGATTTTGATTTAAGGTATATCTTTTAATTTTTGTGGTTGTGCAGGACATTAATTGACTCTCAAATATTGAATACATAGATTAAAATTAATATCATGGAAGTTTATTGTATCTTCCTAAGAATGAAAATTTTAAATAGTTTTAATATTATTGTATCTATTTTCTACTTCAACTAAAGAGGGTTCGAGCTCCTACCTCCCAAAAGCCATTGATCTCAACTATAGCAAGGGAAACATGTTGTCACCTCAAACTACCACATGACATTTTCTCCTTCCAGCGTGCCTTTACCGTACATACTCTTTTTGCAAATTGCTGATTATTTGTACATTAAAAATATTATTAATTATTTTAATATTAACTAATAACGTTATCAATTGCACAATTTTTTAAATTAGCAATGTTTAATTAATTTAATTATTAATTAATAATATTATAAATTGCGTACTTTCTTAAGGATTTGTTTGTCTATAATTTGAGAAGTTATTCTCAGTTAACAATTAAATAATTCAATTAATAGTCTTTACACATGTTATTACAACAAATTGTCACATGTCATTATATTCTTCCAGCATTTCACAAATGGACTCTCTTCTTATATATTATGTAAATGAACTTTCAACTACATCTAGCAAAGAAAGGAGCTAGATACCTCACATGTGGATCCTTTTAAACTTATTACTTCCGAAGATCCTTTTGGTTTATGTTCCTTCTAGTTGATTACTCATGTGTTACTTTCTCTAAAGCCTTGCTAGCTTTTTAATTTTTTTTAACTCTTTTAGTCATTAAAAAAAAGAAGACAAAATGGTTGAGATTGTTTGGAACGATACTATATTTTTTTTTGGCATGAATCAAAGAATCCTTATAAGGTTCGACCCATTTGAACCGCCTCATAAGCCTAATCTACCCAGACTAGGAGTGATAATGATATGAACCTCTCCATGATATGTTACTCCTAGGAATCAAGCCTCAGTTCTCATGCGCGAGCACAAAACTCACTTTCACTACGCCAGCATCTTGTAAGAGGAACGATACTATATTTTGTCTAGATGTGAAAGAAAATTTTAGTTTCTAACTTGATATTTTTTTGTTGCTTGTATAATTGGTGGTTGAAAAATTAACAAATTGATATATTTTTGACCCATCCGTTTTGCATGAAGTTAATTAAAACTTTAGAATCACACTAAAAATTAAAACAAAAAAAAGAAAAATTATATGGAAGTTGCTCATAGAACCATTCACCCGGCCAAGATTCACACTATAGATTTGGATGTAATTTTATTAAAATAACCTGAATTTATTCTCCTTTTTTCATGGACAACTTGAATAACAAATATATACCGCTTAGATATTCAACATCTTTTCAAATTGCATTTCTGATTCCATCTAATTGGGAACACATTTGTCTGAGCATGAATTGACACAGCTTTCCACTTTATATGCATCTGTCAAACAAAATAAAACGAAAACATTAAAATAATTAGCTGAGGTAGTGTTATCATATGGAGTTTTAGAGTCTTAAATGAGAATGGCAAAGGGATACCTATATTTTCAGGGGTGCTGATGTTGCTGCACATTGAGGTAGCACAACCGAGCTGACAAAAGTCTTGTGGATCACTGTGGTTATGGTTATTTGTATGGCATTTTGCTAATGCACGTGGCAGCACATATGGCCACTTCACGGGAGTGATGGCCTTTTCAAGACACATGGAGCCATACATATCGCATAACAACCTGCAAATGATGCTTCAGACTGCACTATAAGCAAATGCAACAATAAGCAAATCACCAAAAATTGACGAAACTCTGCTCCCCTTCATTTTTCTTGACACTACACCTATACTCTTTAGTGAATATATGTTAGGGCTTGAGAATTATTGCCCAATCCTCGGAACTAAGATGGTTTATATAGCTAATAGCATCGCCATGTGATATATATTGATGCCACATATGGAAATAAAAGGATAATTAGTCTACTTTAGGAATCCACTTTCAAGTGGAAAAAATTATTTGGTAGGATTAACTTTCATAAAACTTAATTTCATATTATATTTTTATGGTGAATTTTACATATAGAAAAAAAATTATTAATTAAATTAAATCAATTCTATTTTCAAATTGATGATACCAAGTTTAGCGTGATTTATAGCTCCCACATTTGATAACTGTGAATATAGAAACTTAACCCTACTAACTTTTTTCCATTAAATTATATTCCACTGTTTTTGTCCAATTATGTATATAACTAAAACTTACCCATCTCACTTTAATTTTATAAACATTTAAAGAAATGTTGATTCTTCTAATCACATTAGTTTTATTTCAATTTTGGTTATTAAAATTAACTGAATTCATTATATTTTAAACATGAAAATTAATATTCAAATTATATTTTTTTCAAACATAAAAAGTTATATGTTAATTAAATCAATTTAATTTTATTTGTTAATAATTCTAAATACGGTACAATTTATAGTTCATATGTTAACTAATAATATTATGAATTATACAATCTTCAGAATTTTTAGATATTCAAATATTATTTTATAAAATTAATGACGTTAATATTGGAATAACTTTAGGAATTTATTTATTTTTAATTTCAGAAGAGATATATTCTTGCTAAACATTCCAAATAATTTTAAAAATATCATTTACACAGGTTACTACATGTTTCCATATTTAAAAAGTGTGAATACAAAATGTTAACCCTACTAATTTTTCTCCATTAAAATTATATTGCATTGTTTTTGTCTAATTATGTATATAACTTAAAATTTACCCATCTCAATTTGGTTTTGTAAACATTTCAAGAAATGTATATTATTCATTTTTATTAATTTTCATATACCTACGAAGATAATAATGACATTAATTTTATTTCAATGTTGATTATTAAAATAAAATGAATTCAATATATTTTAAACGTGGAAATTAATATTGAAATTAATAATTTTTTTTCAAACATAAAAATTTATTTGTTAATGAAATAAAATTAATTTTATCTTCTAACAATTCTAAATACGTGTGAAACAAAATGTTACTACATGTTTCCATATTTAATAAGTGTGAATGCAAAATGTTAACCCTACTAATTTTTTTCCATTAAAATTATTTTGCATTGTTTTTGTCTAATTATCTACATAACAAAAATTTACCCATCTCAATTTGGTTTTGTTAACATTTCAAGTAATGTATATTATTCATTTTTATTAATTTTCAAATACCTACGAAGATAATATTGACATCAATTTAATTTCAATGTTGATTATTAAAATAAAATGAATTCAACTATATTTTAAACATGGATATTAATATTGAAATTATAATTTTTTAAGCAAAAAAATTTATTTGTTAATGATATAAAATTAGTTTTATCTTCTAAAAATTATAAATACGTGTGAACGCAAAATGTTACTACATGTTTTCATATTTTATAATTGTGAATGCAAAATGTTAACCCTACTAATTTTTTTCCCTTAAAATCATATTGCATTGTTTTTGTCTAATTATGTATATAACTAAAATTTACCCATCTCAATTTGGTTTTGTAAACATTTCAAGAAATGTATATTATTCATTTTTATTAATTTCCATATACCTACGAAGATAATAATGACATTAATTTTATTTCAATGTTAATTATTAAAATAAAATGAATTCAATATATTTTAAACATGGAAATTAATATTGAAATTATAATTTTTTTGAACATAATAAATTTATTTGTTAATGATATAAAATTAATTTTATCTTCTAACAATTCTAACTACGTGTGAAAACAAAATGTTACTACATGTTTCCATAATTAATAAGTGTGAATGCAAAATGTCAACCCCACTAATTTTTCGTCCGTTAAAATTGTATTGCATTGTTTTTGTCTAATTATGTATATAACAAAAATTTACCCATCTCAATTTGGTTTTGTAAACATTTCGAGGAAATGTATATTATTCATTTTTACTAATTTCCATATACCTATGAAGATAATAAAATTTTTTTCCAATGTTGTTTATTAAAATAAAATGAATTCAATATATTTTAAACATGGAAATTAATATTGAAATTGTAATTTCTTTAAACATAAAAATTTATTTGTTAATAAGAATAAAAATAATTTTATCTTCTAACAATTCTAAATAAGTGTGAACGTAAAAAGTTACTACAAGTTTCCATATTTAATAAGTGTGAATGTAAAATGTTAACCCTACTAATTTTTTTCCATTAAAATTATATTGCATTGTTTTTGTCTAATTATGTATATAACTAAAATTTACCCATCTCAATTAGGTTTTGTAAACTTTTCAAGAAATGTATATTGTTCATTTTTATTAATTTCCATATACCTACGAAGATAATAAAATTTTATTTCAATGTTGATTCTTAAAATAAAATGAATTCAATATATTTTTAATATTGAAATTAATATTGAAATTATAATTTTTTTTCAAACATAAAAATTTATTTGTTAATGAAATAAAATTAATTTTATCTTCTAACAATTCTAAATACGTGTGAACGTAAAATGTTACTACATGTTTCCATATTTCAATAAGTGTGAATGCAAAATGTTAACCCTACTAATTTTTTTCCATTAAAATTCATATTGCATTGTTTTTGTCTAATTATGTATATAACTAAAATTTGCCCATCTCAATTTGGTTTTGTAGACATTTGAAGAAATGTATATTATTCATTTTTATTAATTTCCATATACCTACGAAGATAATAATGACATTAATTTTATTTCAATGTTAATTATTAAAATAAAATGAATTCAATATATTTTTAAACATGGAAATTAGTATTGAAATTATAATTTTTTTGAACATAATAAATTTATTTGTTAATGATATAAAATTAATTTTATCTTCTAACAATTCTAACTACGTGTGAAAACAAAATGTTACTACATGTTTCCATATTTAATAAGTGTGAATGCAAAATGTTAACCCTACTAATTTTTCTCCATTAAAATTATATTGCATTGTTTTTCTCTAATTATGTATATAACAAAAATTTACCCATCTCAGTTTGGTTTTGTAAACATTTCAGGAAATGTATATTATTCATTTTTATTAATTTCCATACACCTACGAAGATAGTAAAATTTTATTTCAATGTTGATTATTAAAATAAAATGAATTCAATAGGTTTTACACATGGAAATTAATATTGAAATTATAATTTTTTTTCAAACATAAAAATTTATTTGTTAATGAAATAAAATTAATTTTATCTTCTAACAATTCTAAATACGTGTGAATGCAAAATGTTACTACCTGTTTTCATATTTAATAAGTGCCAATGCAAAATGTTAACCCTACTAATTTTTTTCCATTAAAAATTATATTGCGTTTGTTTTTGTCTAATTATGTATATAACTAAAATTTACCCATCTCAATTTGGTTTTGTAAACATTTCATGAAATGTATATTATTATTTTTTATTAATTTTCATATACCTACGAAGATAATAATGACATTAATTTTATTTCAATGCTGATTATTAAAATAAAATGAATTCAATATATTTTAAACATGGAAATTAATATTGAAATTATAATTTTTTCAAACATAAAAATTTTCTTGTTAATGAAATAAAATTAATTTTCTCTTATAACAATTCTACATACGTGTGAATGCGAAATGTTACTACCTGTTTCCATAGTTAATAAGTGTGAACGCAAAATGTTAACCCTACTAATTTTTTTCCATTAAAATTATATTGCATTGTTTTTGTCTAATTATGTATATAACTAAAATTTACCCATCTCAACTTGGTTTAGTAAACATTTCAAGAAATGTATATTATTCATTTTTATTAATTTCCATATACCTACGAAGATAATAAAATTTTATTTCAATGTTGATTATTAAAATAAAATGAATTCAATATATTTTTAATATGGAAATTAATATAGAAATTATAATTTTTTCAAAGATAAAAATTTACTTGTTAATGAAATAAAATTAATTTTTCTCTTATGACAATTCTAAATACGTGTGAATGCGAAATGTTACTACCTGTTTTCATATTTAATAAGTGTGAATGCAAAATGTTAACCCTACTAATTTTTTTCCATTAAAATTATATTGCGCGTTGTTTTTGTCTAATTATGTATATAACTAAAATTTACCCATCTCAATTTGGTTTTGTAGACATTTCAAGAAATGTATATTATTCATTTTTATTAATTTTCATATACCTACGAAGATAATAGTGACATTAATTTTATTTCAATGTTGTTTTATTAAATTAAAATGAATTCAATATATTTTAAACATGGAAATTAATATTCAAATTATAATTTTTTCAAACATAAAAATTTACTTGTTAATGAAATAAAATTATTTTTCTCTTATAACAATTCTAAATACGTGTGAATGCGAAATGTTACTACTTGTTTCCATATTTAATAGGTGTGAACGCAAAATGTTAACCCTACTAATTTTTTTCCATTAAAATTATATTGCATTGTTTTTGTCTAATTATGTATATAACTAAAATTTACCCATCTCAACTTGGTTTAGCAAACATTTCAAGAAATGTATATTATTCATTTTTATTAATTTCTGTATACCTACGAAGATAATAAAATTTTATTTTCAATTTTGATTATTAAAATAAATAAATTCAATATATTTTAAACATGGAAATTAATATTGAAATTATAATTTTTTAAACATAAAAATTTATATGTTATTGGAATAAAAATAATTTTATCTTCTAACAATTCTAAATACGTGTGAATGCAAAATATTACTACATGTTTCCATATTTAATAAGTGTGAATGCAAAATGTTAACCCTACTAATTTTTTTCCATTAAAATTATATTGCATTGTTTTTGTCTAATTATCTATGTAACTAAAATTTACCCATCTCAATTTGGTTTTGTAAACATTTCAAGACATGTATATTTATTCCGTTTGATTAATTTCCATATACCTATGATGATAATTATGACATTAATTTTATTTCAATGTTGATTATTAAAAATAAAATGAATTCAATATGTTTTTAAACATGGAAATTAATATTGAAATTTTAATTTTTTTTAAACATTAAATTTTATTTGTTAATGAAATAAAATTAATTTTATCTTCTAATAACAATTCTAAATTCGTGTGAACGCAAAATGTTACTACATGTTTCTATATTTAATAAGTGTGAATGCAAAATGTTAACCCTACTAATTTTTTTCCATTAAAATTATATTGCATTGTTTTTGTCTATTTATGTATATAACTAATATTTACCCATCTCAATTTGGTTTTGTAAACATTTCAAGAAATGTATATTATTCATTTTTGTTAATTTCCATATACCTACGAAGACAATAAAATTTTATTTCAATGTTGATTTTTAAAATAAAATGAATTCAATATATTTTAAACTTGGAAATTAATATTGAAATTATAATTTTTTTCAAACAGAAAAATTTATTTGTTAATGAAATAAAATTAATTTTATCTTTTAACAATTCTAAATACGTGTGAACGCAAAATGTTACTACATGTTTCCATATTTAGTAAGTGTGAATGCAAAATGTTAACCCTACTAATTTTTTTCCATTAAAAATTATATTGCATTGTTTTTGTCTAATTATGTATATAACTAAAATTTATCCATCTCAATTTGGTTTTGTAAGCATTTCATGAAATGTATATTATTTTTTTTTTATTAATTTCCATATACCTATGAAGATAATAATGACATTAATTTTATTTCAATGCTGATTATTAAAATAAAATGAATTCAATATATTTTAAACATGGAAATTAATATTGAAATTATAATTTTTTTCAAACATAAAAATATTATTTGTTAATGATATAAAATTAATTTTATCTTTTAACAAATCTGAATACGGCACAATTTATAACTCTTATATTTACTAGTAATATTTTCAATTATATAATTTTTAAATTTTTTAAATATTCAACTATTATTGTATTATTTAATGAGACTAACAAATGAATAATTTTATGAATTTTTTAATGTTTAATTTAGGAAGAGATTATTCTCACTTAGCTTTCAAATAATTTTTAAAATATCATTTACACATGTTATTACTATTGGTTGCTGCCAGATGACCTCGTATCCCTTCAAATTTTCATAAATAGACCGTCACTTTATATATTACGGATTATACATTGGGTGCCATGTTTATGTGGGCAAAGCTAGAGTGACAATTATTGATAATAGAAACTCGAACAGGTTATTACATGTCACCAACTTCTATGCTTCCGCGAATATTTGAAATGGTAACTTTAACAAGAGATGAAGGGTCTGATTGTAAAATTTTAAAAATTGATTAAACTCCTTTTTTGTTCTTTAAATATATAAGTGTTATTATTTTTATTCTTCAAAAAGTTTTGATATTAATTAGTTGCTTAATTTTGAAAAGTGACATCATTTTGGTCTACTAAAAAATTGACATCAATTTAACATCGAAAAATATAATTTATTTAGTCCATCAATCATGCAAAATTGACATTATTTTAGTACTTCAATCATAAAAATTATATCAAATTAGTTCCTAAAGAACGATTTTATGTCACTTTCAATGATTAGGAGCTAAATTGATGTCAAAATTCTATAGTTCGACGAAAATGATGATATTTGCATTTTTTGAAAGACTAAAAAGGAGGTTTACTCTTTAAAATTTATTTATAACATCTGGGCTAATCCCTCAAATTATAAGAAACGTAAGTCTGTGTATATAAATGTCTTTTTAAAAGCTTTCATTAATTATATGAAAATCATGTGATGATTAATATACTTCTCATCGCTTGAGTTATCCACACTAATCCCATAATCCAATGAAATAAAGATTTAGAAGAAATTGCATGCTCCACTCGTCTCCAAACTTAAATATACTATTTATTAAACTTACGAACACATCCCTATTAGTTTGAATTTTCATATAACAAAACATTTAATTATTTGACATTTTTTGCCTTCTGAAAATCAAAATTAAATTATAAAAAAATTATAATCTTTTAGAAAATATATGTGATACATAAGAAAATGTCACATGTGTTAATTAACATATGCAAATTACGTGATGAATGATTTTCGTTAAGTTAATTAACGATTCTAATTTTTATATTTTAAAAAGTTTTAATCAACGGCTTTTGATATGATTTTATAAGCTTAAAATGACTATTTTAAAATTGAATAAAAATAAAGTCATATTTCGCATAAACATGAAAAAATTTCTAGAACGAGATTAATAACACATGGATTCACCGTTGACACAGTGATTAATAACACAAGGATTATGTAAGTATATGAGTTCAATTTCATTTGGGTTAATTCGATTTTGAAAATAAAAACAAAAAACTAAATCAAACCAAACAGTTTTCAAAGAAAGAGAACCAAACAAAATTGAAATTAATTGGTTTTATCCGATTTTTGATTTTTTGGTTTGATTTTTTTAATTTACATTGGTTTGGTTATGAGCACCCCTACCTCTTATATAGTCCCTACTGTTCTTCCATTTGCAAGGTTAACTCGTGAACCGTTGACGGACATTTTAGCATTTTAGCTTTAGGCATATAGTAGTAGCATTTTTTTTCTTGGATGATAAGCCCCAGTTAGTGCAAATGACTATCTGAGTGCTGCTATGTCAATGAACTAAAATATATAATGGCATCAAATTTAATCAGTTTCTTTCATTTCTATAAATGTATTTGGATTAGCCCAAAAATAGAACAGAGAATAAAAATTCATCATTTTCTCTTACATATTACATAAATTGACAGAGTATTTTTTAATAAGAAATGTAGGTGTAGAGACTAATAAGGACAAACAACATAAACGACATAAAACAAAAACTATATAATTCCCCTAGAGTCCCTAAGTGCACAGCCATAACGAGGAGGGGAGAAGAAAAGAAAGAAAAGAAATGGGAAGGAAGTAGAAGGAGGAGCTCACGGCCAAGAGGAAGGAAGAGAAAGGAGAAGAGAAGAAGAAGGAAAAAGGGGGGAAAGAAGCAAAGAGCAACTAGGAAACCTTGATCTCCAAGAGGTAGGGACTTAAACTCAACATCTTTTTCTCTAAATCTAAAGGTTACATTTTTAGTGTCCGTTGATGCATTTCAAGTGAAGAATGCAAAAGAAAAACTCTAGAGGACCTAGGTGTTGTGCACGGCCATACTTGGGAATTAAGGATTATTAGTAGCTTTTGTATTGGATGTTAAGTAAATTTTGCCTTGAGTGAAAAGTAATGACATTCTATTGAAAAGTTTGGCTTATGCTTGTCAAATCTAGCAAGTTGTGAATTTAAGATAGATTATATGTCTTGAGATTTAATCTCATTAGTGAATGCTTAATGAAAGCAATATGTGCCTTAAATTCACTTGAATTAATTGCATGCTTACTTTAAATAAAATAGAAGAAATAATCTAAGTTTGGATATGATCCTTAAGTAAAGAAAATGAACAAGAAGTGATCCAAAAAGATTAGAAAAAAATTGTTAAGAAAACACAATGGAAATTACCAGAGGCAAGTGATCCATGGGAAGTCCTACATGTGTCTATGGTCCACTTGTGGATATGGTCCACCAAAGGTGTGGATAGTTAAGTGGAATCTACTAGCAAGTGTGGAATAGCCACTTATGTTTAGGGGACGCCCTATGTCAAAGGATAATTCTTAGTTAAGTCAATGGTCATTGATATTGATATAATTTATGTTACCATGTAAGCAAAGAATACTAAGAAGGGGGCTAGGCCCTAAGCTAAATAATTGTGAGCATGTAATTAATAGAAATTTATTATTTGGCTACTTGTTATTAAATATCCATAATATGATTATTTTACTAAATATGAAACTGTTTCTGTATGTCATACAACTGAAAATATCATAGTTTTTAATAATTACTTTTAAACTGTTTAAGTGCCTACTGAGAAATTATATTTCTCACCCTTGTAGTATGTGATGTTTCAAGAGCCTCCAGTTGCTAATTGAAGATGAGAGTGTTTATCTCCTAGTTATAGATGTTGAGTGGGTGTACTCACCGGAGCATGATGCATTCGTTCTGGTTATCTAAAACGTTACTTGTAAATGATTTGTGTAGCATGATGTAGCTTGACTGATGCACGATTTTTCCTGCGTGGCCTAGTGTGTCCAGGTAGTTTTTTTTTTTTTTAATGTATGCATGTTGTAGCATTCCCATTTAAGAGAAAATAAATATTTGTAATTTTTTTTAAGTAGTTTTATGCATTTTAATATTTAACATTAATAAACATCTTATTATTTAATATTAATAAATATATTATTTAATTACTAATATTTTATTTTAACATTAAATAGAAAATGACAGTAAAAATTACTTAAGGGGAACTAAAAAATAGTTGAAATACCTGAAGGAATAATGAAAACTATACAGTGGCAATTTGATAATTATGGGGTCTCACTTGAGGGTATTTTTGTCCAGTGAAACATTTAAACACAAAAATTAGCCAAATTTATTTTATAAATTATTAATAATTTTTTTAGCATTTATAAAATTAAATAACTTAAAAGTTCGTTTAGTTTGAAATAATTATTTTTTTTTACTTTTACGTTAAATGTGATTTTTTTTCAAACATAGATCGCTTCACTAAACTTACTTCTAACTAAAATTAAGTTTGTAAAATCATATTCCTTCAAAATTAAGTTTACAAAATCTAATCTAAGTATACACTTACTCATTAAGATTTTCTTAAGGCACTTAGATGTTTAAAATGTAGCTAAACAAAACATTCGTATTTTAGCACACTAATTTACAAATATAATTCTTAAAAGTATTATTCTTCGGAAAACTATAAAATTTTGTTTGAATTTAACTTTTATTTATTTTTAATATACATTTTTTATACTATAATCTAATTATGTGTTAATACATCATTAAAAAATTTAACTTTTCAAATAATTATTGTCGTTGTCAAACTCTCTTAATATATGTCAATACATTATTAAAGGTTAGTATAAAAAATTTTATATTGATAATGTATCAAAATTAAATTCTTAATTTATTCGCTTGAAACATTATTGAAAATGAGTGATGCTACGGGGCCAGACTAATTTGCTCGATTTCTTCTTGCCAGAATGATGCGGCAAGCCACATAATATTTAATTATTTAATTTTTAAAACAAATCAAATAGGTTATTTTATGAAAAATTAAGTTGACGACAGAAACCCTTGCGGCAAGACTCATCACATCATCAGCTAGAGCGACAATCTCTGTCTCAAGCCATCAGCGATAGGTTAATTCAGGTGAGAATTATGTTCTACCGATAGCAACTATTTCTCTTTTCTTTCATGTCTTATCTATATTTCTTTTCCTTTTAATCTCCCCTGCATCCATACCATATTTGCATTGAAGCGAAGAATGGATCTCGTGTATTTTTAATTTCTGTATATTGTCTTTTAACCTCCCTTGGTTTTTGCTTTAATCTCCTTTTTTGGTTTCTAATCTAGGAACTCAATTGCATTGTTTTTGATCGAGGAAAGAAACATTTTAATTTTCGTATGTTGTCTTTTAACCTCCCTTGGTTTCTGTTTTAATCTCCTCTTTTGGTTTCTAATCTAGGAACTCAATTGCATTGTTTTTGATCGAGAAAAGAAACAAATTGTGAGAATTACTATCTGCAAGGTATGAATGTTATTAACAGTATCTCTATTTAATCTAGTTACTTTGTTTGCTCATTACTTAAATTACTAGTTACTTTGTTTGCTTGAATAAAAATTGGCCTCTTAATGATGAGTCTATATTAAATTTGATAGAATGGAAGCAAAATTTGCTTCGAATGGGTCTTACTTTCATATCAATAATAACTCTTCCAATGAGTGCATGAATGATAAGAATGAAGAATTTGAGCATGATAAAGAAAAATCAGCATATGAGATTAAAGAAGCTAAACAACAAATGAATGAGAAAATTGAAGAACCAAGGGATGATATTTAATTCCGAAAAAGAGGTTGAAATATATTACACTAAATTTGCTCAGAAAAAAGGTTTTGCACTTTCAAAAAGAACATCAAAAAATGATCTTGACAGGAAGAAATATTTTACTATATCTTGTGCTCGTGCTAGGAAGTTAGTAAGCCGACGAAGCAAACTTTTGAAGCCAAATCCAACCACTGAAACACAGTGTAAGGCTAGACTTAATGCATATTTGGAGTGCCTTGTATTTGATGCCTTTTGGCTTATCTCCCCCCATTGCAATTGCTTCATATCATGAATTCATTTGGTAGAGCCCGAATCATTTTTTAAATTAGATTATTTACTTTTTATGTAATTCCAATATTTATTCTACTTCTAATTTGTATTAATCTTTTTTTAAAGTAAAACATATTTTATCACTTTTTCTCAATTTTCATATTATTTAATTCCGTAAAATTTAATTTTAAGTGAAAACGTTATTGTTACACTTAGATCAAATAAAACTTTCAGTAACCATACGAAAATTAAGAAAAGAATAAAGTTTAGCAGAGCAAAACGTAAATTTGTTATCTTTTGGATCAGGTGTTATGTGCCGCGCATTCAGTTTCCTTTAATTTAATTAGAAAATTAACATTTTTATTATATTGAAGTTAATAAAAGGTCATATTTCATGGGCTTAAAATGTTTTTTTATTTGGGTACATGGGCATAAAATGTTTTATTTTATTTTAACTAAGAGTTTACTGTTGAAGATTGTGTGGGTTTTCAGATGGAAAGGTAAAGATTAGTAGTATTATCCTTAAACACAATCATGAAATGAGTCCTAACAAAGCATGATTTTTTAGATGTAATAGAAAAATAAACTCTCAGGTAAAAAGGAGACTCGAGATTAATGATCAAGCTAAGATTAGTGTAAATAAAAATTTTCAAGCACTTGTTGTTGAAGCTGGAGGATATGAGAACCTAACATTTGGCAAAAAGATTGTAGAAACTATATAGAAAAAGCTAAAAGGTTATGAATGGGGATAGGAGATGCTAAAGCCATACAAAACTATTTTCTTCAAATGCAAAAGCACAATAGTAGCTTTTATTATATGATGGACTTGGATGATGAATGTCGATTAAAAAATGTCTTTTGGATAGATGCAAGAAGTAGAGCTGCATATGAATACTTTGGTGATGTTGTGACATTTGATACCACGTATTTGACAAATAAATATGATTTGCCTTTTGCTCCTTTCGTAAGAGTGAATCATCATGGATAATCAATATTACTGGGTTATGCTTTGCTATCAAATGAGGATACTAAAACATTTATTTAGTTGTTTAAGACATGGTTAGCATGTATGTCTGAACGGGCTCCTAGTGCTATTATTACTTATCAAGACCAAGTTATGAAAAATGCAATTAAGGTTGTTTTCCCAAAAGCTCGTCATAGCTGGTGGTTATGGCACATAATGAAAAATTCCTGAGAAGTTGAGAGGATATTCTGACTATGAGTCAATCAAATTAGTTCTGTATAGTGCTGTGTATGATTCTTTCAATAAAGAAGATTTTGTGGAAACTTGAAAAAAAATGATTGCAGATTACAATCTTCATGAGAATGAATGGTTAATAGGCTTTATATTGAGAGACATCATTGGGTACCTATATTTATGAAGGATACATTTTGGGCTGGGATGTCTACAACTCAAAGAACTGAGAGCATGAATGCGTTCTTTGATGGGTATGTTAACTCAAGGACAACATTAAAGCAATTTATGGAACAATATGACAATGTTCTAAGAGATAAGATTGAAAAAGAGTGCCTAGCAGATTTTAGTTCCTTCAATACTTTAATCCCTTGTGTGAGTGTTTATGGTATCGAGTGACAATTTTAAAAAATTTTTACCAATGCAAAATTCAAAGAGTTTCAAGAGGAAGTAGCTTGTATAATGTATTGTAATGCTTACTTTCAGAGGCAAGAAGAATCAATTTTAACTTTTTCTGCTGTTGAAACGAAAAAAGTTAATGATAAAATGAAATACATATCTTTTGTTGTGTACTTTAATGAAGAAGAATTTGAAGTCAAACGTGCATACATTTGTTTGAGTTTAGAGGTGTTTTGAGGTGTTTTGTGTAGACACATACTTTGTGTGCTTAATCATGTGAGAAAAAATAGAGTTAGTGTCATCTAAATATGTATTCTCTCATTGGAGGAAGGATTTGAAACGAAGGCACACATTAGTGAAAAGTAGTTATGATAATTCCACTACCAATATTGATGTTCAACGGCTTGACAAGGTATGCAATGCCTTTTATGAAGTTGCTTCTATAGGGATAAATAGTAATGATGATGTTATGAAAGTGATGAAATGGATTCATGACTTGAAAGTTAAGTTTCTCAAAGACATTTAGTCAAAGCACTAAAGCATCTCCATTTATATCAGATATCTCAATAATTTCTCAAGAACGAATCAAGGTGCTTGATCCTTTAGTAGTTTGTAGTAAAGGGTCTATCAAAAAGGAAGGAATCTAACGTTGATCAAATCGTGAAGAAACTAAGAAAGAAAAAACAAGAATGCAGTAAAAAGGAAATAAATTTGAGAGAAGGTAATTTGCACATATCAATCATATTCCACAAATCTAAACAAGTATGCATTTGCATGTGATACATCATTTAATTTTTAATCCATGCTTTAAATATTTTATAGATGAGTCTTTGTGCTACTGAAACCCAAATACATCTCAATAAAAGCTTTTGTGAATCTAGAAAGTTTGATGGGTTTGGACCATAAGAGAGCACACTTGTAAAAAACAATTGCCAACTTTTCTCTTCTTTAAATTTTGATGGGGATTTTTATGCCTTTTATATCATGACATTACTTTTTAACTATCTATTGTTTTTACATCTTTATGTTTATAGCATCACACAAGTTATTTTGGGGGAATGAATATGGCAATGCAAACCGTGTAGCTTCCTTCAATCCAAAGCAGGTGTGTGGAAATGAAGTAAAATCAAACTTAAGTATATAATTCAATAATATATTTTACTTTAAATTACTTTTGTATGTTGATTTGCAGGTTCCCAGTCATCTACAAAGTGCTGGCTACAACATGACTTATTTTGAACTTCTACAGGTATTAGTAATTTTATTTGTAATAATTTTATATAAAACTCATACTATTTTTTCTTACTCATGCATTGCTTTTGGTAGGCACAACACTAGTATCAACATTCGGCTATTGCTTCACAAGACGAATCATCATTCCCTAGTGGTGGAGTTTCTAAATAGCTACATTCGAGATGGTTTTAGTCAATATGCAACAACTCCAGCTTTTGGCCTTGTCATTTGACATCCGATTTCTTGTAACTTATTATCACTAGTTTATTTTGTTTTAACCTCTCTTGTGACTGTAAAGATATATATAATCATTTTGGTTTATTTTATATTGAATCAAGATCACCAATTTAAAGAAATAAATAGCATTAACAAGATTTTCAATTTCTACAAACATATTTGTCTATTGATCAGAATCACCAGTTTGTACAAATGATATTGGCATTACATTGTAAGAAGTTTGTCTATCAAGTCCTAATTCTTTACATATATCAAACTCTTTGTAAAATGCATACATATTCCCTAATCAAATATAGTTGCACTCTTTTGCCACAATAATCTCAAACTATTCAAGTATAGTATTTTGCCCCATGGAGAAGTCAACAAGCCACATGAACTGCCTCATTTCTTGTATGAAATCTGAAGCTCTAGTCTTTTCTTTCATTTATTTGTCTTTTATCTACATGTCATCAGTTGTCTCTACTATCTTGCCCTTATTTCACATTCTCTTGCTTCTGAAAAGTTGTTAGCGACTTGTAACTAAAGCTGAAAAGCTGGGTTAAATTATCGAAATTAGGGTGTTGCACAAGAAGGTTCCACTGTGTATAGTTCATTTTGTAATTGAAATTTGTGATTGCGATCTTGACCCTCCAGTAGTCTTTATAATGGAGCTTTACATGCGAATGCACTTGAATAGGACACATATGGCTGGTACATTGGACTTGATGTGTATTTATAGATTTGCCTGGTGGTGATACAACCGAAGCTAAATATGGGGAGTCTAGACTGTAAGACAAATTCAGGAAATATATCAAAAGGCAGGGGGAAATGATAACAAAGTTTACTTTAAAACACACTTTGATGAACTACAAGCGGAATAAAATGACAATTTCAAATATCTACAGAAAGATAAATTAGGACTTATTCTACACAACTGCCAGGTTCTGTTTTTGTTTTGGCAGCCACAGGTGCAGGTTGGGTAGTTTACTACTGTATCATTATAGAAGGATAAGAGAGAAATATAACAAGTTGGGGTCTTTCCAGCTAGGAATTGAGAATACATGCAAGTAATATTCCAAGTCACTGCCACAAAATATACAGGTTAAGCTAAACACAATCTAAAACTTGGTTTTCATATTCAGAATTACTTCTAGTTACATCACTACTAATTATTTGTGTGGCCTAAGTTAGGCACAAAATGATAGATGCTGACAGGAACTGTGTACAAAATGGACCTGAATTTGAAATAAATCTGGTGCTGATGGAGAAAAAGTTACAAGCTGGAAATTTTATGCCTTGTAGCGTTATATTTCAGCTTTCAAATGCAAAAGACTCTGTGATTTCAAGTTGTATAGCTTGAGTTATGACCCAAACAACCACGATTGCCTAAAAGCTCCTTAATAAATGGCCAGCATTGTACAGTACCTATGTTCGGTATGTGTCTGAAAATTCTATCACAAAAAATCTTAAGTTAACACAGTTGTTGTGTCTAAAATTGGTCTAAAATTGTGTCTAAATTGATCTTTCTAAATAATTTACCACTGAGATGACCTCCAAGAGCTGTGAGAAGTGTGGTTTTGCCACTACCTGATGAGCCCAGCATAGCCAATATTTCTTATGGGCAATCAATACCTGTAATCCCATTACTGAACCACAAATATTGAAAACAAATTTTTAAATTTGAAATGAAACGATAGGAAAAAGGACAAATATGGAGGATGATACTAGCCACACACACAAAGAAATGTCTTAACTTGCAGACTAAAAATTGGCCAATATAATTTGAAGTCCACCAATTCAGATATAGAACTATTTTGTGCATTGGATGTTAATTTTTATTGATTAAAGTAAATCAAACAAGATATGGAATTGATAAATAAATCAACAGCAGTTAAAAAATAAAGCATAAGTTCAAATAAAAGAACAAAATTTTAAACATATAAGCCAAGATGAGAAGGTTCCCATCGAACATTGATAATAACTTCGATGCAAGGCTCCTGATTTGCACAATAGTCTTCGTTCCTCCATGAATGATTAGCAGAAGTAAAACTACAAAAGGGGGGCAGGGCAGGGGAGAAAAAAAAAGATAGTTCCAGACTTCCAATTAAGAGCTAATGAAATAAAGATATTTTTTTCATCCAGCAAATTAATGATACAATTAGATAAACTAATTCAAAACTCATCAATATTTAGAAGTTTGGAGAATCTTGAACTTTGTAGTTCAAACCTTTTGTCAAACACGTAATAAACAACTAACCAAGCATCTCCAAATCTCAAAAGTGAAATAAACAGAGTAAAAGATGTCTTACATGATTTCACTACCAACACCCTTATAAGAACTAGAACAACAGTTCGAAGCACTAATATAAGCAATGACTTTTGGTCTTATCATTCATTGGTTCTATTACCAAATAAGCATTTAAAATACTTGTAATATCCTTTAAAATGGTTATCAGGAATAAAAAAATAGTAATAAAAAATTGCCAACCTCGATGTGGCCAAGGAGAAGCCCCATAATTTCGATCTTCAATCTCAGTGGACAACACATGAGTGACGCAACTGACACCGTGGCCTGTGATAATTCTTTCTGATAAGGAAGTCGGAGAAATGAGAAACCCATTTGGGTCGAAACAAATCTCGCCAGTGGGACGACAGTGTCTCAAGACTGTGTGGCAGCTATTTGGAAGATGATGAAGAGTTTATCTGTGTGAGTTTGATGACGAAGCGTTTTGGCTTAAATTTGAGGGAGAAAGGAGAAGACGGAAAGATAGATGAAAGAATGTATTAGTGAACTTAATATGATTTAACTCTAATAAAAGGAAAGTAATGTTTGAGAATCAAACATACATATCCATTTAAATTGAAATAAAATTCCTATGTTTAGTGAAAACATTATATTCCTACTAAATTATTTTACTAATAAAAAATATTTTCTCAACTTCCATATAAAACATAAGTACAAGGAGTGTTTGATATACAAATAGCTTTTGATATTAGATATAAAATTTAATTTTAATTTATTATTAATATATAATTTTTTATATTATTATTTAATTATAAGTTATTAAATTATTAAAAAATTAATTAAATAATAATTTGTTAAAATATTAAATAGTACTAAATGAAATATAATTAAATGATAATATAAATAAATTTTTATATTAATAATGAATTAAAATAAAATATATCTAATAAAATATAAAAAAATAAAATACATGAGTGTATTGAATACGGGCTTTTAAGGCCCATGACCCAATAATAGGAATCCAAACCCAATAATTGAAAAAGGATCACCCTCCCAAGAAGGGGACCTTTGATGCCGAGACTCTCCCTCTATTACCCTCAAACTCTTTCCCTCTCCCACACCCCACACACTCTTACTTTTCATTTGGGTTTTTTATATTAATTATGTTATTTATATATTATTTTTATTCTATCATTTTTATATTATTTTTTAATAATAAAATAAAAAAAAAGGCACATTCCAACACATATTTTTTCTAATTTTTTCTTCTCAAACAAGAAGGTATAAAGATTTGGTATAAATAATTAATTTGTAAAGAACATTTTTCTTTTTATATCTTATGACTAACTTGATTGTCCAAATGTTTTTGCAAGTATTCCTACACCTACCGAAAATTCAACCAACAACTGAGCTTGGAGCACTAGAAACCAAGATTGGAACAATAAGTATCAAAGATTTGCATGTGTTTGATATTAAATTTTAAAAGAGTAAATTGCTATCCCCTCCCCATATATTGTGTTTCTTACGAAGACTTATCATTTATTATGAAAGCCTAGTAAAACTCTCTTATATTTATTTTAAAAAATGTTAATTACAACTGACTAGAAAATGTAATCAAACTTAACAAATTAGTTAGAGGGGCCGTTAGCTCATATATGTTTTATTGTCAAATATCATTTCTATATACCTTTATCCAACTTTATATATATAAAAAAATGATTTTAGTATCTAACTATCTGAATTTTCTTTTTCTTTCACTACAACAAAATATGCAATTTTCCATTGAATTTTCTAATAGATTCATGTCTGTTGGTAATTTTTATCATTTTCAATGGAGTTTTTAATGGATAATTTGGTGATTTAATGATATATATATATATATATATATATATATGAGGAGAGATCAATTGATACTTATCACTTACATCAATCACTTATACCACCTAATAACTTTTTATATAATATAATTTTTATCGATCCAACAGTTAAATTAAACCTACAAATCATGATGATCATTCTTGTCAAATTTCAAAAAATTAAACATCAATAAAGATGTAATCAAATAGTTCATGTTTTCTTATATTTAAAAAGTATATATTACGTTAATCTTTAAACATATTATTAGAGTACCAAATAATTTTAGATTAATGTAAAATTTTATATATATGATCTATATGATATGAACTTTGAATTTGACGGTGAATGTTATAAAAAAATCATTCAATAAAAAGTTAATCAATGGTGTAAGATTGAGTTTGATTTACATTAGTGTCAATTGATACTTATCTAATATTATATATATATATATATATATATATATATATATATATATATATAAACATAAACATAAACATAATAGGATTTTTGACGATTGTTAATTCACTAAAAATCGCCATTCTCGAGTTTTCTGCCAAAAACTGGCTATTCTGTTTTCTAATGAACTTAATCCTTTGAAAATTTATATTTATTCATGCATATCAAATTTAATGTCTGATTTTCTCTCTTCTTCTCGCTCACCGCCACGTTCTACTCCTTTCCTTTCCTTTCACCTACTCCATGCTGTCTTTTTCTCTTCCACCTCCTTCTCTCCTTTCTCCTCTTCTCCCTTCTCACTGAAAATTTTAAATTTCTATCATAAACTAGTTGACTGCTAAAAAAGATCTCCAGAAAGCCTTTTTTTCCTTTATGAAAGAAAGGATCATGAATCATATTGTTGTGAGGTAGTGGGCCCAGATAATAATAGCATGCATTTAGTGCAAATAATGCAGGAGTGTAAGGATAATTAACACAAAAAATTAACATGGTTTGGTTTAATAGCTCCACGAGCAAATTAAAGGCGATAACCAAATTTTATTAAAAGAAAATATATTTGAAAATAGAAAGGTGGTTTCATTTCATTTAATACCTAGAATAGCAATTTATGATACCATGCAATTTGTGAAACTAGATGTACAGGCAGCATGCATGGGATTAGCCGCTTTAATGGGATCTTTTATTCTGGCAGGGGGAGAAATTACCAAACGTCTAGCATACCCTTACGCTTTGCGCCAATGAGTCTTTTCTTTGAGAAAAAAAGAAGGAAGACTATGCCTTCGCCATATGAATATTAAGTAATAATAGCATGGCACTTCGAGTTCAATGTGCAATTTTTTTTTTCAAAACCATTGGATTATGTATTGAAAGAGTAGTATGAAAAAAAGGATATTTCCAATTTGATTTGATCTATCAGGAGTCTATTTCAGTGTCACAAACTTTTTTGTTTTCGAAACCAGAGTGGATTCACTGTTGGGGCAAGAACAAAATTTTGCATGTATTGAAAAACTAGATTTTTAAAAGATTAATACTGAAATATTAAGGAAAAGTTTGAGATATGTGTTATAGTTTGAGGGAGCCATGGCCCTCTCAAGTTAACACGTAGTTCCGCCCCTTAAAATTGTCCACAATTCAAATATCTTCATAGATTATAGGCCATTTTAAAATTTTATTTGTTACTAATGTTAAAAGTTGATTCTTTCACAATCTAAACTCTAAAGCCCAGTTACAGTGATGAAGTATACAGTTCAACATTACCTGATCAAGGTAACCCGTTGAACTAAACTAGTACAACACAGTCTAATCCTTATGAATTGGGGTTGATAAGTAAAGTGTATATATAACCAATATTATTGAACATTACATCACAAGGGATTGAAAAAGGAAGATTTGTGTCAACTACAAGAAAATTATACTTATGACCGATTATGATAGCTCCCAGAGGTGAATTTCTACCTTTTTTTTTTAATATAAAACTCTCATCGTGTAGAGGTTATCATTTCCCATATTCGTTTCTTCTATATATGATATATACTAAAATATTTCAGTGTTTTTTAGCAGACATATATAAAATGGAAGTCCGCAAGTTTATTTGGGTTAAACTTAAAACTAAATCAACCCATCTCATGCCCTTGATCGAACTTCCAGTGGATACTTTTCGACTAATTAAACAATATGAATTTGTTGCAAAAGTAAACAATATGCATCATTAGTGCTAAACCTCAAATTAATTGGGTTTTCTTACGTGAACCTCAAATCAGTGGTTTAATTCTGATAAATAAGTTTAAAATTGTTAGAAAATATAGTAGTATCTGACTATATGTTCGGCACAAGATAATTGAAATTATATGTAAAGAAAATCATAGGTATAAATTGTTTTTCATACAATTAAAGTGTTGTTTGTTTAACATATATAAAAATTTAGAAACTAAAAAAGGAAGAAAAGAAATTACAGACTTCAGGTTCAAGTCTGTTACATAAAAATTGACTTATTTTATAAACTCATTATAGCATATTTGTAAAAGATTATTTTTAAAAAAATTTACTTTTTTTTAAAAAAATTTCAATAAAATTTTAATTATAAATTATTTTAAATATAAAATAAATTAATTCAAACCCTAACAAACAAGAATATGAATTAAGTGAGGTTAAGCTATCAAGTTTGGTTCAATTTAAAAAGGTTAGACATATATTCAGGCTGCGATTGCATGAGGTCATGGGAATGACATCACACGGGGTGGACTGCAGAAGGATAATAGTGTGTTGAGTTTGCCTTTAGAAAAGTTCTGAACTACAATTTAAATAAAAATTTATCTCTTGTAATTTTTATTTAAATTATAATTCTAGAGTTTTAAAAATTAAACTAAATACACGTTAAGTAACGCGCTTAACGATCAAAAATGCCCATTCCTTTTTCTGAGCTCTGCACGACAAGTCGTTTCCACATCCAAAACATGAAAAAAAAGAAAAATCAGTATTTACTGTGTTTTTTTCCTTCTTAATCTGAGAATTTCTAAACTTATTCACTACCGAATCACGCTAGTTTAGTGAAAACTTTTGAAACTTGAGAGTGCCCAAAACAGGTCAATCTCACTGACAATGGGTGTCCAAATCCTCGAAGATTACAAATGTTGTCCCTTCGCCGGCCGCCGGTGGGTGCTGATCACCGGCGGCTGTCAAAGAAGGCAAGATTTTCGGCACGCCACCAAAATGGGAGGAGAGAGTTTCGTTTCCACAGTGATTTTGAAAACAGTTAAAAAGAAGAATACGGTAAGGTAACTGCTGTCTTCCTCTCCCCTCTCTCAAGTTGGTCAAAATCGAAAGGGCATTGGTGTCACTTCACACCAAGCCTGAAGAAGCTAAACCAATGGGAGCACAGGACAATGGCAGCAACAGCTTTGCCCAGACACGACGCCGTTTCTCACCGTCCACAACAATTCAGTGTTTCCTGATTTAACACCACAATTTCCTTGTACCATTTTTGGATATACATAGGCAAGAGACCAAACAGAAACAGGATGAAAGCATAAAGAAAAGATATGAATTCTTGGACAGAAACAGTAAAATTAGCTTCTTTTTTTTCCCCTTTTTCATTGTGCCTTTTATCTTTACAGAGGAGGGAGCTCAAAGCAAAACAAACCACGACAAACCCAAATATCACCCAAGAAAAAAGGAACCCAGAAAAGGAAAAAAGAAAACAAAAGAAAAAAAAAGCAGGACTTGAAAAGTAGTAAGATAATTGATGAACATTTGAACAAGTCAGTAGCAAGTGTGTAGTCCAAAATGGAAGAGACTCACAAAAGACCACTCCTCTTCCTCTTCCTCTTCCTTTGCCTTTGCTATATGCAGTAGTAGTACTAGTAGTAGTAATAGTAATAGAAGAGCAGCAAGTGACGACCTCTTTCCACTTTTTGATTAATAATACTTAATATCGTTGATTCCAATGGAAATGAACCATGATGATGAAATTGCAGAGGCGCATGCATCAAAGCCAGAGAGCCCCAGCTTCTTTGAGGAGAGGGACCAGGGTGCCATTGATGTGGCAGGCCATGACCCGGTCCATGGTGCCCACAAGCTTGCCGCCAATGAACACCACAGGGACCACGGAGGAGGAACCCAGAAGCCTCATCAGGGCCCTCTCCAGATCCTTCCCCCTTGGGTCCTCGTCCAGCTCGTGCACGGTTGGGTTCACCCCCATCCCGCAGAAGAGCCTCTTTATGGCGTGGCACATGCAGCAGGTGCTTATGCTGAATATCACCACCGCGTTCTCCGACGCCAGCCTCTCTATGCGCTCCAGCGGGTCGCCCACCACGGTGCTCCTCGGTGCCTCATAGCTCCCCCACGACGCCGTTTGGTAGTGCATTTTGGAACTTGGAAGCTGAAAGCACTGTTTCGGGTCTAGCTAGCTCTAGCTGGGGAAGAGGAAGACCAAAGAAAAAAAAAATTGAGTTATGTTGTGATAATGCAGAGAAGAGTTAAGAGAGTGGAGACGCTGGATCAGTGCTTGAAGAATAAGCAAGATGGAAGGTTTGAGTGTGAGAAGTGCTAGAGGCGAGAGCTGATATTTATAGAGGCAAGTTTAGGGAGTGTGAATGGATCATGTTGTGGTTAGAGTACTCTTAAATCATGGGGTGTGCTTCTTCTTTTTCTACAATAATATATAATATATATATAAAGTCGGTCTCGCTCTGTCCAGTAGTCGTCACCTTATGCAACGCGAGAGAGAGAGAGAGAGAGAGAGTGAGAGGATTTTATGCCATTTTATAAGTTTTTACAATGGAAATTTCTATAGATTATCTCAAAACCATATAAGTAACGAGGTTAATTAGCTTAACCTTGAAACAGGCACTTAATTCTTGGAGTGATGATTATATATATTTCAAAGAGAACTGAGAAGATAATAAGTGTTTACAATGAAATTAAAAATATTTTTATAAAATTTAATTTATTTAAATTATTTTATAAAATTAATTTTTTTAAATAATGAGTGATAATAGTATATAATTTTTATGAATTAAATTATAATTTTTATATTTAAAATTATATAAATAAAAAATATTTTTATAAAATTTGATTTATTTAAATTATTTTATAAAATTAATTTTTTAAAAAAAATAATTATTATTTTTTAAAAATATAATTTTAAAAAATCAAACAATATTCTTTATATATAAAAATATAATTCACTTGCAAGCACGAATGACGGTAACTCATTTTTATTATTTTAATATTAGTTAGTATTTATTTATTAATTAATTAAAGAAAGAAAAAATGGTGTGATTAATTGAAGTGAAGAGAGGGACGAGAAAGCAAAGGAAGAGGAGACAGAGAGAACAGGCTTTAACAGGAGGGAGCTGTTGGGTAATAGACGGCTGCCTACGTCGTTGTTGTCGGCCCTACGCGATCAAAACGCATGAAGTGGACATCACCATTCACCAACCATCTCTTCTCCCTTCTGAAAAATCTTTAAATATTCCAAAAGTAATATATTTAACTATTCATATTAAATTTAAATTTTATTATATATCACTTTTATTTAATTTAGCTATATATATATATATAGCGAATTGAAAGTAATACTTTAAATATATAAAAAAATTTCCTTCTTAAATATTTATGTTTCTTTGATTTGACGCCTTGTTTCATTTGCATTTCCTTTTCTCGGGACACTTCATTTCATTATTGCCCTAGCTAGCTAGTACTTTCCTAATTGTAAACAAAGCATAATAATTAAATATGTACCACGAGTCAAAAGAAAAATAAAACCCATTTATAAGTGAAGAGTAATATTCTGATAAAATAAATATTTATATTTCAATTCACACACTTCTACATTATTAAATTTTTTAATTAAAATTTATATTAATATAATAACAACAATTAACTCTTAGTATAATTGAATACATAAATTAATGAACTAAAATAATTGAATTTAATTTTTAATAAAAATCAAATTTTATTTTAATGTTATATTAAAAAATTGAACATAAATTGACAAATAAGTTAATCATTAATTGTTTAAATTAATTTTTATTTATTTAACACTGTTTACTTTTTATAACAAAACTTCTAAATTTGTTAATGACCATAAAGCTTCTTTCATTTCATAATTACGATATAAATAAAGATTTGACAGATGGATAACTCAAAAGAAGATCAAATGGAATGGAAGACAGGACCCACCGAGATCCTAAAACAGAAATAATAATACTATTAATTTCTAGTACTAGTATATATACCCGAATAATCTGTATATTTTGGATTTGGGCGGCTTCTGTGTTCAATTCCCCTTACCTGAATTGAGAATAACTCGAAACGATAAAAGAAGAACTTGTCAACAGAAGATATACACTATCCATCAATTACAATCTTCCTTAGGTATCACAATATATTTGACTTTAAAAGAAAAAAAAAAACAGATACCAAAATTTCAAGCTCATGCCTATTCCACTGGCTAGGCTCATCCTATATTTTAATTTCTTGGTAGGGTTATGCTCCACTAATCATCCTCTTAATTACACTTTTCAATGGGGTACATATTCTGGTTAATTTTCTCTCCAATGTGGTGTGGGGAATAAGCATCATTCATGTGGTCTAATTAGAAAACAATAATAGAAGTACTATCTAGGATAACCAAAAGTTTGGTACCTATAAATCACATGGAATCTAATGGATTGGATTGGATTGCATTATGATCAGTTTTTTATGGGAATATTTGGTTTCATTGAATTCCATTTAGATATGTTGAAGAGGAAATTTTATTCATATACACGCCCTGTATACTTGGCTGCATAAAGATCACGTGTTTATTTTTTTTTCTTTTCTTTTGTAGAGTATCCAAAGATTTTACTTCAAGATCACAAAAATGATACTATTTATAAAATAATCATATACAAGTCTAGTGACCATGTAAGATTAATTAGCACACATGCTATGATCTCATGGCTTACATCACGCATGCCTAATATATGCCTAGACTTGTACACTGCACGCCCAATGTGTAACAGTGCACTTTTCACAATTTTGGTTCAGCACCCAGTGTGCTAGTATAGTTTAAAATTTTCCAATATGGATGCAAGTTTCTCTTTTACCTTTGTTCTCTTTTGCCCCATTTTTCAAATTTTTGGAAAGAAAATATTATAAAGTACTTGTGAAACAAGTGCAAACACTAATGGAGATAATCAGTCCTACAAAGAGGAGAAAGGAGGGCCGTACAGGATGTTCCAGAGACACATATGCGCATGTTTTGGGAGAGAGAGATTTATGGGCGAAGAAAAAGATAATGATATTATTCGATATTTCGATTGTGCTTGTCGGGTTCTTCTTTTTTTTTTATTTTTTTTTTGTTTTGGGGGTTTAATTTATTTCACTGAGCTTAATATTATGTGTGTGTGTGACGTGCGTATTTTGTGTTGCAGATTGACAGGAATGCCATTGAATCATTCTTCATTTGGGTCAGCCTTAGCTTTAGAGGAGTTTAGGTTCTAGAGTGGTCATGCTCAACAAAGCCTGGCCTCTGCAAAATAGTCGATTCAGCTAGTAGCCTAGTACAGCCCTCTCCTTTCTGGTGCCTGAAAAGCTTGAAAGGATTGAAATGCCATAACATATATATATATATATACCTTTAACCTCTTTTTTCGTTTTCTTTAACCCAAAATTTTTGGCAAGTCCGGTAATAGAATTTGCATTATGGTCAAAAGTAAATTAACGGTTTTAAAAGAACTAATCAACGGCCTAAGGATTCATTCAAAGTTGATCCAAGTGATGCTAAAAGATGGGAGTAGAGTTTTTTTTTTTTTCAGAGTATCTTTAAGAGATGAATCTCTTAGGAGGTTATGTTTAGAATTTTAAAAGAAATAAAAAAGAAATGAATTTAAACATAATAAAGAAAAAGAAAAAGAAGAGAATTGAATGTTAATTTAATAATTCTTTTTTTTTATTTAAATATTTGAAATTTTTTAAAATTCTTTAATTTAAAATATTTTTAAAATATTTTTAAAAATTAATAAAGGAAAATTTTAAAAAATTATTTAAAAATTTTTATTTTCTTTCTTTTTTTTATAAAACTTTTATATAAAAAATAGATTTATGATAATTTTTTTTCTTTTATTTTTTTTCTTAACCTTCAATCTAAACATAACATTAAAATATGATTAAGCATCAAAGTGAGGACTTTTCTCAAAAATAATTATTTTATACAAAATTGAATTTCTATTGCTGACATTAATCCTTTGAAAAAACTCGAGTCTCTTTCACTTAAGTAAATGGGGGGTAGAGTTTAAGTACGTAGATTTCATTCTTGGAATTTTTTACAGAGAGAAAGTGAAGGGAAAGCACAGTTGGATATAATATATAGTGTCAAACTTCCACTCCGAAGATTTTACCTTTTTTGGTGAAACAAGGCAAAGGAGTAAAAAAGAAACAGCAACGTAGGGAGTGCATCGACTGGAAAACTTTACATGAACCGTCTCATCAACATGAAAACAGAGTAGGGCCAATACATGTTTTTTCTTCTTTTTCTCTCTCCCTCTTTTTTCTCCCTTTCTTCATTGCATCAAGACGCAGGTCTTTTGCTCTTTTATGACCATAAAAAGGTTAAAACAAATAGAAAAGAATGAGTTCCAATTCATGCCACAGCATTTCCAAACTTTAGGTCCATCATTGCCCCAACAATGAACTTTGCTTACGGTGATATGACATCATGCAAAAATATGAGAGAAAATTATTCAAGCTCATTCCTCATCTTTGCGTTAAATTCACTTCAAAATGTACTCATAATCATATATGACTAATCGGTAAAAGTAACATACTTGTACAACTAATGCCTCCTGCTGTAACTGTGGTACAAAATATCAGAAGATAACCACATAGAAATTATCAGTGATCACCTGCTATTCATTTATTGGCAACTTTCATAGAAAAGGGAATAAGGCCAAACAGAAAAAAGAAAGGTGATAGGTGTGTGTTTGGATTAGAGTTTATAAATTTGATTTTGTATGAACTTAATTTTACAAATTTAATTTTAGTAAAAATTAGATTTGAGTAAAATAATTTATATTTAGTAAAAAAATTATGTTCACTAAAAAAATAAAAAATAATTACTTTAAATCATATGAATTTTTAAAATCAGAATCACGTTAAAAAAATAATATAAATACTAAAAAAATAAGACAAAAAAATAAGTAAAAGCTCGTTTAAGTCTCAAAAAAACTTTAACAGTGCAAATGCCTATCCAAACACAAACATATTACTGGATTTTGATTTTTGAGGGGAAATATGGAGTTAAAAAATAGAGTCTAAAGCATGTGATGAAGTAAAAGAAACAAAAAATGAAAAACTGTTGGAAGACGGGAGGTTTTGTTACATGATGAGGAGGAGAGAACGTGAATGATAATGGTGTTGGGGAAGGCAAAGGCACAACACATGAACATGTCGCCGCAGAAAGCCGGCGGCACTGTTCTGGTCTGCTCACGACAACCGTTAAAATGATAGGCCAACCCCATTGCGTGTCGGCCATTTAATTTCTTCCTAGAAACTCATTAATTTGTTTGCTTCCCCAAGTGTTAATTGCCTCAGTTTTTTGGGGGTGAACAAGAGAACAAAAAGCCAGCTTTTGTTATCAAGATTAGCCTCGACATGCAGCTAATTATAGTGATCCTATTCTTCTTGATGGCTCAGCATTAGCTGCTCAAGATAGGAGTTGCTAACTACGTCATTTGTTTTGGTAAGGGCATTCATAATAAATATTTAGAGGATAAATTTTTTTGTTATTTAGCTTATGTAGGATAAAATAGCAACCCATATAACAAATGTGATATATATTTAATGATATTGTGTTAAAGAGTTGTCTTACGCTAAATGTACCTCTAAAATTTTTATAGATTTTGTTAATGTGTACCTTAAAGACACAGGTTAAGGAATTAAAAATAAAAATTATTATATAAAAAATAGAAACATTTAATGTTTTAAAAATTCAAAACATATTTAATATTTTTTTTAAATAATTAAGATGATTTAATAAAGAATAATAAATGTTATTTTTATTCTTTAACCTATGTGAGCACACGTTAACAAAACTCAATTTTTATAGGATTTGACTTGATGAGAGAATTAAGGAAGTAAATTTTAACTTTATAATATATTATATATGTGTATGTATTTCACTCAACTATTAATTTTCTTATCAATGGTTATAAATCCTCACTTTACCCTCTAAGTACATGTTTGGATTAGCTTATTTGGTATTTAAAATAGTTCATAATCAAAATTTTACTAAAAAAATTTTTAAAAAAATATTTTTTTCCTAAAAATTAAACTGAACTAAACATATGTTAAATCTCACTTTAGATAAAGAAATTATTACATGCTTTAGAGCATAATAAATACATGTTTCATGAAACATCTTTACTATTAATTTTAAATTATTGACATAAAAATTTATATAAAATTTTTTTAAAATTAATGATGGAGATGTTTCATGAAACATATATTTATGGTGATTCAGAAACGTACAATAATTTTTCCTGGACCAAATCTATTTTTATATTATATCATATATTAATTAAAAACAACTCTCGATATTAGTAATTAATGGATGGTTGGACCGATATTGATTAGTCCAAGTCTCTTTGTTACGTTTTGGACAAACTTAAACTCGACATTATAATGGCACGAGACAACTTAAATTTACAGAATGTCTCAAGGCTGAACTCATCCCAACTTTAAAATCCATAAGATGAAGGGTGTGACTGATTATCCATCACCACTAATGAACCTAATCTCATGTGGTCAACTGCAAGGAGTTAGCATCTATATGATGACACTAAGGATTTTCTTTAGTATGAAGTGAAAAAAAAATTAAGATGAAGTTTAGACAAAATGATATGAGAGAGTCATCTCCAAAGAAACATAATATTTTAAAATCACTCAAACTGTAAGCTGATATCAAGAATTTTTTTTTTTGTACGGGGAAGTGCAAAATAAAACCAAACATAAATATAAACACACACACACACACACACTAGACGACTTGAAAGAACAGATATGGATGAAGTTGAAAACGAAAGGGGGCGAGGTAGCTTGTTGAAGTTGCAAAGTGAAAAGGAGTGGCATATTCTGTAAATTGGAGGAGACAAAAGTATGGTACCATAACACGCGTGGGAGTGATAACTAGTAACTAGGTGGGGGGGATGGTACAGAGTGGCGCGGCGCATAAACACTAGATGTGGATGTTCCCATCAAGATGTGGATGTTCCCATCCTCTATCTACATCTGTCTTTCTACGTTGTGCTCTTCTTTGAGGCTTTGAAGTGACCTGAGTGGCCGAGTCCACAGCTTTGGTTCACTTCCCATGGCGTGAATGAATATATTATTTATATAACAAAACAGTCCATGCTTCGGGTTACTACATTCACTTGCACCCAATTTAAAAATCCTTGTCCCTTCTACTTGGACTACTACTATATTTTATTTGCTCAACTTGATTTGTGTTTATATGGGTTTAAGGTGAACAAGGATTGTATTGTTTTTCAATTTAAAACCATGGAGTAACTATTTAAAATTCTTTTAAAATAAAATTATTTAAAATTATATTATAACTTTATTTTAAAATATTTATAATTTTATTTTATAATTTTGCTGGACAATGCATCTTTGCGTCACTTTTTGGATGACATGTGAAAAAAAAAGTCATGTTCTAACTTATTTTACACCAACAGAATTTATCACTTATCTAATTAAATTAATCATATTTTATATCACATCATTTTAAAATATCATAATCACTCAGATAAGATAAAATTTCTTAAATATCTAGTTTGATATGATGGAAAAGAATAGAATGACGATGAGATCCCCGTTCCCTTGTTTGATAAAAAAAAATCAAATAGGGATTACCTATTCTTTAAGAAATATCAGTCATTTCATTTTTGAAAATGCTCAATTCTTTTCATTCACATTCTTATTTCTATTCTTCTTTCTATTCTATTCTCTTTCTTTTCATGGTACCAAATGTGTACTAAGAAAATTATACCTTATCCCTGAGTGATTTTGGTATAAATGGTTAATTCAATTTAAATATCTCTCTCTTATAGAAGGAATCGATTTACACCAGTATAAGAATCAAACTCTTACACCAATATCTAACCGTTGATTTCAATTTGATCTGATAGTTTAAAATAGCCTAATTTAATGAAAAAATATACTAATATAAATTACATTTAATAATAAAATCTATCTTTAATGAAGAAAGATATTTTGATTCTGTTCATTAAATTAAAAAATAAATCAAATAACATATTTATTTTTTAACAAAAACATAAATTATTATAATTTTTAATAAATGTTAATAAATGGCATGACATATTAAAAATTTATTAGTTACTTGAAATAATATTCAAAATATTAATAATACTTATACAAATATTTTAAGAAAATATTTTACGTAAATAATATTATATTTAATTATAGTGTTCAAATTCTTATTAGGATTTACTGTTATATATTACAATTATAAAAAATTTAAATAATTAATTAATATAATTACTAATATAATACCAAATAATAATAATATATTTATTTAGTATTTTGTTATATAGTTAATTAATATTATTAATTATATATTTTAATTATTATTTAACAATCTATTAATACATTAGTAATCTAATTATTGGAATATATATTATTATCATCAATTATTGATTTTTATGATAATATTTTATACATATTTTATAAAAAATGTAATTTTTATTATTTTATAAAAAATAATTTATTTTTAAATCTTTTTCATTTTTAAAATTTAATACATAGAGAAAAATTATCTTTTTTCATTTAATATAGATTATTTTATTCTCTCTACATTAAATATAAATTTACTATATCTTTTTTTACTAAATTAAGTTATTTTAAACCATCAAATTAAATTAAAATCAACGATTATATTGGTGTAAAAGTTTGATTCTTATATAAACCGATCCTCTCACACACACACACACACACACACACACACACACACACACACACACACACACATATATATATATATATATATATATATATATATAATTGGGTCAAATTGAAGGTACTATATTGATTGGCAATGAAGATGAAACATGATTAAGATCTATCTCCTAGGTTATCCATGAAGCAGTTGGTGTTGGGGTCCCATTCCCACTATGCCACCCATTTAGGAAGAAGAAAGAGAGCAACATCACTTTGTTTGCTCTTAGATTAATTAGGATGTGTGCTGCACTGTCTCTCGGTCTCCTCGTCAGCCACTTGAATTCGATCATTTTTCTCTTTAATTCTTTTGGTTTTCAGTTAGGCAGCAGACAGGCAAGCACACTAGCACGCCCCCAACCTCCCCCTTACTTAATTAACGCATTGCTTCTCTCTCTCTCTCTCTCTCTCTCTCTCTCTCTCTCACACACACACACACACACACACACACACACACACACACACAAACCCAAAGAAAAAGACACACCCATACGTAGAAGAATAATGGTGTTGTCATGGCGATGATTTATGAGAAGCAAAGTCTGACGCAAACCCAACTTTGTTTTTAACACACTAGAAAAAGGTAGGACCAAACCAAACCCTAGTTCGCAAACATCACAAGTAAACTCTGGTTGAGCCGTTAAAGCAAAAGACATGACGGCTTTTCTCAGCTTTTGTTCCTCAACTATGCTAGCAAGCTGACGTTAGCTCGACGTTGACTGCTTTTTTCTCTTTCTTCTCTTTCCACTATTATTTTTATCTTTTTTTTATATTTTTTTTATTTTGTTCTGGAGCAAATAGTTCCATTAGTAATATATTTTTCTTTGCCCTTTTGCGTTTGTCGTTTTCACTTTGAGCAGCAACAGCATGCACACACACCACCACCCAAGAAACAGAACAGGGCAAGTTCCATTCCTGTAATCCTGAGAGAGGGAGGGGGGGCTTCAACACCCAAGGCCATGTCCATGCCCCTCTTATTTTTAGGAATCTAATGCCAACTTTTTCATTAAATAAGCGAGGAACTGTTTTTTTTTTTTTAATCTTTTTTTCCCAGTTTTGAACTATAAAGCAAGTCTACTCAAGGGTGTATCGGTGTTGGGATCTGACGGTGCTTTTGTCTCACCTTGTGTTTCCACACTGTCATTCAGTTTCAGGGTATGTCTGTCTGTCCCTGTGCTGTTTGGGAACCCAAATATCATATCCTCATCACAGATTGGTGCACTTGCCTTTCACTTAACAAAAGGTGTTTAATTGCTGAGATTTCTTCTCTGTCATGGGTTGATTAAAACTTCAAAATATATAGTAGCATTTGTTTTGCACAGCATGTCTTATTTAACTACAGCCTGCAAAATCATTAAGAGTGGGCTAGTAATAAAGAGTTTAGATAATTTACAAAAGTTCATAAATTTAAATTTTCATACTACGATTGTAGAATAAAAAAAGAAAGAGAAATTTAGCTGCAAGCCTGCAGGAACGCATGCATGCACATGCTAATGATGCTGTGGTCAAAGACATGTATATATATATATATATAGCAAACACACACAAAGGGTACATAAATCTTTTGAATTAATGTGTAATTCAATCGAAACCAAAAGGAACTTTTTCTTTGTCAGGTAAAGTATTCTACTTGACCAGTTGAAGAAAGTGGGAAAGAGAAGAGATCACTGTATATAGAGATAGATATATCTTTAGGGTGGGACTTGACTTGAGAGAAAAAAGGTTGGTCACACTCGTTGCATCCCCAACAAAACTTTTGTTGCATTCCTAAACAGCTTTTTGTCTCCGAGCTGTATTTTCTCTTTTGTTATATGCATGTGGGTTTGGTCCTAATTAGGAACCCTCGGAACCAAGTTGTAATCCCCAAATTCATGGGAACTCACATCTGACCCTTGTTTGACTAGAAAGATGGAGAGGAAGGGATACCCTTCACGGTCAAATTAATTAAGACTTTTAAAGGCAAAGGGCTATCATGTTCTTTGCGCTGTTCCATGTTATGTTATGATCATGGTGTGTGGGCAATGCTCTCTGCCTCTGTCATGTCCACTAACTCTTTCTCCTGCTTCAACTCACCTTGCTTTTAGGCTTTTACTCTCTGCACTGTTCAAACTTTTACGTTTAAAGTTCAAACTGAGTGGCCAATACCGAGAAGTAGAAACGGAAATATGTTAGGACCGTTAGGTTTAGGTTCAGCTTTCTTTAAACAGATTTGGCTTATTTTGCAAGATACTAAACATAAGCCTGATCTGACACAAATTTTTTTTTTGGCTTGACCTCTTCGTAAAAACATAAAGCTGGACTTTACAAGTCTATTTATAAGTTTATATTATATAAAAAATTTTAAATAAATTAACAAGTATAGATTTTTAAGGTTTTGAATAAACTTAAGGTTTAATCAAAATTATTAAATTATGTAAAAAATTAATAAATTATATAAAATATTATAACTTTTTAATTATATATTCAAAATAAATAAATAAGTTAACTTATTAAATTAAATAAACTTTGTTAAAAACCTAAGTTTGGTCTATTTAGCTATAAAGGCCTTTTAAAAAGTTTAAGGCCTCATTTGTATAGCAATGCAAAAAATAGGCTAAGATATAAACCTTCTAATAGGCTACCTAGTCTAATCCTAACCCTATCACGAAAATTACCCGTTGCTATTCTCACATCATGGACATGTGATTGTTCCATCACCATGCATCCTTCCTATATGGTAAGGTGTATGTATATTTGCATCAAGTAATTAAGTGTATATTTGATAAAGTTTAATTTTTAAAAAAAATATTTTTTTAAAATTTTTTTAATAAAATAATAAAATTTTAATTATAAAATATTTTGAACACAAAATAAACCAAGCAAACATTCATTAATACGAGTATCTAAATAATGAAACCACGAAGCAGTTAGGAATCCAAGTGACGCGTAGAGACTTGATGTGATTTTATTTTTACTCGACCGATATGATATGATATTAGCATTACTCATTCTCTTATGTCAACACCTTTGCTTAGCTAATTGCAGATATATACAAGCAATATTTAATAGAACACAGATTATGACACAACTGAATAATATAGAAGAAAATACTAATAATTAAAATATTAAAAGAATGAAAAACTTTAGGGTATCCTAAGAAAATATTAATTAATGAAAAACAAGTAGAAGTTCTAAATAATATATTATGTGACAATTAAATGGATCTTAAATGATAGTTTTTTTAGTAGCTCACAAGTTAAAACCCATTTTGACTAGACTGTGATATAGTTTAATTTCAGTCATTAAAAAAAATTATCAATTTTTTGTACCATTGATACCTGTATTCATTTGGTATGCAAGGGAAAATATGAATTGCATACCAAATTTTTACACCTATTAAATTCTTCTGTGTGCAATTTTATCTATTTTTTTGTTACATTAACTTTTGAAATGTGTTCAAACTTTTTTTTCCTGCTAAAGCATTTTATTTTAATAAATACGAAAGCAACAAAAATGTAAATCGTCTCTCTCTGCACTATTATTTTTTGAGGTTGAAGATCTTCAACTTGTTGACAAATTTTGCGAATGAAAAATATAAGCTCGTACCTTCACAATCTCATCGAGTAATATTAACAATTTTGTCAGAAAAATCTCACCCAAATGTAGGACCAATACCATGGTTTCAGATCGTTGACGATATGTAAAATGGATATCATGTACAATTGATCCAATGGTCCCTGCACAGGTGTGATTTTTTCAAAAGGTTTTATTAACGTGTGCCGCATACGTTAAAAAATTAAAAATATAAATTATTTTATAAAAATAAAAATATTTTAATATTATAAAAATTCAAAACACATTTAATTATTTATTTTTTTAAGTAATTAAAATAATTTAATAAATTATAATAAATATTATTTTTATTCTTTAAAATAAGTGTTAATAAAACTCTTTTTCAAATAATAAAATAGCACTACTCTTTATAAGCAGTGATGAAATTGAAATTAAAATGGTGTTTAGTTTATTTTTTATTTTTATTTTCAGTTGATATATTTTAATAATTACAAACACATCACCTTAATTTTATTTTTCTGTATTCAAAATTGTCTAAAAGAAATAATAAATACAAAAAATACTTGTTTCATAATTTTTTTATAAAAATGAAATAAAATAAATACAACGGTAGTATTTTTATAATTATTAATAAAAATATGTCAACTGAAAAATAAAATGCAAACCAAACACCCTATTATTTTTTTTATTGTAATTTCATTCTCGTCAACTTGCAACTTGCAAATGTAATGCTTTATTTTATACCTTCCTTTCATTACTTTAGATCCCCAAGCCCACCCTTGTCCTCAATTAGCTCAAACCCAAGTTTTTATAAACACAATTTACACAAGGTTTTCTAAGTAAAAAAAAAAAAGTCATGTATAACTCAAATAAATGTTTATAATTAACTGCCCCCTAGTACATAGTTTTGGCTCCAGCACAACATATAAATCCATAAAATACAAATACAAAAAGACTAGTCTGTACATATAACTGGCCATCTGCAGAGGAAGATGCAGATCATTTGAAGAAATGCAAGCTGGCTTTGACTGATTCAGCAGACGAAGGTAAGCCCCAAGCCTCCAAAACCACACATCTAACAAGCCCCAAGCCAATAATATCAGCTAACTTTTACAAAACACCAAAAGATAAATAGCCCTACTCAACAAAACCGTTATCCAAATTGTAACACAGAATGAAATTATTTCAACTCCATAAAATTAGTAGCAGTTAACAACTACAGAGGTTACAAAACATTTACTATGTGCACATCTGATTATAGTAACAATCAGCTTCCAATAGCAAGGTTATGATGCAGGAAGTACAGAGGCTTTCCTCAGCAACCTTTCCTTACCTCCAAGTAACTTTAGGACCAGGAATTCTATTGTCGAGAAATTGGGGCCATGGGCATTGATGAGGGCTGGTTATAGTAATTTCCATCTGAACCCTGAAACTGATAACTCATTGGAGCAGGCGCAAAAGGGGAGACACTATTCAGGGACGTAACAACAGTTGGATAGGCTGCCATTGAAGGCTGTTGTGTCATGCCATAGCTGTATGCTATACTGCTAATTGATCCAGCAGTCTGCATGAACTGTGGCACTGGGTAATGTGGCAGTGGTGGTAGTGGCGGCAATGGGGGAGGTGATGATGAGGGTGGAGGTGGTGGTTCATTGGGATTAGATTGCTGGTTGGTCGTAGACACATTGTGTTGGATAGATTCAGGAAGTGAAAAAGGAGGAAGTGGTTGTTGTTGAGAATTGTGAGATGGTATATAAGATGACTGGTCATTCTCAAACTTAGTCCTCTTCTCAGAATGATAATCAGCAGAAGACTCCTTAATCGGATTGCCTATGACCCCTTCTGATGCTAGGGAGGATAGCACATAAGACAACATTTGGGCAGAGGATGTTGAAGCAGTCAGCTTTGCTGCCACTGCAGCAGCTGCTGACTTGCGTGGATCTTCCTCAATGTGTCCAGCTTTTTGAGGAAAAGATACTTGCGGTGTGTACATTAACGGAGCTGATTGCTCCCTATCCCCAGAAATAAAACTTGGAGGTGTTATGGAGGTTTGAATTTCCTTTGAGCTCTGCTCAGCTAATGACTGAATATTGTTGCCATTCAGTAACTGTCGAGAGGGGTTACCCGCCTGCTCTGACTGAACACGTGCAGCCTGAAATGTTAAGGATACAAACACTCGATGTGAAAGATAACCAATGCCATATCAAATTACAATTCTCACATAATAGCATAAGATATTGATGAATAGTAGTTTTCTTCTTTTTGTCCCCAGTTGACAATATTGAAGAAAAATCTACTCCATGCCATCTACTCATTAGAACTGAAACTAAAGCTCAAAGATATATAATAAAAGCCACACTATCTTAGAGAGTTTTGATATCCACCCCAAATAAACATCCAGTTGTAATATTATTTTGATAAGGTCTCAAAATTATAAATAACCAATATAACAGGGAAAAATGTGTAGATCATTGGAGAAAACATACCATTGTTTTTAATGGGAAAAGGAAAAGCATAGGATTGAAGAATAGTTCCAGATACTCCTAAATTACGACTTACAGACAAACTTCTTCCCCCCGCCCCCCCCCCCCCCCCCAAAAAAAATACAAAAAAGTTTTTCATGACTTCGACTTCTCTTTGCCTTCATCAATATATGTTACTGTTAAGTATAAAGTGATTTGAAATAATTACAAATCTTTTCACGCCATAATTAAATAAAGCCTTCAATGCATGCATAGCATCTGCAAAAAGGTTATGTAGTATTAAATTACATGCATTATAACCAATTTCCACTACTTTATCAAGGCTACCACGTTTATCAGTTTCATGCTGGCCAAGTTCTAAATTCCTGCAGTGTAGATCAGGAAAAAGAACTATAATTATGGCTATTGTTATTCTTATATTTTATTACCACTGGTGATGCAGAGCCTTTTTCCAATAGTTTAATAAAATGGAAGTATAAATACAAACCTGAATCTGGCTACGGACTTGACCCAGCTTGAATTCCTGGGAACAAAACCACTTAGTAATTACATACTATAGTTATCAGAACTTTTGTAAAGATAAACAGTCTTAAAAAAGAACCTGATCCTGGAGAGCCTCTCTCAGGTGAGACACAAGGCTAGCTCTTGATGATTCTATTGCCGTTAATTGCTCGATGCAGTCCCTCAGTATGGCATTATGCCCCTGGAGCTCATCCACTAGTGCAGATCCATGGAATTGCCCTAAGCATTGACAAGTGACGAGCAAAGGATATCCAATAAGATGCAATCAACAAGTAAACCAACTTAACTAAACACATCAATAGAAAAACACTCCTAACATTTTTTTACTTAACATGTCACACATATACAAAGAGCATGAGATGAATAGGTGATTTAATATAAAGTTAAAATCAGATATTGACTTTAGCTAATGCAGTCAAATCAATAACAACAAAATGACGCAGGACAAAGGCTTGGTCCACGTAGCTTCTGTGGCCCAATAGCATCGATTCACCTAATAGGCTTATTATAACTTTTATAGGACTTTTTAAAGATATATTATTTAATTATTTAATTATTTTAGGTAATTTAAGTTAATTATGGTAGAACTAGACTCCTTAATATATGGATTAGTAAATCGTAAAAGATTGCTTACTTGCTATCTTTTGGCTGTGTTTTGTGGGTTTTGCCCATTCTCTCTCTCAACATCTATTGAGTGCTATGTATTTTATCCTAGGACTTCCATTCTGCATAACAAAACCAAGAATTCTGAAAATCTTTTAGCTAGCTTCTTATTGCTTATGCTTATAACATTTCCTGAAAAATTCAAGAGTGGTAGTGGTGATTGAAGGAAGAGATGATAGCATGACAGCTACCTAGATTAATTAGGGTCTAGAAAACTACCCACGTTCCATATTTTTCTTCCCTTTATTTTACTAGTTAACCCAAATTTACATTTGGAAAAAGAGCATACAAACCCCCTAAACTTTGGATCATTTGCAAATAGACTTCTGAACTTTAAAATAATCTTAATTAGTACCTAAATTATAACAATTATATAAATCAACCCTTCCATCCACTTTTCATCTATTCTAAATTGAATAAAAAAATTTTAAAGTGAATGAAAAATGGATGGAAAGGTTGATTTATGTAATTGTTATAATTTAGGTACTAATTAGGACGATTTTAAAGTTTAGGAGTCTATTTGCAAATGACCCAAAGTTTAAGGGGTATGTATACTCTTTTTCCTTTGCATTTTGTGTGTGGCTGAGTTGGCTACTTGTGTCAAACCAAAAACACCAATCAACCTTTTGGCATTCAGGTAGAACATATATACAATAATAAAAGAAAGACTAAACCACAAATTTGGTCCTCTAAAGATTGTGTCGACATTACTTTGGTCCTCCAAAGAATGTTTACATCAATTTAGTCCCCGAATCATAGAAGGTGACATCATTTTGGTCTTTTGAAAAAATTAACGTCAATTTAGTCTCTCGATTATTGAAAATGTCATTAATTTTAGTGCTTCGATTATAGAAAATTAACATCAATTTAGTCCCTCAATCATAAAAATTATGTCAATTTAATCTCTATCCACACATAGAAGGACGATTTTGATGTCACTTTATGTGATTCAAGGACTAAATTGATATCGACATTCTTTGAAAGACTAAAGTAATGTCGACACAATTTTTGGAGGACCAAATTAGAGGTTTACTCTAAAAGAAAATTAGCAATTAGTTATGAGTGCTCAAGATAGACCACTCATATGCATGAATCACAAATTCACAGTTACTACAAATAAGCAAGAAAGTATAAGCAATTGATATACCTGAATTACTATCATGACCTATTTCCTTATCTACTTTCTCAAGACTGCTAATGGCGTTTCGGCATTTGTTCAATACAGTTTCTTCGTCTGTCTGCCCTCCATAAACAACATGATAACCTGAAACTATTTTCTCCAATGCATTCCCAGCAGATGGCCTCTGTAAAAGTTAAGAAATAAAGTTTAGGAGATGGAATCAGCATGCAGAGCTTATATAAATGCAGCAGGTACACAAAATCATTAATAAATACAAAAACAATTACCAGTTTTAAGTTCACAGGTTTCCCATTATGGCTACTATTTTCCACATTCCTCCTGACAAACTCTTCCTTAAGAATTTGACCGCGAGAACCAAAAACTTTTCTCTCTTCCCATATACCAATCTGCATAAAGGAGGAAGTTGTAATACAATGAAAGAAATTTCAAACAATGCCAATGTTTCACATTATTTATTTTACTATTAACATTTAAAGTACAAGAGAAACATGAATCAAAAACAAAATTACATTTTTTATCATTTGCCTTAAGAGATGGGAGGGAAGGGATACCAGAATTCTAGCATTCCTACAAGCAAATGGCATTTCATTATAAGAGAAATACTAAACCAGCCAATGATTAGGCATGGTGAGTTGAAGCAAAGAGCACATATTACAATTGAGAAAATTACAGCAACCAGTAACCACCGAAATTTAGGAAAATTAAAGAATGTTTTTCCATTTTTCAAATATTACACAAATCTCTAAAAATGTCACAGAATAAACACTTTCTTTTTTTGGAACTATTACATATGTACAATACCGGGTGGGGGAGGGTTAAATGGTATATGGAGGGGAAAACTGGCCACAGCCAGGTCCAAACCTGGGCTGTGGTTGTAACACAGCCATCCAAATACCAGCAGGTCAGAGGCCAACAATAAACACATTAATATAACAAAATAACAACACTACAAAAATGTAGTTATTCCAGTACAGAATATATCGTTATTACATTTAAAAAAAACTGATATTGAACAGTTTCTTGACAAAGGAGGGAGATCACCTAATTTAATCTAATCATAAAAGAGGTAGGTGTAATTCATTGTTATAGACAAGAAAGATTGTATGTGCTGGTTTAGTCCAGGTGTCTAACAAAACCTTCCCATTCTAACTTTGAAATTGGCCAAAAACCTGATCAAAATTAAAATCAATCCCAGCACAGCTGATCATCAATATATATTACAGAACAAATAACATGAAGTTGATACAATAACAACCAAGCCTATTCCCCCCAATTGGGGTCAGGTACATGCATGAAGTTGATCATTAAAAAAAAGAAAAGGAAAAAGAAAAAACATACATGACTGCAAACTCAAAACAGTCGCAACATAGAACAAACAAGAAAGAGAATAATATTAAGAAAAAACAAATGTTTAGAACCACAAAGAATTGTATGATGAAAGAGTCTATACTTGTATGGTAAGCTCAATCCAAGGTTATGTGTTGCCGTTAATACAGACACATAACAGGATCAAAATATAATGACACTCAAGCAACTTAGGCTGCTTTTTAAGTTTTTATTAACATAGGCATATCTATTAACAGTGTGATCTAGTGAACTTCTAAAGAGTATCTCTGACAAAATTACTGATAGTTAAGTTCAGACTTCATCTCCAACTGAATCAGACAATGCCTCAATTCAAAAACGGCAACTGTTATCAAAATAGACATCCAATCTTCATACAACACAAGACTAAGATCAACATTTTTAACTTGTTGTCTAGAGATACGTTATAACCAGATCAACTGAGGTAAGTGACGAAAAGTAGATGGTAAAACAAAACCATTTCCAGTTTAACAGACCAAGGAATCTGCTATTTGGGGGGAAAGATGCCAAATAACATATCCACTATCCACTAAATAATGATTGGATAAAAACAATAAAATTATCATCATTGTGCATTTTATCAGAAAAATTTCCCAACAGAAAACCTGATCATTGATCCACTAAGTGCATGTTTGGCAACAGCTTATTTTAAGGGAAAAATCATTTTTTTTTTCAAAAACTCTCTCAGTAAAGTTTTGGTTATAAGTTGTTTTGAACACAATAAGTTAATCCAAACACACGCTAACAGTGAGCTTGTGACAATAATAATTTCAATTCTGGCCCATCTAAACACCATACTATTCTATGCGAAATCAACTTAACACAACAATTTGTAATCAATGTAGAAAGTTACTGCCAAAAATCTTTGCCCTTTTCTTTAATCTGTCTGGACCCAACATTATACCTAGCCTTTAAATTAAAAAATTCAAAAGTCGGTACCAGAGTTGAAAGTTAACCAAAAGACACATCAATCAAAGGGCTTTGCATTAATTTACAAGTAGCTAGCTATGAGTGAAAAACATATGAGAAGAATAGCTAGCTTGCTGCAATTGCAAGTACAAGCATAAGGGGAATTTGGTCCAAAACAGTAGCTACCTGATGTACAAAGGAACAAGAACCTTAACTAGATGTCTAGATCAGAATACTTTCTTAATAGAATACTTTATTTGGCCTTTTTGGTGAAGGCTGGGTGTGCCCTCGGTCATTGGACCAATTTTTTGTGAACTGTTTCAGTGGTTTTAGTAGAAGTAAAGAGGCTAAGTTTTTATGGCAATGTGCAATCTATGCTACTATTTGGTGTATCTAGTTGGAGCATAATGCTCATATTTTTAAGGAGGTACAGCAGCTGATTTGGGATAAGATTAGGCAATTGACTTCTATTTGGTGTAAAGCACATGTTCTTTTTAACGGGGTTTCCTTAATAGATATGCAGATGGTTTGGGTAGCTTAGCTCCATTGATGTTTTCTCTTTCCATTGTTTTATTTTTCCTTTTCTTGCCATGGAGGATCCCTTATCCTCCAAATTCCTTGCAATTTTGTTATCTTCATTTTAATGAATTTCTTCTTTTATTTTAAAAAAGAAAAACCTTAACTAGATGATATATTCCCTAAATCATATATAGAATAGAAGAAATAGAGAAAGTTGCCCCTACACATAAATTCCCATATTAGAACGTCGTTTTTCTTGTTATTCCTTCAAAGTAAAGTATCATACTACTGTATCAGATCCAAACAAATGAAACACTTAACTCTTACTTTTCTACTTTTCTTTCTTTCTTTCTTTATTCCTTTTTCCATGCAATTCACTTGAACAAAATAAAAGTTATTAATTAACTCATAACAGACACTTGGCATTCCCCCAATAGAGTTAGCAAGTAAGAAGAAATGCTGCAACAAATAGTGCAACGATCAAAGTCATTCATCTTTCATTTTTAACCAAAAGAATTAAGAACAATTGTTTGGTCGAACTAATAACACACTTCCTAATGCTTTTGCTAATATGCAAAAAAAAAGAAGAGATAAAGTAAAAAAAACATGTGTTTCATTCAGTAATTAAGAAAAACAAATTATTAAAGTACCAGCCGAAGTGCAGCATTCCTTGCAAACTCATCTCCATTTTCAATGACTTCTCGAAGAGCATCTGGAAGAACCTTCCAGAATTCACCTACAAATTCAGAACCCTTTCGCCTGCTGTTCTGCAAAATATCATTTGCAAGATACAGAAATGCCAATCTCTTGTCACGAGGAGAACAATGAAATTGTCTATCCCATGTTTCAACAACTTGTTTGGCTTTATTCATATGAAAAATGCACCAATGTGACAAAGCTTAACCACATTAAGGATAACAAACCAGCTGCAGAAAATAAATAATGCACTAAATGTAAAAGAACCCAAAGAAGTCATACACACGCACACACATATGTATGTATGCATGCATGTGTGTGTGTATGTGACAGCGGGTGTGCATGCTTGTCTAAGCACATGTGCACATCAATTTCGTACTAGCCATCATAAGGGAAATAAGGAAATTATAGTTATATTGCATTGTTTACAAGTGAATATAGAACTTCATAAATAATTATCCATTTGAAGGGGGGATATCATTACAATAAAGTATAAACCATGAAGAGGTGAGGAGGGTGCTTAGGAAACCCAAGGTAGTCAAAGGCAAAAGGCACCCTTAAGGCGCTAGGGGTTTTTTTAATGCCTTGAGGCGAGAAGCACTAAAAAGCGCACACCCCACTAGAGAAAGGCATTAACATTCAAAAAGAATAAAACAGTAAAATATTTGATTATTTTCTATTAATTTTACATATAAATTAACTATTTAAGTATAATATTCATAGTAAAAAATAAAAAGATTAAGATGTTCAATTTACAAACTCTTAGCTACTTGCTACAAAGAGTTTAAAGTTCGACAACTAGTTATTTTTTCAATATTCTAACTATTTTACCCCCCCCCTCTTTAGTATCATAGTTAGCAAGATAGACAGTTGGACTTTTTGAGTTTTTTTACAGTTATCAATAAGGCGCCAAAGGCGTGGCTTGAGGTGCTGACCGCTTATGGCGCCTCGCCTCAACGCCTTTGACTACACTAAGGAAACCCAGTTGAAGGAGGATTACATCTCTAACAACATTACAAGGTTAATGTTCCAACACTACTGAAGCACAAATTCAGAGTGATGAGTGAAGTTAGACAGTAAAAACCAAGGCTGAATGAACTCAACAGTTAATAAACAACTGCTTGAACAATACAATATTGAACCCAAACAGGAAAAATAAACAAAATTAGCCCATACAAAATTTTTGAAGGATACTCTCTATGCTTGTCTGTGAACTATTCAGTTTGGCTAGTTTTTCCACTAAAATCTGAGGATTGAATGTGCTACCCATCTTTCTGATTACAGCTGGCACAGCTAATCAACTAGAACTCCAACTTTCATAAAAACCTTCAGAGAAGTAAACAAGGGAAACATAAACATTAGGATAGAGTCAATCCTTAGCAAATAAATTAAAATACAAGGCATAAAAGATACAGATATATTTTAATTGATACACAAGAATATACATCAGCTGTTCCATGTATGTTTATCAAATTTGACAAAGGAACCCTTCAAAAGTATATATCCCCACCAAATGCACTTGAAATATCATGTTTTAACATGGGACCCTTGTCTGAGCAATTATGCACGTAAACGGTAACAAACTCCTAACAAAGGTAATTTTTACAAAAAGAAATCAAATTCATATAACTCAAATACCACTACGGAGTACGGACTAGAAGCAGTATGTACAGACATCCACAGCCAAGTATTTCAAATGTTCATTCTGAGTCATATCTTTAATTGTGATCATTTACTAAAAGAAAAAACAAGGGAGTTTCTTTTCATGGTTAAACCAGCATCATATTCTAGTTATCTGATATTCTGATGCATCAAGGCAGAACATACCAACACATATCATTGTTTTGGAATTTACTTATCCCTTTCTTAATGTATGATAATAAGAAGAGCAAATGTACATATTAGACAATTATATATAAGTACTTAAAGAAAAAAATAATTATTTATATCGTTTCTTAGACGAAAGTACTATGTCTCCAAGCATACAAATGAGTATCAAAGAACAGCAGGCACAAGTAACATGGACTTAGGTAAACCAGACAGTGAATTGTAGGATTCTACAAACAAACAAAAATAATAGATTCAGGGCTTGAGATGTAATGTTTTAAAAGAAGGATAGACATAAACACTTAAGGCATTAATAAATTAACATTACAAGTATAAAATTGAAATGAGGAAGGTGTTTGGTTTGCAAAAAACCACAAAAAGCACTAGAGAAAAGAAAATTGGCTGTCAAAGTAAAATTACCAAAGTTAAATTTGCTTTAGAAAGCTAATCAGATAAGCATGTAAAGATATGTAAGAGAAAAGTAAAACTAGGCAATCAAAGCTATGAGACTTGGCAATCAAAGGATTTAATATCTAACGAATTGCAGATCAGATGATGTTTTAATTATAGACTTGCAATTAAAATAACACATTTATACATACATATAATGAGTTACTTATGCCCTGATCAAATGCCAGCCTGATATTGCCATTTATAAGCAATCAGATACCCAGAAGCACAGAGAGACATGCACACGGAGGACACCACCAATACATGTGGAAGCATGCATCACACACACTTGCCAATATTAATGACATCAAACCACAAGCCACAACCAAAGCACATAACGGGAAAATACATATAAAGCATATAAGTATTAGAAATGGGAGTGAACACAGCAGATTCTCATATGCACATGAACGACCAGCTCCACATGTAAATCAAGTCTTCCACTTTAGTACATGAAGTTTATTGATAAGCTACTTAAAAATCACATCCTATCAAAATACGTAATATCATTATCTCAGGCGAAAAAAAAAAATTCTCCATATTTAATATCCCTCTCCAATCCATCGAGCTCATATTGAAGCCCCATGCCATGATGGCAATAGACCATGGACACACATTGCAAGGCATGAAGTCCAAGGTTCAGAATCATAGCATGAAAGAAGAACTGAGATTTCACACGAAGGGAATATGAAAATAAAAAGCACACTTCAGTTCACCAACAGATAGACTAAGAAAGTGCATAAATGTGAAATAATCCTCCCAGTCCAACACCTAATTAAACAAGTAACAAAACGCAGATTAAAAAAAAAACCCAACCAAACAAAATCATAATAATAATACAAACCCCAATCAATTGCAGCATATCAGAGCAGAGACAAAACATGAAAAAAGAGTGCAAAAAATTAAAAAAATTTAAAAAAAAGGAACGAAAATCGGAAATAGGGAAATAGAGAATCAAAGAAAAGGAAAGGTACGTACATAGGAGCAAGCAAGAATGCGGGTGTAGATAAAGCAAGGAATGAATCGAGGACGATGTTTGGGTGAGGGAAGTGTGAAAGGGGGGCTAGGGATTCCCACTCCACTCGCAGTCGCAGAGAGAAGAGAGAGAGAGAGCACCAAACCAAAGAGTGGTATCAGAGTCCAAACATTAGAGGTCTCACTGTGTGCTGGGGGCAGTTGCTGTGAGGTGTAACCTCCTCACTCCTCAACGGGTTGGTTTTGAGTTCGTGTAGCGTTGTGCGGTGCGGCCTGTGCCTTTTAGATTGCAGACAGACAAAAACATAAAGGCGTTTGTTCAGCGGCAGTTTTTCGGATTCCCCGAATTGCCCCTCGCTCTGGTTCGGAATCAAATATCAATCAATTCCAACGTCGTCGTTTACGTCCCTCATCCGAATGTGTGTGTGATTTCATCAAGAGATATTTGGATTAGGATTTTTTTTTATTAGGATTAGGATTTAATTTTGGATTATTTTTTGTGAAAATCAGATCAGACTGGATGATCCAACTGTTTAACTGTAAATTGAATATTTAATAACTTATAATTTTTTATAATTAAATTTAAAGTTAAATTAAATTTTATATATTAAAATTTTATAAATTATATAATTAAATTGTTTGAATTTATCAATTATTAATTTTTTATTTTAAAATATTTAATATTTTTTATATTTTTTATAAATTTTGTATTATTATTAATTATTTATTTTTATAATATTATTCAATTTGATTAACTAATTTAAATAATTAAAAAAATTTTACTTATTCAATTTCTGATACAGTTTCAACAATATTATTTGAAACTATGACAGTAATATTCAAGGAATAAACAATACTCAAGTCCCCCCAAAAAAAAAAAAAGAAACAATACTCTCCTCGTTCTAATTTGAAAAGTGAACAGTCCCAAGAACGGATGTAGGGGGTGAGTGGGGGCCATTTTCCAAAATTTAACGAGTAGGATAAGAAATTTGTTTTCTAACGCAATTATACTTCCTTTAAATTTGTACTTTAGCCCCTATACCTTGAATACAACTAAAAAAGTATATTAGGTGAACAACATTTTAGGATACAAAAGAAAATAGTTTGTAGAAAATAATTATATATAAAGTGGTGTGATTTTTTGTATGTGCAAAGAATTATATATCTACTATTACTCCATGTAACTTGTAGGTTTCAAAACTCTAAATAAATGCATTTTTAAAATTCTAATTAATCCAAAATAGATTTGGTCCTTCATCCTTTTATTGTCAACTCACTCTTATGTAACAAAAATAATCAAAATTATGGGGCATATAATATTTGACCATTCACTCTTTGAGAGATGCCATAATTTTTCAAATTTGGAATATATCTATAAAAATTTAGTTGGAAAATTACAAACAAGTCTTTACCCCAATTTGGTCCATCCAAGTTATATAATCTCAATACAACTTCATGCATATTCCAAGTGTGCAATATCTATAACAAAAGGATTCAGATTTAAAAAAAAAAATCTATAACAAAAGGAACATTATTTCACATAATTTCTTAATATTTTGATCTCAAAATCTTAGCTTGCATTGATATAATATTGCCATGATAATTTTAAAACTTTTACAATATATGAATAAAATAATGAGATAAGCAATTTAATGATTGAAAAAAGGTAAGTTAATTAGAATATTTAAAAAAAAATCTTAAATATTCTTAAAATGAAGATTCCTTCGATTCCCTCTTTATTAAATGAGTACTGATATACTCTTATTGATGTGGCATAATATTATTAGCAAGAAATATTAATATATATATATATATATGTGTGTGTGTGTGTGTGTGTGTGTGTGTGTGTGTGTGTGTGTATAATTTGTTTGATAAACAAATAAATTAATTATGATTAAAAAAGTAAATTATAAACAAATATATTAGATTATGATACATAAGAAGAATATCAATACCCTTTGCTACCTTTATAAGAAAGAATGGTACCGAAAAAACCTTCATTCTTACTTTGGCCCTTGCAACACTTGTTTTCTGAATCTGTTTCTTGAACGGCCTTGAATTCGTCCAAGTCTAATTACTTTTGTGCAACGTGATCTACAATATTATCACAAAGATCATGGTAGAAAGATGATTTCCCTTTATCATACTAGCTTCATTTTTGGTAGACACATCCAAAATAAAATTGTTGTGACTATGGAAATGATTTACTCAAGAAAAATGAGGAAAAGAGAGAATTTATGGCCATAAAGATTGACATTGAAAAGACTTACAATCGATTGAACTGAAACTTATTAAAATGGTTCTAAATGAGATTGGGTAGCCCAATCAATTTATTGATCCGATAATGAATTGTGTCAATTTTCTTTTCAATATTACAAAGAATGTGAAAATGATTGGTTCTTTTAGACTCATTAGAGGAGTTTTATTTCTTTATCTTTTTGTTTTTTGTATGAAAAAGCTTAGGCATATCTTTGCAGATGTTATTGATATATGACCGCAAAACTTGGAAGCCAAAAAAAGTTTATAGAAATGGTCATACTATTTTTCATCTAATATTTGTTTATCACCTCCTTATCATTTTTTTTTAATCTAGCTAAATCGCCTCCTTATCTTTGTTGAAGCAAGTTTTGAACAAATGAGTTGTATCCTTAACTATATGAATAGTTTATGTGCAGTTTCTGGGCAAAAAGTATATCAACAAAAGGCAAATATTCTCTTTCTATAAGAATGTGAAACATGATGTTATCAATAATATTGTTCAGCACAGTGGCTTCTCTGTGACTTCAGTCTTGGCAAATATCTAGGTGCACAATTTTATCATGGTAGATCCACGATAATTTCTTACAATGTGATCCTTGACTAGGTTAATAATCGCTTAGCCAGCTGGAAAGGTCAACGTTTGTCTCTTGCTAGGTGTGTGACTTTTGCCAGTTCAGTCATTAGGGTCATGCCTTCCTTCCAAATGCAGTATATGCTTGTCCCTCATCTTTGTAAAGACACTTTATCGCGAGTGGGGGTAATTTAGTCAAGAAGAAATTCTTGCATACTCCTATATCACTATCATTAGATATTATATTTTATTTAATTATATTTCGATATTTTAATATTAAATAATAAAAAAATTTATTTATTAAAAAAATACATACTCAGAGTTATAAATAATTAACATTAGATATATATAATTAATTTTTTTTAAAAAAATATATTTATAAAATATGAGCCACAAAATTTTACATATATATAATATTGATTTTGAGTGTTTATATGTACGTTACTACCTAAGAATTTTTGTTATAGAGATGTGGGTGATACACAAAAACCAATCCTTACAAAAAAAAAAAGTATAAAGACAGAAGTATAAAACACAAAAACAAAGTACAAATATCATTAATGATGGATTTTTTTAATAAATATCATTAATGATAGATGAACACTAATAAACAAAGGATTTGAATTCTCTCATAAAAAAATAGATACAAATTTTTTTATATATAAGAATCTATCATGATATATTATAAATCTTTTAGTTACATTCAAATTTGTTTGATTGAATATTCTCGTATTATTTCAATAATTGAAAAGGATCCTGATCCATAAACAAATGGTCATATTTGTACATTCAATTTTTTTTTATTACTTTTGTACATTTTCAATACTTGCAATGTGATTGATAACAAGATGGTATTGCACAAGTAAATAAACCTTGTATTAAATCTTATATTGTCAGAAAATAATGGAAAAAATTGACCCCAGATAAAAGTGATGCTATGTGTAACTTTTATTTCCTTCACCAAATAGTATAAAAACATCAAAAATAAAAAAAATTACAAGAACTCAATTGATAATAATTTTATGTCCAAAAAAATTATAATATTTAATGTAAAAAAAATGACATGATTTGAAATTTTGAGTACAAGAGGGGGTCCTGGCCCGAACACTAATTAACCGAATCCTGTATACAAACAATTAAAAGTAACAAATTTTCATGACCCAGATTCTCTAACAATACATAACGTACACAGCCATCAACGCAAAGCAAAGCTTATAGCTTCAACGCGCACGTACCTACCTGCATGGCCTTTCTTTCTGGTCCTTCATGCAATTGAAAGTGCTCCTTTTCTTCAACTTCTTCTTCATCCTTTGGTGTTTTGATATGATGATATATCTCTACTGAGTCATGGTGGTGGATGATGCATGCATGCATGGTCATGTTTTCCTTCTAGCAATGGACTGATGAGGCTTCCCATCAAACAACTCGTCGATGTAAGTCTCTATATCCTCAGCCTGGTACTTTATGTACTTCTCCGTTTGCCTCCCTGGGTCCAAATACTGTGCGAACCTCCCCAGGAACGACCTGTAAGCCGGAATAACCACCGCCGATATCGAAACCCTCAGCTCCGACTGAAGCTGCTCGTCCTTCACCACCCACGAGCTCTGCGTCCTGTGCGTCTCGTCGAACAACGCGTTGAAGCTCTTGAACCTCTCCTTCAGCACCGGCTTCTGCACCTTCCCGTTCACGCTCAACCCCTCGTGGCTCAGGCACCCCAGCACCCTGTTCCACGTTTCTCTCTGGTAGTTCTTGTGGTACGTCCTCAGATCCGACGACCTCTTCCGGCACCACGTGTCCCCCAACAACTGCGAGATCTCCGCCGACCCTTTGATCTTTTTCAGGATGTACCTCCCATTGTTCATCATGAAGAAGTTGCTCAACGCCACGTCCTTGTACAGCTTTGCCTTCCCGTCCAGGCTCGCGTCCAGCAACTCCATCGCCCTCATGAACTGCGCCGCAAACGGTGACCAGTCGCCGCCGGCGGAGGCTTTCTGAACACTCCCCTCGTGGGGCCTGCTGGTCGAGTCAGCGCGCTCGATTTTTGAGTGCTCCCTGAACACCTGCTCCAACGTGTCCTTGTAATCGCCCGCTATGCTCAGATAGTTCATGATGTAGCGGGTCAGGGGATGAACTGCACCGCCGGGAACCGGAGTTTTCCCGGTTTCCGATTTGATGGAGTTTTCGAGGTCGCAGAATATGCATATCGCGGCCTCGCCGAGCCTGGACCTGGCCACCGTCATTTCGGCCTTGAGCTCCTCCACGCACTCCTCCGGGAACAAATCGTCCAATGCCGGGATCACGTCCCTCAGGGTCTCGTACATGTCTAGCAGTTTGAAGAGCTTCTCCCCCGCGCGCTTCGTCATGGCCGCGCCCTCCGCGAAGTTCAGGAGCTGTATCACGACGCCGCAGGAGAGGTTGCTGAAGAGGCTCGCCGCGATCGACTGGTGCCCCGCGAACACCGACTCCGCCAGCTTCCGTTCGGCGCCGAAGTACACGGAGGAGCACTCCTTGAAGGTGTTGATCCACGCTGGGATCATCTCCCTCTCTAGCGTTTCCCATTGCATCTTCTGAATCTCGTCGATGCTCACCTTCTCGAAGCCCAGCTTCTGCAGGCTCGCCTCGAACGCCTGCCTCCTGGAAATGTTGTAAACCTGGCAGCACTCCGATTGGTAGCCGCCGGATATCATCTCCCCGGCTATCTTGTTCAACTTGGCAATGGCTTCCTCCGGGTAACCGGGGAAATCAGGGTCCGATTCTGCTCGTTCAGAATCCGGCAACGGGGAACGATCTTGTTCTGCAGCCTGCTTCCCTTTGGCATCACGATTCTCGCCGGGATCCAATTCGGTTGGCTTTCGAGATTCTTCCATTAGCACCCGGAAATTCTCCTCCAAATACGACATCGCTCGCTGCTGGATCAACCCGATGCGGTTGACCAGCGAGTCCTTCAGTCGATTGATCTCTTCTCCGGAGGCAGATTGTCGCTGATGACTCAGCAATTGCATTAGCTTCGATATCCGACCAACGGATTCCAGCAACGAGGACGAGTCTTTGCCTTCGCCTGCGTCGTACATCGCCAAAATTTCCTCCAAAAGATCCAAGAACTTGTCCACGAAATCGGGGATCTCTAACGAGGCTTCCTCGACATCTGCATTGTTATTCTGCTGCAGAGTCACAATGAATTGATCAATGTCTTCTGAAACCTTCAGGAGGCTGGGAGGAGGAGACTCCTGCGGGGCCTCCGCGGCCTCTTCTTTCTTCTCCTCATTCGGAACTCCCTGATCTGGTTCCGCTTCACCGGTTGGTTTGGCATCGACTTCACTTGGGGCCGTCATCGGAGAACAAGGCGAGTCGCCGGCGGTGTTCTGCTCGTCTCCGGGAGTGAAACTGCCGGAATTATCAACAAGGTTCTTCTCCATCGTGGTTGCTGCGACTGCTATGTTTTTTTTTTTTTTCCCTCAGAGAAAAGAAGAAAAGGAAAAAAAAGCGTTTAGAATTCCAAATGACAAATGCGATTACGCGAGGACTGTGGAGAATCATCGGTTTTTCTTTTCTTTTAAAATAAAATTTAATAATTAATTTTTTCTTTCTCTTCTCTCTACAGAGGGGGTTGACCGTTGACCTTACTTATCTTTTTCTTTGACGTTGTTTTGTGCCCCCCACTCACTAAAATATGATCGATAGCGATAGAGAGGAGCTGTTTTTTTGCGCTTTGTTGTCGGAGGCGGTGCGTAATGCGCGCCACTCACGCCTACAAACGGGTCCGGATTCTCATAAAATCGATATGGTTTCGGTTCGGATCCGAACCCGAGAACAACAAGCGTGTGAAGAATAGAACACCTCAGATCCGGCTTAACAGGAAAACTGAGCTTAGCTGAACTTGAGAGCTGAAAAAAGTTGAAGTTAGAGAGAGAACGAGAATGAGATATGGTGGAGGCAGAAGGAGGCGAATGGTGCTGCAATCATTTCTCGTTTTGTGTGCATTGGTGACTGGTTTGGGGCTCTTGATACTTGCGCTCAGACCATTGGATCCTCCTATTATCGTCGATTTCCCGAGAGATTCCGAGTTCCAAGATTCGAATAGCTCGAGTTTCGATGGCGGTGCCGGCCCGATGAGCATCGGAGGGAAGCCGTGCGCGACTGTGGAAGAGATGGGGAACGATTTCGGGGCAGGTGTTGGGAAGGAAACCCTGAGAGTGAGAAGAATTATTGAGGATCATTTTGTTGTGAATGGTACTTTCGGGTTCTTTGCTAGCCTCTGTTTGTATTATGCTAGAATTACTTATTCTGCTGTTTCTGATCTTTGCTAACGTGGGAGTCGCACACAGTGACTATTTTCGAGTTTCTTTTGTTTAATGAATAGCAGTTGTTTTCAAGTTTCTTCTGATATATGAAGGATGTATATAGATACGCCTTTACTAAATCAACCCATTTAGACCTTGTTGGTAGTGGTGTCAAAGTTTCTTTTCTGTTTTTTCTTTTTAATTTTTGTAATTATTTTCTCCTGTTGTTTTGATAGAAGGTGTCAAATTTCTTAATCCTGCATAATAATACTTGCTGTGCAACATAACTTGTCGCTTTTACTTGGCCCATGTATTTCCCACTGTGTAGATCATAAGCAGGATGCATGTGCTACTTCCATCTAAATATATTTCAGTTCTGTTACGAAATGGTGTCTTCTTAGGAGCAGTGACATCTGGAAAGCGAACAGCAATAAAATTTTGAGACTAAGTTCTCGAAAGCTTTGATACTGTCTAGTTTCTGCTTGTGATTGTAGTATGTTAGTTTCAACTTATACACGCCTAGTTTATGGATCATAACTAGTAACGATCTATGTCAGTTTTTCTTAGTCATAAATAGGGTTCTCACTACACTAGTTTAGTATTTTGTTTTTCTGAAAAATAGTAAATATAAGTCATAGTTGTGCACCTCTCAGTAAGATTAGTGACATATAGGAATTGTGCAGATAACAGTTCTCAAATCAAAAGAGATATTGATTAATTTTGTTTCAGGTGCTTCAAGAGTCAGGGATCTGCCCCCAGAACAGTTCTGTAGTCATGGCTTTGTTCTGGGCAAGACTGCTGAGGCAGGTTTTGGGAATGAAATGTACAAGGTCTTAACTGCTGCAGCACTGAGTATAATGTTAAACCGGTCCTTGATCATTGGCCAAACCAGGCATATTGGTTCTTTCTCAAGCCTTTCTTTTTCATTTTTAAGAACTAACTTATGTGTTTCTAAATTCTAACTAATAGTTCGTCAGTTTGGTATCGCATTAAAATTGGGGTGCAAATTTCAGGGACTAGTTCTGCATGAAAAATTCTATACAAAACTAATTACCTGAATCATTCATCCTCAATTTTAAGGAGATACCAGACTTACTCTTAGACTTAGAGTATCAACTTAATATGGCTCTGACATGAATATCTGTGTTGGCTTTTAAGTATACCTTGTTCCAGAAACATTTTGCAATATCCAAATGCCAACCCGTGTTCATGCAGTTTTGACAGATTATGGCCACTGAGATATGAAAACCTGTGGCAGTCTGCCATTGATGGATTTGTGGAACTGCTTTTTGATCTTGGAATATAGTGTCTTAGAGTCAGCTACAAATATTGTTAATTTGACATAGTTTTGTCTTTCCATTATCTGATTATCACCTTGCTCCTACATTTCAGAGGGAAATATCCTTTTGAGGATTACATTTCTTACTCAAACTTTACCTTTACCATGAATGAAATCAAGCATCTCTGGAGACAAAATGGTTGTGAAAGCAAATATAGGAGGCAACTGGTTATGCGAACTGATGATTTTGAAAAGCCAACTGAAACAAATGTTCTATGTAGCAATTGGAAGGAATGGAAGGAACCTATCATATGGTAAAGTGAGGATGGTTTTTTCTACTTATTAGTCTCTCAAGCATCATCAAATGACTATGAACCTTATGTTTTAGGTTTCAAGGAACTACAGATGCTATGGCGGCACAATTTTTCTTGAAGAATATACACTCTCAGATGAGGATTGCTGCTTTTGATTTATTTGGTGACCCAAAAGTTCTAGGATCTCGGCCGAATGTATTTGGGGAGCTCATGAGAGTTCTCATATCCCCTTCAAAAGATGTTGAGGCAGCTGTCAATTGGGTTATCGGTGGTGGGGAGGATCCTGACATCTCATTGCATATGCGGATGCTTATGAATAGGTAATGGAAGTACACATTGATTTCATTGAATGGGAACTATCATGCTTGGTTGATGAATGAGGCTACTGAAGCCTACCACTCCATATATTGTCATGCTAATATTCCTTAGTATGTTATTTAGCCTATTTCAATAAATATCAAATGAAATTGATGGTGGAAAAGAAAGAATTAAGTATCAGAATTTATCTGATAGTTTCATCAGACAATGAAACAAACATACAATGGAAAAGAAAGAATTAAATATCAGAATTTATCTGATAGTTTCATCAGACAATAAAACAAACACACAACACACATACATGCAGCATATACATGTAAGGCTCCCTTCATCATATTTGAAGGTAGCCTCTGACTTTCTCTCTCAACTTTATCTATCCTGACATGAATTATATTATAATTACATATAACAACAAGGGTTGGTTTGGGATGGGGATCACAATTACTGTTTCAGCCCCCTATACCTTCTTGGGAATAGTAATGGAGTGGGTTTTGCCCATTGGCAATGGAGATTCCTTGTTTATTTTTATTTTCATCAAATACCTCTTCTTATTTTTATTTTGATTCTCCACCTCTATTTTTTAGAATTTTATCAAATATATATTATTAAATTTGTTTATGGCCTTTGATATAGCACTTACATGTGTGTATGCAATTGGCAATTAAATTTCTACTGTAATATCTCATCAAATATAGCATTTCGTATCATTGTAGTATGTCAACAACAAAATATTTAAAACAATATATAAATGTATTAGTATATGTAAAAAAAAAGAAATATATTAATGAATAAGGAAACTCCTAATCCATGCTGAAGCATCTCCATACATGTCTCCACTGGTGGACCCCTAACCATTTGTCAGACATTTTTGCTGGTGACATTTTTAAAAATTCCTCTCATACAATGTATGTGGAACTCTTCAACATGATGCTGGTTTCCCTCCGACAATAATTCTGAAATAATACTCAGAATGTGGGATACAGCATTTAGTTTGATATGGTTTAGTTGGTGTGCTATCTTGGGCCCTGATATCTTTTAAACATTCCTCAGCACAATTACGTGAATTTTATATATGGCATTAGATATGAGATACATAATTGCCTCCTCCTGCATCATCCACAGGGAGGGCGAATCTTAGATATTACAAGGCAAGTTGAAGACATTTTTTATATCAAAATCTTAAAAAGTAATTTTTGAAATACTGTTCAAACAAGTCAATTAATATCACAAAACTCATAGGTGGAGTGGTTTTATATCTTTAACATGGGCCGCTCACGCAAGTACTTTGGGCTTGAAGTGTGGACAAAGCACATGCTCATTTTATTTTGTGCTGAAATTTAATTTAATTGTGATGAATGAAGGCGGTAAGAATAGAACTATTGACAACTTGGTCATAGAGGCTCTCTTGCCAGGCTCTCCAAAAAGCTTAAGCTTATATGTGGAAGCACTTGAATAGTTTTATATCTTTAGCAGAGAAAACAATATATTACTGAGTCAAATATCACATTTTAAGCCATCTTCAACCCTGCTATCCTCTCTACATCTTTTGGCACCATCCAGTTCTGTATGTCAATTCAGTTACCAGATAAATTAAAAGAAAAAATCAGAAGAAAAACAGCAAACATTAACTTAATCACTTTATTCATTGCTGCTTCATTGACTCTTGGGTGTTAGGGCATTTCAGCAGCCATCTAGCAAAATATTTCTCTCTGAAGATGTCAAATAATTTATCCTCTTCAATGGCATAGATAACAGTATATACTAATAACATAATAAAGACCAAAAAGTACAGAAGGAAAAGCCCTAGTATTAAGTAGTGAAAGGATATCAGTTCTGCTATCCCATCTATACCTCATTTGCTGTTGAAATAGGTTTCTTTCATCTTTTAGATAAGCACATGTATTACAAGCATAATTGATATAAAATATCCATGGGGCATTAACCTTCTGATAGGATATTGCTTTAACTGATTGATTCTATTTCTGTCACGCCCTTTTTCAGATCTGTAAGAGCTTTACAGGCAACATTGCGTTGCTTAAAAAAAGCCATACAGAGTCAACACCTAATGTCAAGACCAAAGGTGGTTCTGGTGTCAGATACACCTTCTCTTGTTAAAAGTATCTTGCCCAACATAAGTGAATTTGCAGAGGTAATTTTTCAGTTCTTCTTGATTGGTAAATCATATGCAAATATCAGTGTACGAGCCTTTGAAGACAGCATATGCCACTCTTAATGCAAAATATTAGTCATTAACAATGAAATTACTACTTTGAAATTGGAACTGGCACTATGATATCCACCATGTTGCCAATCTTCTGTATTAAATACTTTTTGGCTTCATCATCTACTCTATTATTGCTTACTTTCCAAACATGATGTACGACGCAACCATCAATAAGATGCAGTTAAATTTGTTTGCGAAGATTCTTATTCATGTCTGCTTTCCCCAGGTTCTTCATTTTGATTATGATAATTTCAGTGGAAGTATATCTAAGGGTTTGCCCAATTCAGATTTTAGAGTGAAGGATTGGGGTCCAGCGCCCAGATGGGTTGCTTTTGTAGACTTTTTTCTTGCATCTCATGCGAGATATGCTGCTGTTTCTGGAGCTCATCGGCGTGTTGGGACTACTTATGCTCAATTAATTGCTGCACTGGCTGCGGCACGCAGTCTGGGTACTTGCACTTCCTTCATCCCCCCTATTAATTTTTATCATTCGTCACAGTTGCAGTGTCTCTTGAAACATACTGCTGAAGCATCTGAAAATTGTTTTTCTTCAGGGGATAATTCGTCTGGTTCAAGTTTCTCATCTTTTAGCAGTTTCCAGAGTAATTTGTTGACTGACGGTCTAAAGAATCAGATTGGTTGGGGCCACGCATGGAACAGATATGCTGGCCCTTTGAGTTGTCATAACCAAGCCAATCAATGCGCCTTCACGCCACTTCTCCCTCCTGCTTGGTGGGACGGTCTTTGGCAGTCTCCCATTCCCCGGGATATTAATCGTCTTGCTTCCTATGGCATCCAACTATCTGGTCTTGGCACAGTTGATAACGATTCCCTTCAAAATTACTGTAATTCAAGGAAAATTGCTGTCAGAACCATTACATTCAAATTGTAGTGTTTGAGTCACATATATTTCATTGTATTCTTTTCTGGATAACATAATTATTAGTATCGAATTAGTTATCTCATTCTTTCTGCTTTCAAGTTTTTTAGTCCATTTTCAACCAATTTAACTAGTTGAAAAAGCTATATAGCTGAAAAAATATGATTTTTTTGTTAAAGTCTTCCAGCTGAATTTTTTTCAAGAACCATGGAAGACTGTCAGAAATCACATCTTGTGTGAGCAGCATTACGTGCATTACAAGGAATAGTTACTGTAGTTTGTTTTGATTGACATCTTTTCACGTCTTATGGACTCTCTGATTAAGGCAGGTAAAGGATGGAAATTCCTTGAAGAAAATCATTGTGACCCGTCTCTTTGGGAGGAGGGGAAAAGATAAACAAAAAATGGAAGAAAATTAAGTTAAATTTTTTTATCTTTAGTAAGCTATTCCCTCTGTTGTCCTCTCTCTCTCATTCCTTTTAATAGCCCCAAAGAGGGCCTGGGAATCCTCTGGTGTTTACGGTCCCATTGAAGATACAGAGTTCGTTAACCTTCCCTTCTATTATTATTATTATTATTATTTTCTATCTTTGACAGGAGTAAATTATGCAAGAAAAGGATTTGTAATGAGAACAAGGCTTCTTAAACTGTCATGCTTGATGAATTAAGTATAATGAAACCGAGATGGTACCAACATTGATGTTATCTTTCTACTTTTTAAGCATTAGAGTTGTTGCAGAATAGAGTTTAAATTTGTACTTCTATCTAAATACTCTAGACTGATGTGAAATGTGTGCAAAAAACATAGTCTCAATTGATATACAGGTTGACCTGAGGATCGTAGAAATTCAAATAAAATAAATAAATAAATAAATAAAAAGCTTCATATCGCAATTAGAATCAGTCCTAGTTCTTTTTGAATGGGATGTTACGTAGGTTTTGGGTGAGACAAGGTAATTGGTTAAAATTGAAATGGTGCAAGATTATATGTATGGACCATATACTTGTACCACAACGAGAGGCACAATCATTCATATATATAAGAATTGGTTTAGCTGGGAAGAATTTATACACATTGTTTATGGGTGAAGATATTTGAGTTTAAAACTTTAGGCCTTTCTTAGTACATCATATATGATAAAGTCTGATAGTATATTATAAGATAATACATTATATAAGACTTAATTATAGGTGGGGAACACTAGAGTGAAGACTAAGGTTGATTTGAGATTATAGTATTGTATTTATATCTAAGTTGATATAAAATGATCCTATCAAGTCTTATCAGGCCACTTAAATTTGATTAATTTATCTTATAATCATTGAACAAAAATGAATTGACTAAATAATTTTATCCTATCAGATATTATACTAAATATATGATAAAAATAAATTATATAATATTAACTCATACTATCAAGCCTTATACTATGTATCAAGTATATTTAATTTGTTATGGATATTATAACTCGTCTTCATTAATTCGTGCTTAATGGTCCAAACCATACTTGAGTGGATTGAGAAACGAATTTGACACTAAGAAATTAGTTGTTCGCCTGTAAAAACTACATATATTTGATAGAATAAAAAAGATAAAAAATAAAAAAATATAATAATTACTAATTAAAAAGAAAATAATTATTTGAATTTCAATACAATAATTGATTTCATAATATAAGATACAGTCCCTTTAACGACATGCCAAGGGCACATTAGGATAGTTACTGAAAACAAAACACCCAAAAATAAAAAGTGTGTGATTGTTTGTAAATAAAAAATGGAGAAAAATAGATACAAACTCTCGTAACTTTGAGTGGTTTGTAAATAATAATTATTAATTATAAAATCTTTTTATTAAGTCCTAAACTTAATGATTTATTAAAATAGATCCTCCTATCCAATTTCTCTTAAAATTCTAATAGTAAACTCAAATTAATAAATTTAAATTTTTTTTTATTTCTTTATTTTTTATTTTAACAAATTTTTAAAAAACTAGAGGATAAAAGAAACTCACTTTCATAAACAAATTAGAACCTTAAGTCTCAATCTCATCAACGAAACAGATATGAATATATTTTTAAAAGTTATTCTTTTCTTTACTTTTATTAAAATTTGATAAAATAAAAATAAAGAAATAGAAAATAATTTTAAAATTATTAATTTGTCATTAGAATTTTGATGAAAATTGGATGAAAGGATCTATTTTGATAAATCATTAATTTTAGAGACCTAATAAAAAATTTCATAGTTGAAGGTTGCTATTTATAAATTACTCAAAGTTGAAAGAGTCTATGTATAATTTTTCCTAAAAAATCATTTGAGGTCCATTAAGTAACATAAGCAAGCATATTTTTAATTTTTCATTTGTCAGATATCATATTAAAGCATTTATTTGAGTTTAAGCACAAATAAAGTAAGCATAATTTTAATTTATCATTCATCAAATATTTTCATATCAAAATATTTATTTAAATTGTTTATTAGAGAAAATTAGATAAGTATTTAACACTTATAATAAATATGTATAGAATGGTTTAGAATTTCATACGGCAATAAAGCATGTTTTCGTTAATATATATTGCCTGTCTACCGCAATAACAATTATATCATCTTATCATATTAACACCACTCAATAACAATTAGCACATCATTTGACTGACATAATTTACGGGATTTTGTATGTTTGCATTTTTATATTTAATATGTAATAATTGTAATAAAATTCTTTCTAAAATTACAAAGTCAAAATTGATTCAGAAAGATACATGAAAAAATATTATTGTCCTATATTTAATATGTAATAATATGCTTTAATAATACCATGTGTAAAAAATTATGTTATACTGACATCTTGACAGGCACAATTATGACTCCTAATTCATATTTTTTATTTTTACTTATATAATTTTTTATAAATTAAATTATTATAATTATTAATTAATTACTTGATTAAAAAAAATTATTAAAAAATAAAATATATTTAAAGCTAATTATAATTTTATATGTAAAAAAAAGATAACTTTATGTATTTAAAAGTAGTTGTTAATGTATAATGTAGTTATAAAAAAATATTTATATTTATAATTTTATCTATTTTATTGTATTCAATTAGTTCCACGTCAAAAAAAATAGTTATCATTAGTTTTTTAGGAAATAAAACATTTGAGATTAAAGAAAGAAATCTCCTAATGTAATTATAAAAAAATGCTTATATTTACAATTATATCATTTTTTTTTCTATTTGTGATCAATTAGTTATTAATAATTTTTTGGAAAATTAAAATTTTGAAATCAAAGAAGGAGAGTCTCCTTTATATATAGTATAGATTTCGCAAAAAAGAAATTATAAAAGAAAAATCATATTACTAAGAGATTCCAAATTTAATGATAATAAATTTGTTTCTATAAATATCAAATTAACAAAGATTCAAAATCTTAAAGCCATAAATATTAAATATCAATTTGATATCATATTATACTTTTGATGACATGTGTAAAAAATTATGTTATATTTGATGAAAAGGAAATCACGAAAGAAAAATCATATGACTAAAAGATTCAAAATTCAAATTTGTAAATACTAAATATCAAATTGATATCATATTACACTTGTGCGATGCACTATATAATATAAAAGATAATATAATATATAGAATAAATAATAATAATAAATTAATGAATCTAAAAATTATTATTAATTTAAAGAGAATATGATTAATAAAAAATTAAGACAATAATTTATTTAACAACTAGATTTGGGGAAGGTTTATTGCCACTTCTAATTATTTTTTGCCATTCATATTAAACTAAATTTTATCTCATCCTTTCAAAATACCTTTCTTATTTATTTTTAGTTAAACACTAATCTATTACCACTATTATATTTACAGACATATTTAAGTATATATATATATATATATATATATATATATATATATATATATATATATATATATAATTTAAAAATTATATGAGAATCATATGAAAAAATGAATAATTATTAAGAATTTTTTATGTGCATAAACAACCAATCCCAATACACTCAACAACGCACATCCCTTTTGAGAATAAATTTTACAACATTTATATTTTCTCTATCAGTTTGATTTAATTTTTTTTCCTCATGTAAAAAGATGAACGTGTTTTTATGAAAAAAAAAAAAGACAAGATGAAAAATTATTCATAAAGAACAGAAAAAGAATAGATATATCGTAGAGGAGAAGTAATGGGATAATTAAAATTTTATTTAAACTATAAGTTTTTTTATTTTTAAAATAAATTAAAAGAATAATTAATGATAAGTTTAGATAAATATGGGAGTAGTGTTTGTCTATAAATAAAGAATAAGGATATTTTAAAGAGATCAAATTAAAATTAGTTTGATAGAAGTGGCAATAGAAAATTAGGAGTGGCAATAAACACTCCCTTATATTTATACTCATGCAATGCACAGTAAATTTATTATAAAAATAAATAAATCATTATTAATTAATAATAATTTATGATATTTATTTGAATTAAAAGAATAAAAAATACGGAATTCACCAAACTAATTAAATTATTAAACATAAATATATTACTATAATTATAACTACATGTTGTTTATAATAAATAAGTAAAAGTCAATGAACTTTTTTATTTTACTAAAAAAAATCAAAACTAATAGTTATTGTTATTTAAAATAACAAGGATTAATATTTACAATATCTTTTTTCACTTTAATTTTTTTAGTCAAAAAACTTGCATAAAAAGATATTATTTGTCACTATAATTTATAACCATGTAAATATAGATTTATTAAAAAAAGAAGTCAAAGTCACAGTAAATAAGATTAGTTGCAAAATCATATAATTCATTATAATTTATATTTTAGTTATCAACCTAAATAAAATTAAACATATACTGAAAGTAGTAAATTTTACAAAAAAAAATCAATATGGAAGTGTATCTAACTACAATACCTCTTTCCTCTTGAATCTGATACAATATCTTCAACTACATACTGACACAATATATTAGGGTAGTCATTTGAAAAAATATAAAAAAATGTCATCATAATAAAGAGTTTTCCTTTGCTTCAACATACCCATAAGTTGTTGGTTGTACTGGTTAGCACACCACAATCTCATTAGTATGGACAAAATTCGAATTCTAGAGTTGTCACTTGAAAAGATAGCTTTAACTATTGTGTCCCGACTTCTTTCTACTCTTTGTATACCAGTATATATATATATATGTGTGTGTGTATGTATTTATTTATTAAAATATAGGATAATGCTAACCCTCTTTACTTTAGATGAAACCTTCACTCATGTTTTACATAAAAAGATATTAATAAGTAAAGAAAAAAAAATAAGACGAGAGATGCTAAGTGTGAAAAAAAAAGAGAATAATTAATTAAATGAGATATTAACAAGTAGAGAAAAAAATAGAAAGAAAGAAGTCAAATGTTTTAAATATCCTTAATTTTTTTGTTTTTAAAAACAAAATAATAGGACATTTTTGTCACAAAAAAAAAAGAAAGTGAAAGTTCCTAAAAGCATGCTTAATAATTTCTTTAAACTTCACATGGATTTAGGGCTCAATAAATCTATTATATATTACAGATTTCATTTTTAGCATTGAATTTAGCAATAACTTGTTTTCTTGACTAACAGGGTTAGCTTATGACAATTGTATGATTTGAGTTTAAATTCAGAAGTCTCTTATTGATAGGCAATTTATAATTTTATTGTAAATATTTGTTGAGGTTAGTGATTTGCCTTGACCATAAAATGAGGAGAGTTTCTCTTCACCCTAAATTTTCTTTCACCATAAAAATAATAACTTGTTCTTTACTTGTGCAATGCATGATGTGATGTGTATAATAATATAAAAGATTATATATACATACATATATATATATATATATATATATATATATATATATTTGAAGGTATAAAAATCATTATTTAAAAAGAATATAATTTAATTGAATTTCAACCCAATAATTAATTTCTTAATATAAGATATTTTGTCTTCAGCAAAATGTTAGGGCAGCCATCAAAAACAAAATATCCAAAAATAAAAGATCATCATAATAAGTGTGTGATTGTTCCTATATAAAAAATTATTTGAGGTCCATTAAACATAAGTAAACATATTTTTAATTTCTCATTTATCAAATATTATATTAAAGCATTTATTTGAACTCAATTATAAATAAAATAAGTATACTTTTAATTTATCATTCGTCAAATATGGCCATATCAAAATATTTGATTTTTTCATAATTAAAAAATTACATAAGTATTTCATACTAATAATAAATATGTATTGAATGGTTCAAGATTTCATACAGGAATAATGCACATTTATGTTAATATATATTGCTTGTCTACTGCAACAACAATTATATCACTAAGATTTATTTTGATTCATTATCAGTATAAATTTTTTTTATATTATTATCAAATAACGTAATTATTATCTTAGTTAAATTTTTTTTAATGATTTAACAATCAATAATTGAATGATAATACATAGTATTTTTACATTAACAGTGTATCAAAATTAAATTTATTACTAAAAGATTCAAAGTTTAATGATGATACATTTGTTCCTATTAATATCAAATTAATAAAGATTCAAAATCTTAAATACATAATTATTAAATATGAAATTGATATCATACCCGTGGTGAAGGAAAATAATGTTATACATATATTAATTTTATAAAATTATCAAAACATTAAAGAATTAAATCTAGCATAAATGAAATCTGCATAAGTGATAATTAATAAAATCAAAAAATAAAAACCTATGAAGTATTAGTGTAATAGAAGTGAGTTACACTATCAGGCATGAGAATTGCGGTTATCTCCTGAGAGTTAAATTTTAAGGGGAGAATCATATCATTATCACTCTTCTCACAAGGAGATTAACTCTATGGGACGGTTCAAATGGGCCGAACTCTGTGAAAATACTTCTGGTTCACACCAAAAAAATAAAAAAAAACCTATTTTATAAATGACATATAAATGATAATTATATATTAAAAGAAAATATAAATTAAATTATGAAAGTGCATAGTTCATTCATATATTATAATTTAAATAAATAATTATTGATGAGAAAATAATAATTATTTTAAACATAATTTTTTGTTGCATGTTTTTATATTATTTTTCTTTTTTCTTCATCGAATTTTAGTGTTTGTCAGAATTTATGAATTAACGAGATATTTTTTGAGATGATTACTTGTTGAAGCAAAGAAAACTCTTTTTTTATGATGTAGTATTATTAAAATTGGACCGAATTAGACTATTCAATCATGAATTAGAGTTTCAATCGACTATGGTTCAATCTAATAACTGAATTTATGTTAAGACAAAATTGTTTGGACCAGCTAATTGAATCACTTGAACTAATTGATCATTAATTTTTTTTTCAAAATATTCAATATTTTTTCACATTTTATTATTTTTTCATAGATTTTATGATGTTACATGTAGATTATTTTTATAATGTCATATAATTTGACTAGTCAGTTTAAATGATTGAACCAGTTAAACTTAAATTTTTATCAGTTGATTGTCTAAATTTTTCTCACAATTTTGGATCATCGTAATCCATAATCTAAAAAATATGCTTTGCTTCCCTAAGTAAATGCTTTAGGCTTTGGATAACTAAATAACAAGAAATTATTATATATTCTTAGAGTACAATAAATACATGTTCTAAGAAGCATATCAATTATTGATTTTAAGTTATTAACATAAAATTTATTTAAATTTTTTTAAAATTAATGATAAATATATTTTTTAAAATATATATTTATTAATGTTTCAAAAATATATAATAATATTTCACTAAATAACAGGCATCCCAGCTACTCCAGTTTTGATGATTGAAACAGAATCCTATGACGACAAAAAAACAGAATGTGTTTACCAAAAAAAAAAAAGCGGAATGTGTGTCAAAAGTATATCCATAATAAATTATTCTATAATAAAGCATCACAAAAATTTAGACCTCAAACACGAAAGTGTGATCCTTCAACGTCCAGAGAACTTCAAGAGCTTTCAAGTAGGGTTCTAGATGAGGCCTGGCAAGTTCACATTCACCACCAATAATAACAAACAAAAAAAAAATCTAAGACCAAGTAATATTGAGAACATAAGTTCTCCATTTGGTCTTGGATAATTGGTAACTGCAGTCCGCTTCAACCAATGATTTTTCAATTCATTTCCTCACTTTGTCAAGGCCATTCAAAGGCTTCAGTTGCTCTGTCTCCAATCTGGATAGTCCACAAGGGAAATTATATTTCAAACTTTCTTATTGTTGAAATAATAAATATTCTGTTAGAAAGATAAAAATATAAAAATATTTTTAAATATAATTAATAAATTTATAATTCATTATAATTTTTACATATAAAAAACTTATCTCTATATTTTTTTAACATAATAATCATATGATAAGAGAAGATTCAATTCTATTTTAAAGCTTCAAATAAACCTCAAAGAAAAAAAAAAGTGGCTTAATATACCTCTTGAGCATGGCTTGTGGACCAAAAAAAAATGGCTTCCTTTACATCTACAAACTTTAAATCTACTGTTTGGATGAAGAGAAATAAAATAGAGAAGAAAAAAAACTTTTAAAATTTAAAATTTTTCTTATTTGGATCAAGAAAAAACATAAAAAAAAAATAAAATTATAAAAACAAAAAATTCAAAACTTTTTTTCTAAATTTTCTTCAATTTTGAAATTTAAAATTTTCTTTCTTCTCTTATTTCCTTTCCTCTCGTCCAGGTACAATCTCATTCGAGATCACCAGGAAAGAGAGCCAAGGGAATATCATTATTGTGCTTGCCGGCATCATTCACAATAAAAATGTCATCTGTTATAGAAGTACCTCCAATTCCAAGAATTCTAGCCTAATAAGAGGCTAAGATTCTGGCCAAATAATTGGCCAAGATTTTGACCAATACTTTTATACTAGAGAGCATTCAAAAAAATTCAAAATAAAAAGCTACAAGGAGCGTACTAATGGTTCACAAAAAAATAAAAAAAGGTCTTAGCAACGAAAGAGTTGAATAGTATACAAGAGGTCATAATTATTGTTCAAATCTTTGATATTGTAAAAAAAGAAATTTCAAAATAAAAATAAATATTTAATGAAGATTCAAAAATTCAAAATAAGTGAATTTATTAATATGCAATAAAAAAATTTCTATAATTATTCATCTTATTTATTCTATAATAAGAGTCTTTCTATAATTATTGATAGTACTTTTATTAATATTCTCTTTATATATTCAAATTCAAATGATAGTGACTAAAAATTAAGGTATTATATTAATAATTCTTTGATTGACTTTGAAATATATAAATTTAAATATGCAACAATAATTACTTTATGAAATATTAAATGTAAAATATTAAATTATGAATTTTTCTGAAATATTCTTCTAGAGTACAATGTCACATGTTAAGAAAAAAAATAAAGAGATGTATTTTATTATGAAATTAACACTTATGAAATATTACTTTACTTTTATATATTACATTAAATGTTAATTGATTATGATTAGAAATAAAATAAAAAAGTTGCATTACATGATTGTTTTTTAATTTTGTATTTAATTTTTATCTTTCAAATTTTTAGCACATAGATACACCGTAAGCAATTGACATATTTGACCATTCGGTTGAGGGACACAAACATATACAATTTTGAATTACTTATTCGCTCAAAATCTCCCCAACTTGCACAATAAATTTCATTTTGTTAATATGAACATGGTCCATCAAATTTTAGTTTTGATGTGATGTGATGCCATAAACAATAAATTTGGGTAACCATTTGCAGGATATTACGTATAATTTACTCCAATATACTTTTTTATTCTCAAGAAAAAGTGGTGGTACCTAATAAAGAGAACAATTTCATGATTAATTATTGTTCCTGCTACGCAACAGATACATCTACTAGAAATGTGGCTTTCATTCCAGCCAAAAAAAAGAAATATGGCTTTTAGATTTCCCCATTCGTGGATTCTAAAAGCTGCATGTTGACTTGCCTTGCAAGCTAAAAAACAAAACCATATATATTTTTCTAAGCAAGAAAACAAAAAAAAAAGAAAAGAAAAACTACAAACTAATAAGCTGTTATGTTTAAAGTATGGGAGTTATTGTGTACTCTATTTTTTTTTCAAGCTAACTATATTTTTGAATAGTTATCAAATATTTATTAATCATTTTTTATAATAATAATTAATTTAATTTTCTTATATAGTGTGTTAGATTAGTTTTATAAGATGTCATTATTTGTTGTTATTCATACACTAACAATAATTAACATAAAAAATATAATACACACTTAGTGATTTATCTTACAATAAGTGTATTGAGAAATTTCTCCCATATAATATAATTAATAATTAATAAAAAATTAATTATTATAAAATGAATTTAATTCATTTAAAATGAGTAATATATTTTAAAAAGTAAAGTACATTATTTATAACTAGTATCTTATAAATAATATCGTATTACTCAATTTATATTTTTTAATTTTTATTTATATACTTATTTTATAAATTATGTAGTTATAAAAAATGTTTGTATTTATAATTTTATTTTTTTATTTATATTCAATTAATGCCTAATAGATTTTTAAAAAATAAAAAATTAGACACTAAAAAAATAATTTCCTTAATAATAATATAAGTATAAATTATTACTTAAAATATAATAAATTTAATAAAATATTATCACATAAAAACTAAATTATAAATTGATTAAAATCTTCCCCTTTAATTTTTCTATTCTCACTTTACAAAGGTGCAAATCTCTACCAGAATATGTATAAAAAAAAAAAAATCTCTACCAGAATCAGGTAGCACCTTTAATAAGGCATATGCCACCAACCTTGAATACAACAGCAACAGCATCAGACAATTGTGGTATACTAGGACAGATTTGGAGACACAGTACCACGACAGAAGCTGTGCCATATAAATGCCCCAGATTTTCCTGCCAAACGAAAGGAAAAAAATCTCGGACTTTAAATCCTTTGTGTCACTGAAACTGGGCAATTTCTGGTTGACTAAATCACGTTATAATCTGCGAATTCGTCTCTTTTTTCTGATAAGAACCAACCAGGCTTATCAGATGAATACCAAAAATTATTACTATAGTAGGAATAACAATGGGTGGATTCTTCGTCGTCAAAATTTAAGGGTGTGACAGTGAGGTATCTGAGGTTAGACAAAAGTGGGGATTCTATCGAGATCCGTATACGCATTCTGCGTTATTCTTTTGAAAAGGGGCATCTTGGTTTGGATATGTTTTGTTTAGAAAAAATATTTTCAAAAATATTTTAACACATTTTTAAATATATTCAAATATAATTTTTTAAAAATATAAAAATTTTAAAAAGTTAATTTATCTTTTTTTAAAAAATTAATAATCTCTAATTTTTTTTAAAATAAAAATATATTTTTTAATATAATTTTATGATAAAATATCCTTTATTTTTATTAAAAATTATATTTTATATTCTCTTTTTTTTTTTTTAAAATTTTATTTATATAAATCTTTCAAGATAACTATATAAATTACATTTTAAACAATACAACTTTAAGTCATTGTGTCTTAATATCTTAAATTAAATTATGATTTCAATGATTATATCATTTAGAAAAAGTAAAATAGAACAACATTAGCAGCATGTTATTAAGCCTTTTGGCACATAATTAAACATGTTATTATTTTATGTTTCATTTCTAATGATGTTGTTATCATGACATACTTAAAAATCTTACTGTCCCTATTATACTAGCCCATTTAATTATATCTTACATATCATAACTCATTATATCTTATATTTAAATATTTTTTTAATAATTTTGATATAAATTAAGTATTTATATTTTTTTTTATTTAAATAAATTTAATTTTTTTTATTATTTAAAAATATTTATTAAATATTGTATATAAATATAAAATTATTTTTTTAAAAAAATAATTAAAATAAAATATATTAAAAAAATAATTTTTTTTAAAAACTTATCCAAACGAATCGGAAAGCTTTCATTTTTATTATTTTTTTTCCCTCTCTCTCCTCCTCTCTTTCTTTGGCCACCATCGCCATATTTTCACGTGATCGGTGCAGCTGCTGCATAATAACTCAAGAAACGGCTTGTTTTGCTTCTGGATTCTGATAGGGCTGATGGGTCAGTGTCCCTGCTTTGGGTTGCGGAGGAAGGGCAAGGGGAAGAAGAAGCTCAAGGCTGATGAGGAGGAGAAAAGCAAAATTGGGAAGCACAGCAATTCTGTAGAGAAAGCCTCTGAAAGATCTTCAGGTTACCTCGTTGAGAAATTTTTTTCTTTTTTAAGATTTTTATGATTAAACCTTGTTTACAATTTGTAATTTGTAAGGTTTTTTCTTTCTACCCATTTTGTGTTTTTTATTTTGTATTTTAATGGGTCTTGGCTTAAGTCACTCACTGTGTCAGATTATACTTCAGTGAGTTCAGTCTATGTTTCTCCGTGTTTCTTTCTCCATCATTTTGATCATATTCGAATGTGCATGGCTCTTTGTTTCTAAGATCTAAGACGAACTGGCATTGTTCAAGTTATTCAGGCAGATGAAGTATCAACTGATTCCTGCTCATAATTCTTACAAGCAGCTTAGAGAAAAAGAAAAAAAAGGTCAGGGTTATTTCTTATTTGCTTTCTGATTAGGAACATATTCTTCTCTCCTTAAGTCCAGAGTCCAGACTACAGAACACAGTATACGACCAGAAAAAAAAAAGTGTACGGAAACTCTTCAAATTTCAAACACCACAAGTGAATGTTTGATATGATGATAAAAATTGGGGTGAAAATTTTTATATGAAAATTTGTATAAGAATGAATTTCTTAACCCAATTTTTTTTCTCATACTGAAGTGACCTTTAAGTGATTTTATTGTACCTCCCTACCTTATTGGTGGTGATGTCCTAAAATTTTGAAGTTACACATCTATTGACACTAGGACTTATTCAAAAATAAAAAAAAATTTCAAGGTCACGTATTTACTTATTCTAAAATTCACTAAGGGGTAGGAAGGGTAGTGTGACCCCATGCTCTTTATCCTTTTGGCATTTGATGAGTCAAATCTTGACATACTGACTGTTCAACTTGCCCTGCTCTGAATAATAAATAATTGGAAACTACACCAAATATTGGTTCTGTATAGCAGGAACGCTCCGTTCTTATGTAGTCAAACTGATAAAAGGGGCACCACTAAGTCAGCTATCCTGTCCTGCGTCAAAAGAATAACATCTTCCTTCATTGTGTGGAATCTCTGGCACATTTTTACAGGTTATGCTTTATCTGAAATCAATTTATTAATACTGTAGGTTACAAAATCTGCCAGGAAAAGAACTCATCTCCCTTGTTTTTCAAGGCTGCCTTAGAAAATCACAGCATTGCAACAGGAATAGTCCTCCTTGTGGATAATTAATTTTTCAATGGCCCTAGCGTCTTAGGTACAGGTTGCAGAGGCACTTTGCATGGTGATTGAGCACATATATGCTCCTCCTGATTATCAGAATCTCATTCCTCCTCTACCAATAACTTCTAGGTCTAACTGCATTTCCACCATTTTCAAGCGGAAAGATAGTTGTGTCTGTGAGATCAGGAAGCCAAAACCCACATTTCTGAGTACATGCTTTTTATCATTCCTGAAGGAAAGTACTTGTCATTTGATTTGCTTAAAGGTTCCCCTGCTTCAGGTGGAAACTCACGAATTGCTTCAACTCTTGTATTTCCTTTATTTACTTTGTTATTGCTTTATTCTATGTAGGATTTTTTTTCTCATTCTCTGACTTGATAATTTTTTGAGGTTCATCATATATAGTGCTTGTTATAAGCTGAAAGACAGCTCCGTTAATTCATTCTGCATGTTTTCAAGCCCTGCAACTGCATCCAGATGTTCAAAAAAATTTTAAGACAAATTTCCAATTCAAAGATTAAATATAATACTTTCTTATATGTCTATTTATTACTAGTTAATTAGAGATTTTTCACTACTACTTGAAGCTTACATTTTGCTTCCAAAACATGTCATCTGAATATGTGGACTCATTAAACATCTTACATAGACTTAGAATTTCAGTCTCTTTCATTCATATAGCACATAATTGTGTTACCTTTGCATTGGAGGAGTAATAGCATGCTTAGACTTTGCTTGCAGCACAGCAGCAGTATAGTGGAATACAGCATTTTTGTGCTCACCACGGTTTCAATATTACCTCCTCCTTTTCTTTTGGTTGCTGATTCACCTGCTCTTCTTCCACAATCACTACTAGAGTAATGACATCATTGCTGATTTTTTTGGTTGCTGATTTACCTTCTCAAGCATCATGTTGTTTTTTTTTGGTTGCTGATTTACCTGCTCATCTTCCATTTTCAAAACAGTACTGTCTTCTCAACTTTGCTTTTAGTAAAAATGTAAAACATAGTTTGCCCACACCTGACAGTTATCAACATTATCCGAACCAATACCACTTATGCTACTAGACAGAGTAAATGACAATATAATGTAGGGGATGTAAACAGTGATTGAGAATTAATCTTAAGCAAAGGATACACATAATCACCAATGCCTTCTTTCTGAATGTTTAGCTTTGGACTGATGGAGTCCATTAATTATGTTGGTCTCATGGCTACTCAAATGATTATTGATTGCAGAATGCTTGAGCTAACAGGAAACAAGCAAGTTGTTTCATCAACTTTGCACACATAGTAAAGCATAAATGTAGACATAGATTCTCAAACCATATATGCAAAACGACCGGAAGCTCTTATGAGTTTTTGTTTTCTTTAATTCTGAATGTCTTTCTTGATTTTTTGCTTGTTTTAGAAGGGTGTCTTCTCCTCTTCTGTTCTCTCCCTTTCCTTTTTATGAATTCTTCTTTTATCTAAAAACAAGTTATAGTTTAAAAGTGGAATGTCATTAAATCATTATTGCTTTCTGCTGAACCTTTTAGAACCATGCCTTATGACTTATGCCATAGGAGATAATCACGAGCTTGATTGAATTTGGAGACGTGTAAACTTTACTTGTGAACTTGAGTTGACATTACATGATTTAATACAGGACTGAGATCACTAGCATCTCGGACAGAGGAGACTGACGGTGCTAACAAGGCTCAGACATTTACCTTTCGAGAGCTTGCGATAGCAACGAAAAGTTTCAGAGATGAAACCTTTATTGGGCAAGGTGGATTTGGAGCTGTTTACAAAGGAATGTTAGAAAAAATGGATCAGGTATATAATTTGATGGATGAGAAGTTTCTTTTGTTCCTGTCTCTTGTTTTCAATGGCCATAAGTCTGTTTCATTGCGGTGCAAAATTAAGTTTTTACCAAGATAAGTGGTTTGGATCAGGTCGTTGCTGTTAAAAGACTTGATACAAGTGGTCTCCAAGGGGAGAAAGAGTTTCTAGTGGAGGTTCTCATGCTCTCTCTTCTACGCCATCCCAACCTTGTTAATTTGATTGGTTACTGTGCTGAAGGGGATCAACGTCTTCTTGTATATGAATACATGCCATTGGGATCCTTAGAATCTCATCTCCATGGTAATATACTATAAAATGCAACCACTTTTCGCTCTACGATGCAACATTTAGTTTCTTTGACATTAAACTAACATCAGTTAATACTCCATCTATCTCCCCTTCCTTCCCCTGCCCCAGTTCCCTCACCAAAACAAAATGAAAAGAAATTCAGCTAAAGGCTTGATATGCTGTTTATGCTTCTATATTCATCAAAAATACATTTAGACCTTATCTCTGTCATAATGTCAACCTGTTTGTTCCAAAGTAATTGATATTTTCTATTTTTTCAGTTGTGACCATGCTGAGCACGACACCAGTTACATGCTAGCATGCAAATGTTGTCCCATATCTTTTCGCTTCTTATATTGTAGTGATGATCTGATTATGCTTATTTGCAGATCTTTCTCCTGATAAAGAACCGCTTGATTGGAATACAAGAATGATGATAGCTGCTGGGGCAGCAAAAGGATTAAATTATCTGCACCATGAAGCAAAGCCTGCTGTTATATACAGGGACCTAAAATCATCCAATATACTATTGGATGAAGGTTTCCATCCAAAACTCTCTGATTTTGGGCTTGCAAAATTTGGTCCAAGTGGAGATCTCTCGTATGTCTCCACCAGGGTCATGGGAACACATGGTTACTGCGCCCCTGAGTACGCCACCAGCGGAAAATTAACAATGAGATCTGACATATACAGTTTTGGGGTTGTGTTATTGGAGCTAATTACTGGACGTAGAGCATTAGATGATTCCCGTGGCCGTGAAAAGAATCTGGTTGACTGGGTAATCATTCATATATAATTATATGTTTTCTCCTTTTTTGAGCCCAGGGGTATCAAGTTACATATTATTCTAAACTTATCAAATTAGCTGCAACTTTATGCATCATCTTCTCACCAGTTTCTCAATCGAATGCTATATTTACTCTTTTCTTTTCGTGCATTTCTTATTTATCATTATGCACTTGAAAGAGGAAGAAGCTGGATTATTAAGCATTTTCTTCTTTGATTAGCTGTTTTTAATCTAGGACTGTGCCGACATGTTAATATTGGAGAAAGGAATACAAATAGCCTTATAATTAGTGACTATTTGCATTTTAAGCTTTCTACATATTATCCAGGGAATATTGCAATTCTTATTCTGTTTGCATGATCCAACATAAGTTTCAGAATATTACATGATCTTCCTACTAAATATCCAATTGGGTTATATGTTATCCTATAGGCTCAATTTTGAGGGAGATTATCTATACTCTTCCTTCTTCAAGAAGCCATAATTTGAGAATACACAATGGTTTCAGTTGGCTATGCATATCATGCATAAGTAAATCACTTTGTTGCAGCAAAATAAATATAGCCAAGATTGTTTTTCCAGCTGCAAGGTTATCTAAGCTTTTATTTCCTAATGTTTGTAGGCACGCCCAATGTTTAGAGACAAAAGGCATTTTCCAAGACTGGCAGATCCACGGTTGCAAGGTCACTACCCAGGATCTGGTCTAAAGATGGCCATTGAATTGGCATCCATGTGTCTTCGAGAAGAGCCACATAACCGGCCTAACGCAGGTGATATAGTGCTTGCTCTAGATTACTTATCATCCCGGAAGTATGCCCCAAAAGTTTCCAACACAGTCAACACAGGAGATCTGGAGAATGGTGAGTCTCCAAAAGAAACATCTAGGATGTTGGATAAAGACTCAGAAAGAGAGCAAGCTGTTGCAGAGGCCAAGCTGTGGGGGGAGACATGGAGAGAAAAAAGAAGACAAAGTGCCCCAAGTAGCCCTGAGGAATTAAATAGGTAGTGAAATTGACTTTCTGTTCTATTGTAGTTACATTCAGCAACACATCAAAGTGCAGGAGGAAGAAAAAACAAAAATTCCTTTGATGCAGATAAGGAGTGGCTGCTATAAAAAGGGAATAGGTAAAGCAGAGGAACATCAAAAGATCATGTTTTAAAGATTTAGCTGTAGCCAAATAAGAAGTGCTGTTAGAGCACTTACGAACCTGAGGCTCAACTTAGCGTGCTTTGACATGAGTTTTCAGCATTTATGGTTACTTCGTTTCTTTAACATGATATTACTGAAACATATATACTTCTAAAATATTGCTGGAAACAAACACAATATTTTTGTTTTCAACAGAAAACAGATCGCAAATTGATGACATTACATTGGATATATTACTGAATTTTGCTGTCTTGTAAATGAGAAGTGTGAGAGGTCTATCTGTGAAGGTGAACACTCCTAACAAGCCCCGGACAATTGGGGAGTAATGGGCATGCTTCAGGAATCAAGAGGGACCACACTGGACTGCAATATTTCCCATCATGTAGAAGCTTCACCCTTCAATCTACATGAAACAAGCTCATCCTCTTATGCTCTGGGATTTACATATACTTAGAATCGATCTACCTCTATCATCCAATTTAGAAAATCATCAATATTTAAACTCCCATTAAAGGAAGGAATATCTATCTTTAATATGAATTTATCAATATCTCTATCACCATAACCATTCCTCCCACCTCTAATATTCCTCCTTGGTCCCATCATGTAATCATCTTCTTCGTCAAACTGTATGTTTGTTGCTCTCAGTGTCAACTGTTCAGTGGTCTATATCCTGCATCCGTCATTTCTCCCTTTTCACATTATGCCACTATGTAGAGCGAACTGCTAATAAACTGCTATCGGAATAGCACAGCAACACCAAAATGAAATTAGTTCTTTTTTTTTTTTTCTTAGAATAGCTCTGCAACATGGGATTCGGATAGGGTAGCTTACAGTCAATTAATATATAGAAACAACTTTTACAATGTACATCATGTTTTATAAACTTCTATATTAATCTAAAATTATTTTTATACGTTATTAAATTATCTTAAAGTTAATATATGGTATACTTTTTAAACAAATAAAAATATCAACAGTTAGATCATAAACTTATTTTTATTTGAATTTTATAAAATTTGACATATAAGATTTACAAAGTAATTAATTATATTTCAATGATTGAATTGATGAAAATAATTTTTTTATAAAAGATTATTGAATCATATAAGTGTTTCAAATTTTCCATGGTCTTAATTGATCCTCATAATATATCTGGCTGTACTAGTATCATTTGTAAGTAACCATATTGCTACTATGTTTGGTTTAGATTGTAAAAGAATTGATTCTAAAATAATTGTTAATAAGAATTGATTTGCAAAGAATTGGTTTTTGTTCATTAATAATATTCAAAAAATAATTCTAAAAGAATGATATTATTTGGACAGTGTAAAATAAAATTACTTTTACACATGAAATTATCGAAATAGACATAAAATTAATTGTTAAAAATAATTTTAAGATTCTGATGATGGCAATTAATGAGGATAATATTGTAACTTGATATACCATTGGAGTAAGAAGCAATCCTGTAGCTAGGAGAAGCTTCAATCTTCTCACTTCAAATAGAATCAGTTCTTTATGGTTAAAATTGATTTATGCCAAAGCAGGAAAGATCAGCCAAATATGGGAACCTCGTTTGAATGTCCAAACATGATTACGAGAGTAGAAGAATCCAAAACAAACCGGCACGAGTCATGATGTGATTTTGCTCCTTTCAAATATAGTCCTATTTGGTATATTGTATAATATAAGTCTGGATTGGATAAGATTTGATAATATAATTTAAGATAATATAATGTCTGATAATATAAAATTTAACTACAGGAAGAGAACTCGACGAATTCGGTTAGGGTTGATTTGGGATTAGAGTATTATATTTTTATTAAACCTGATACAAAATAATCTTATCATATCTTATTAGACCCTTAGGATTGATTAATTTATCTTATAATTATTTGATAAAAATTGATAGACTGAATAACTTTATTTTATTAAATACCACACGAAATATATGATAAAAATATATCATATAATATAAACTTATACTTTGAGGCTTTATATTATGGACCAAATAGGGCCTAATTAGGAAATAATTTATAGAATCAATTGAGGTAAAAATGAGGGAAGAAAATTTGAATTCATAATTTAATAGTTATAACAAAATTACTGACTAATGTTATAATATTTTATAAGATACAAACATTTGGATTATAATCTATAAATTTATAATTACTCATTTTCTTATTATTTTTATCAATAACTACTTACTTGTACTTTACTTTGTAAAATATATTATACAATTTAGAATAACTTGATCCTATCTTGTAAGATGAACCTTTATGTTTATTGGTTTTACGTTTGGCACTGCACTTTTTGTTGTTAGAAACTTTTGTTCACTATCCAAAGCACTGAAACCAGCCAAAGATGTAAACAGAGGATTCGCCAAGTTTTCTGAATATTTTTGGTAATATGTTTCTGAATTTATATTGTCACAGGATATTGTCTCTTAATTAACTCATGAATTAAAAAAGAAAAGGAAAACGTGATAAATCTACTGCTAAAAAAGTCAATTTTATACCTAATCGCAACTTTAGTTTGGCAATATCGCTGCCTACTTGCAATGAAAAGTGAAAATGGACCAACTTATTGTGCAAAATAATGGAAGGAGAAACAAATTTGCGTTTGATGACTCTAAAATCTAAAACAAACGTATAATTGATAAAAAGTTTAATTTTGTTTTTTTAGTATACAAAAATTTATATTATTATTTAATTATTTATGTGTTGTCTATCTTTAAAAGAAATTGACTTTATCGTAGTTGATTTTTTTTTAATTTAAATAAAAGAGTATCTTTGGATCAACTTGCATATGAAGCTCTTACGCGATTGTAAGGACTTACTCTTAAATTGACCAAATACATTTAAGATAAATGTAGTTCAAGTCAAAAAGCACAACTCTTGGTAAATTCAAATTCTTTTAATAATATATATAACAATTCATGATTGATAATAGTGTACAAAAGTTTAAAATTGCAATGATCAAATTTAAATACATAGATAAAATATGAGGAGAAAAAGCATGAAGTTATCAACTACTCCTCCCAAGCCATGTTAATTAATTTGACTTGTGAACCAATAAAAGAAAATTTTAAAATGAGGAGTATAATTCTTTACACTAGCAAATTAAATGTGTATCATATAAACTATGTAGATAGTTATTATCTTTTATTATAATAATTATTAAATTTATTTTTTAAAGAGTTTAATTTTAATTTATTATAAGTGTAAAAAAATTTATATTATCATCTAATTATATATTATTAAATTATTAAATTTTTTTGACTAAATAAAAATTTTTTTTAAAAATCAAAGACATAATAATATATGATTAGATAATAATAAAAAAAATATTTTAGACTAATAATAAATGAAAATCAAATTCTTTCTTAAATAATAATTATTGTTAATATATATATAATAAAAAATAATAATAATTTACATAATTAATGTGACATATAATAAATAATACGTTAAACATGTATTTGAGAACGTTTCTAAAATCAAACACAAAGATTGAGTTGGAGGCTTGGAACTCATCGATAGCTTATACAAAAATATAATTTTTACAACTTAACTCTATACTCATCTTAAATAGTAACAAGTAAAAAAAAATTAATTTTTATCATTTTTATTATAAAAAATAAACATATAAAAAGAAGTGTAAAATTAAAATATATATTATAGTTGTAGCTTATAGCTGCCAATAAAGCAAAGGACCCACTTTTTTTTTTTTCTTCAAACATTTTTCTTCGCCCTTATTTTAATTGCAAATTGACTTGACCCTTGCAATTCCAAAGCATGGAACATGTTGAGCAGCATATGCATCATTCATAGGCATGACAGCGGACGTCAGGATGTCATCATAGCTGTTGCTCCGATTTCTTTTTGGTATTTATTGTTACACGTATGACTTACCTTAAAGAATAAAAGAACATCTGCCGACTCAAGTATTTGACTTTAGCAGTTAATAAAATATGCTTTTTTATTTTAATTATTCGAATTTAAACTTTAAATTAGTATATCAAAAAAATAAATCTGCTCCAATTGACCAATTCCCTTAAAATGGACATACAACTTTGCAATAACTCCCATATAAGAAACTTCACCATAACATTTATCGATTACAGTTTTTTTTTCTCAAAATTCTTAATCATAAGGCTGTTTATGGTTAGATTAAGTTAAGTTTGACTTAATTTAAATTTGATTTAATATTTTAATTAAATTAATTTTTTTTATTTAGTCTCGGCTCTAAATTTAAATAAACTTGATTATATTTAAATTTTTATGTGGCATAAATAAGATTGAACTACTATCGATTAATTTAAAATTTAAATATAATTTATATTTTAATATATTTAATTAATAAATTAAATTATAAAATTTTAATATATAAAAGTAAAAAATTTAAAATAATATTTTTTATAATATGTTAATATTTACATAAATTTTAAAAATAAATAAGAGATAATTTTTTTAATTTAAAAATACATTAAATCTAATTTTTTTAGATTTAGAATTAACTTAATTTTTTTATTAAAATTAAGTTTTATCCTGCTTGATTTGATTGATTGGTTATTTGATTAGGCACTCCTACTAAATCATGTCTTTTTTTTTTGCCGTCAATAATCATGCCTTTCTTTGTTTTCTCTTTTTTACCAAAATAACAACACAAACATGAATGAAATTTCATTGTCACTTGGTAGAAAATGAGGAAACTTTTAAATAAAAAAAGAAAAAAAAAGAAAAAGTGGAAACCATTGAGAGTAGTGATGATTGATGAGGTGGCTAACCGATGAGCGATCTAACGTAACTCGAAAGCAGAGACCAGAGAGACAGTCATCACTTCACTTGGTTGTGGCCATCCCCCATTGGTCATGCCCATCTCAATGTCTTTCACACACACAGACACGTGAGACGAGAGAAAGAAAGAGACAGAGAGGCCTCGCTTCCATCACATTCTCTTCTCCGTTTGGAGAGAGAAAGTTAGAGAGAGAAAAAGAAATAATAATTATTATTATTATTTCATTTTTGTTTAAAAAAGAAGCAGGAGCAGTCAGCAAGCATACCCACCACAACCGGTCGACGACAGTCACCACCAATGAGAAGGGACCACGTCATTTGGCTTATGCTGTAAAGCACAGACATATACAGTAACAGTAATTGTCTTAAGATAATCCCTTTGTTGCTAACCAAAAGCAGCTCACACAACCATCACCAGAGAGTGAGAGAGAGAGAGAGAGAGAAAAGAGGAAAGAAGCCCTTACTTGCTTGCAGTACCTTGTCCCGAACACCTCATGCCTTGTCGCCGAACTGGACCAAGCCGTTCAGCTCGCCGGAAACTTTGGCCAAAAGGGTCGCCGCTTTTGTCCATGGCCGTCAATTTTGAACCTTAGAGAGCCCTTCAAGCTCTTACCTTTATTCTTTCCCATTTTGGCTTTTTGGGTGCTGATTTTCTGGGATCACTGTGGGTTTTATGTGCTATTTGAAGGTTTTGAACTGAGAGCGATTGGGAAAATTTGTACCAATACGATATGTACGTGGTGCCTCCTCCCCAGCTGTCCGATCCGGATTCAGGATCCACCGGCGGGTCCAGTGATTTGCGGGCTTACCAAACGTGGAAGGGCAGCAATGTGAGTACTGGTTCTGAATTTCATTTGTTTCACCATTTTTTTTTTTTGCATTGCTTATTGAGTTTGTTATGGGGCATGTCACGATTCTATTGTAGCTTATCTATCACTATCTGCTCTCAGAAAATTTCCCTTTCTTTTCCCTCCCTTAGTAGCTCTATTATCTTTATGAAAGCACATGTTATGCGTCTCAATTTCAGGTTACTTCTCTCTCATTGTTTATTGTTTTTTCCATTTAATTTTTTACTGGAATTGGATTTTATCTTAGGGATGTTACGCCCGGGGGGGGGGGGGGGGGTTCTAGGTTGCAGGGTGTGAGATAAAAAGTTACAAATATAGTGCATCTCAGCCAAGGAACTTAGGGATTGCTTAATTTATGAGGATCTAGGAAAGGAAGCACATATGCGTCACAAGGCACCGGTATGACATGGCATGGATATGATGATAAGGCAAATTCTAAAAATTATAGGATGAGACGCATATAGGATACAAAATACAAAATTAATACAAGATTAACATAAAAACACAAATCCTAAAGATTTATTTTTATGGAAACATAAATCCTAACACAAGCACCTGTTTTTAAATGTAAGTATTACTATTTAGTCATTCTTTGCACAAATCATGTAGACAAAGTTAAACAATCAGCATTAGTCATCGTAGACACAATATAAGATTATAATTTATCTATTTCTTATGATATCACACCTGTATTGACACAAAAAATCAAAGAAAGTAAAGAAAAAAATTATAGGATGCAGACTAGAAGTATCCTATGGTGCCTGAGGAGTATCTGATACATATACATGTCTGACACTGATACGGAAAGCATTTTGAAGTGTCCAAGCTTTCTTGAAGAGGATACATATCTTTGAGGGTTCTCTTTTCTGAAGCACCACTAGTAAATGGCCAATAATGGTAGCCCAGAAACTTACAACCTCAATTGTTTTATTTTTCTTATTGATGTGTCAGATTTAAGCTGTTTTGGTTTGAGTATTTCTGTTGCTTTTTTACTCTGTTACTGAAATACTTTGAAAGCTTTGCTTGTTAATGAAGTTATTATAACTGGCCGAAATCACCCAGTTCCCCTGCTACCCCTTTTGATGATATCTGTTGAAGTATATATAATTTCCCAGTGTTAGTCACCTCCCGTGATTTTTTTTCCTTACTCAAATATGGTGGGAAAATCACCTGCAATTGATTCAATAATTTCGCTAAAATGAAGCAATCTATATAGTAATATATTAACTTCCTTTTTTGGGGTTCATTGTGCATTAGGAAAAAAAGTTGCTGGGAACTTACATCTGTTGATTTCTCAAAACACAAGTGAATTTGAATTACTGACTTGTATGTGTTATTTCTGTGGAATAGTCATTGCCTTTGATGTAATATCTAAAAATTGAATGATGGTATACTGATACTGATAGTATACCGATACAATGTTTGTACCCCAGAATGGTGAAAAATATTGGTCTAGTATATGCTGTATTCCCATATCCATGTCGTATTGTACCTGTGTTGTATTTTGTATCCGTGCTTCGTAGGTGTAGATGATATTTAGATTCTTGGCTGAACCCTTGTCACTGTATATGGAATCTGGATAGTAACAACTTCTAAATTAAAAGGCAATTTCTTTACTTTGCAGGGGGTAAAACTATACTGATAATATGTATCTCCTATTTTAGTTTTGTAATTTATTTGTTATTCAGCATTTATAAAGAATAGAAAAAATTTAGTATGCTATGGCTGCATTGTTATTTGAAATATGTTGCAGTATCTAGCCATTTTATAATAATGGAGGTGCTTATTCATTGTTTTCAACCCTTTCTTGCAGAAATTTTTTCTTCAGGGCAGGTTCATATTCGGACCAGACGTAAGTTCACTGGCACTGACAATTTTCCTTATTGTTGCTCCTGCTGCAGTTTTCTGCGTCTTTGTTGCCAGAAAACTGATGGATGATTTTTCTGATCACTTGGGGATAACCATAATGGCTGTTGCTGTTGTCTTCACAATTTACGTGAGTCTTTCTCTCTCATATAAATGTACACCAAGGATCTTTTCATTGCTCTATGTTGCAACTCACACACACATGATTGAAGTAAGCTAGAAGCTGGAATTTGGTTAACTTCTCAAATGAAATTCAACTTGGAATAATTCTCATTTTTTAACAGCTGCTTATTGGAACAATAACCAAAACAAAACTAGCCATCACCATAGCAAAACTAATATGCTCAAACTAGTGCAGATAGCACAATCCTAATCTCAACAAACAAGTGGAGTCCATGGCTAAGCCAAATATCATGGTTTATTGTCCTCTTTTTAAATATAAGAGGATATTTTATTATGGGAAACTAAGATTACAAAAAGAAGGGGGATTGGGCATCCTCCACTTTAAACCAAGCAGCCAAAAAATAATAATAATAATAATGTAAAAGAGTTCTGCAATCCCTCTGAAAAATATCCTTAGACCTACTGTGGTATAGCTATTGTGAGAGACTCTGAAAAAATTCCATGTGTTGAAAAGCAAAGTGAGGCCATGGAAACAATTTTATCACATAGTAAGTCTAAGGATAGAGATTACCCCTTAAATATCTGAGTATTAAGCTCTAATTAGAGACACCAAATGACAGCATATTTAGCACACTGCGATAAAACTTAACCATCCTTGCTTCTGGCAAAACCTATTGAAAGAAACTGCTCCAAGCTATGGGTGCACTCCCGAGATCCATCACACACACCAAAAAGCCTACTGAATATGTAATTGGCTGCTGGATAATATAAGAATCATTGGGCATTTGTCTCTGAATTAGAACAGAACAGCATATCACTCATCTACCAGGACTCAGGAGACAAAGCTTTGTTAGGTTTACAAACCTACAAAAAATCAGTAGTCTTAATCCTATTGAGTATTGGTATCTAAATGAAGGACGTGATTTTAGAGGGAGTTTTGGATTTCCAAAGGGCCTTCTTTAGGAAGAATTTCTTTCTATTTGAAGAATGTGTAAGAACATTGATGGACTTACAAGAAATTACACCAAATGAGTCTCTAGGGTCCAAATCCTCTTTTCTAAGCTAGAAAACAAATAGGATCAAGCTAAATCAAGAGGCATTTTAGCTTATGATTTTCTATTTCAATAAAGTTCCTGAAAAAAATGGATATTCGAAGAAAAGTTGGAGTTTTGTTTGGTATAAAAATTTTGAAAGGGAGACTGATGCAGAGAAGAAAGGTTATAGAGGTGAGGCAAGGCGTTTAAGAAAGGCATGTCTTCCACAGGTTGGCTTCCTTATCCTCTTAGCATATCTAAGTGCATCTTTTAAGATACCCGTAGAACATAGGTGGAACTTCATGTTTGTGTATCTTGCATGGTCATGTCACTCTTCAGGCACTAGGATATGTAGATCAACTTCAATTTGACTTGCTTAAGGTACCTGACAAAACACCTTATAATTTAATAGCTAATAGGATAGCTGGTTGACATTTTAGACCCATTTTAACCTGCATAATCCATTTGGCAAATAGTGATATTAAATATTTTTGATTAAGAAATACTGCAATAATAATTTATAATCTCTTTATTCTTTGTTACCTTTATTATTTATTAGATTTTGAACTTAGGTTGCATATGGTTCACAGAAGTTTTTTATTTTTCAATTGGTTAAATATATCATGTAGGTTTGATGTGTTCTTAGCTTGTTAAAAACCAATTTTACATCCTTGCAGAAGCAAGTGCTAAAGACATCTGGGAGCATAACTGCATGTCTAGTTGGAACATTCTTTATGATTCCCCCTGAATCTTGCTGGACAGTCAAGATCTGAATTCCCTTTCCCCAAAAGGAAAACAGAAGATCTTTGGGGAAGGGGGGACTTTTAGTCCGTCTGAACTAGATGTCAAAATACGTTGGGTTAAGCCTGTCAAACAGCCAGTCTCATGGTAGGAGACAATAATTAGGGCAAAAGCTTGAGTATTACTTGGTCAGTGATTGGTAATACCATAATAGATCTACATGGACATGCTTGAGTGTCTGGCAAAAATGGGTAGATCTTAGAGGATTAATGATGTTGGTATATAGGAGCATAATAATTATTGAGAATTTTCTCAAAGTTCATTAACGATCAATAGTTCCTATTGTTTGTGCAAAATATTGTTTTTTCTGTTCTATTCTTACAGTTTGGCTCTGATGATATTCACTTTGTGTAATGCAAAGTAGCAGCAGGTTATTTTGTTTTCATCTTTGTTTGATTCACCTTTGGGTGGACTATCTCTATATCATTTGGTAGCAACATGCCATTAGCATTTTATTTACTGCTTAATTATTATTTGGGGATTTTGTCATAAAAAGGTGCAGGCACTATAATTTCTGTATGGCACTGGTCACTGGCTTTGCTATGCGCACTAAAATATATTCTTTCCAACCCTATGCTTATGCTATAATATTTTCAGGTCTTAATTCTTCTTTTGTTAACATCTGGCCGAGATCCTGGTATAATTCCACGTAATGCACATCCTCCAGAGCCAGAAGGTTTTGATGGTAGTTTAGATGTTGGGGCTGGTCAGACTCCTCAATTGCGGTTGCCTCGCATTAAGGAGGTTGAGGTCAATGGCATCACTGTTAAAGTCAAGTATTGTGATACTTGCATGCTCTACAGGCCTCCTCGATGCTCACACTGCTCAATCTGTAATAACTGTGTAGAACGGTTTGATCACCACTGCCCCTGGGTTGGGCAGTGTATCGGGCTGGTAAGTTGAATCTTTTGTCTGCCAAAGTTTCTTTTTAATTGTGAACCTGGTCCACAGAATGGTGTGTTAGGCAGAAAGATCGGTATGGTATCTGTGGTGGGTAGTTTCTATTAGTTGTGAAATAGATAATTATTTTTCAGCTTTCAACTTGTTGGAATGTTTCATATTTTGCACATGGGCTTTGCTGAGAAAACTAGCATGCTTTATAAATTTCTCAAATTAAAAAATTTAATCCAGGCTCCTTTGGTCAAGTGAAAAATTCTTCATCAGTAAATTATATCATTGGTGTAAGTATAATTTCACTATCAAGTTTATTATAGTTGGTAATGCATAATAATCTGAAGTTTTAGAACAATCTAACTCTTAAATGGAGACTTAATACGTATTTGGATTAGCTTATTTTGTATTCAAAAAAGCTTATAATCAAAATGATGCAAAGAGAACTTTTAGCTGAAAGTGTTTTTGTGTAAAAATTAAACAAAACCAAACGTGTTTAATGAGTACATATTGTCCTGAAGGTGAACTCTATGGAGAATTTCCCGTGAGTTACATCCTTCATAGTTTTTGCTTCATAATCTGATTATATGGGTTAATTTAGGAGAATTTTCTGAGTATCTCATCTTGGAAATCTTAGGTTCAAACCTGTTGGGAGCAAGTAGGGTGTGATTTATTTATTATAGGAAGGAGAAATGCTACCCCTAGTGTGTAGCCTCTAATGAACCAAAAAGAATATCTCCTCTGTACAGGAACTCTTTACATTCATGGAAAATTTTTCAGACAAGTTTTAAGTGGAACTATATGCAGACTTAATATAAAAAAGATTTTTATCTTTCTTCTCATTGTTGCTCGTGGTTTTGTTGAGGGATTTCCACTTGCGGATATTCGGCAAGAGTGGGGGGCTTTGTTTGTTTGGTTCCTTAATAGAAGGGGTTTAACTGTAGTTTTATTTTCTGTTTGCATTTGAGGATTGCTCATGCTCAGAGATGAATTCTTCATTTCCATTATAAAAATATATATTTTCTGTTCCGATGACTTTTCAGTTGTATTTGCTACATGTCATAATTATGTGTTATGTATCTAAATGCTTGCACAATTGTTATGCAGCGTAATTATCGCTTCTTCTTCATGTTTGTCTTCTCAACTACGCTACTTTGTATATATGTTTTCGCATTTTGTTGGGTCTATATTAGAAGAATTATGGAGTCAGAGGAGACAACCATTTGGAAGGCAATGATCAAAACTCCAGCCTCCATAGTGTTGATAATTTACACCTTCATATCAATGTGGTTTGTTGGCGGCCTTACCGCCTTCCATTTATATCTGATAAGTACTAATCAGGTAATTGCTACTCTGTTATATCCACTTGCTTTTAAAAATAAGCTAGATTTTCAAATGAATTTTCAACTTGATGTTTGTGTCCGTTGCTCTTGCAGACTACGTATGAGAACTTCAGATACCGATATGATCGACGTGCCAACCCATATAACAAAGGAGTGTTGAATAATTTCAAAGAGATATTCTGCACTGGCATTCCCCCATCAAAGAACAATTTCAGGGCAATGGTTCCAAATGAACCAGCATTACCTGCTCGATCAGTGGGTGGAGGATTTATGAGCCAAAGTGTGGGAAAAGCTGGCGAGGACATAGAGATGGGCAGAAAAACAGTCTGGGGGGACATGGGCGCTGGAATTGATCATTCTGAAGGTCAAGTAAACAACGATCGCTTGACTATAAAGGATGGTGAATTGTCTCCCGAGATTAGAACGACAGTAGATGACATTGGCGACCGTGCTGGAATACATCCTAGGCGATCTAGCTGGGGAAGAAAAAGTGGAAGCTGGGAAATGTCCCCTGAAGTTCTTGCTTTGGCAGCCAGGGTGGGGGAACCAAATCGTGTTGGTGGAGGTAGCAGTAGTAGTTTGACACATGAGAACCGGCGTACGTAGCCATTGTGTGATGAATAGCCTGGCCAAGGGGGCAAAGAGGATTTGATGACAAAAAATGACATTTCTCATGTGGTAACTCTACAGCAAAATTACTTGTATGTGCAATATGGGGGTTGTAGGCATTTGCAGGGTGTTTTTAAGTGTTGTTTTAGCCATTCTGCTTCCAGGAAGGAGTTGTTTGTGTTCTGAGAGTGAGCTTTCCTTTGCTTGATGATGTATTACACTTACCTATTAATTAGCATTTCCATCTGTGGAAGTAGCTACTGCTTTGCCCCCCTCTGTGGCTTGGAGTATTGGGAGTTTGTCCTGGAGAGGACAATAGTGATGGGTCAAGCAGAATAATTCTTGCTAACTTTCATGGTTGAAATGAATATAGTTGGTGAGTTTGAATGATGAACGTATAGAGACAGTTGTTAATATCACGTTATAAATCTATACTATCATCACCCAATTAGCATTATGGGCATTCTACTTTCTTATTTTTTGACCAGAAAACGTTAATAAGAAGAAAGTACGTGTACTATGTGTAATCACATAAATCTATATATACTAATAGAGTTCCAGGTTCATTGTGTAAGAATAATGACCCACCACTTAAAAAAAGCACACTTATGTAATTCAATTATAAAGATTATATCAATTTAGTTTTAATTCATATACAAAAAGATGATTTTGATATTACTTTTCATGATTCAGAGAAAGTTGATGTCAAAAATTTTTAAAAACTAAATTAATGACATTTGTATATTGTGAGGACTAAAAAAAAGTTTATTCTTAAATTTTTTTTAAAAAATAACAGCGTTGATAATGTTGAGTTTTCTATTATAATTTTATTTAATTAGATTCTATCATATTCTTTATATAAACTTATTTAAAATTGTAAATATCAATAAGTCATTGACATAATTCAACTCAATGCTTTGTGTAGGAAGTGTTTCGATTCCATGATGAAAGTTCATCTTTCAGTTTGCAGTGAAAAGTTTACAAAAAAAAGAAAGTCTTTTGCATAACCTCTTTTATTATAGCATGTATTTTATTCCTGTTTTAATATCCGGATTTGGATATTTTTACTTTGTCATCATTTTTTGATTAATAAAAATATGAGTAAACTCTCATTTTAATCTCCTAAATATATAGGTGACATTAATTTAGCCCTTCAAATAAATTACGGGACTAAATTAATGTCATTTTTTATGATTAAGGAATTAAATTGATGTCAACTTTTTTTGAGAGGCCAAATTGATATCACTTTATACTATTTAGGGATTAAATTGATGCCACCTTACTTTAGAGGATCAAATTGATGTCATCTATATCCTTGGATGACTAAAATGGGTGTTCTCTCGTATTCAAATCCTTTGTCCCCTTTTCTTATCTCCAATCGTGTTCTTCTAATTAAGTGTTGATAATTTAACAAGAAAATATATATTTATCTTAATTAATGTTAATTTTTTTTTCTAAATTTAAATATTTTCTTGCTGAGTTATTAATATTTAATTAAGGAGAAAGGTTTAGAAACAGAAAAAAGAGATAGAAAATTTAAACCATCTCTTATGAGTTTGAGTCCTTTAATTAGTAAAATTAAAGTTTAATAATTTAATTTATTTTTTATTAGGTCCTTAAAATGATAGTTCACTCCATAATATCTCATATCAATAATGGAAATTAAAATAAATGGAAAAGGATATGAGACCAGGGAAAAAAAGGATGGGTACTTAAATAGTCTCCCTACTTGGTAGGTTATCTCTTATCTAAACTAGTTAATAGTAGTTCCATCAGTTATGTGCATATGTCATTTACTCTTCGTTATCTAAGTAGAGTAATGCTGGATAATAAAAAAAAAAAGAATTTTTAACATAATTTAATCAAAATTAAAAAAATTGTTAAATTAAATTAAGTAATAAAAATTACTTATATATCTAAAAATAAATAAATATATCAAATTATTCTTTAAAAATTCTGACAAAATAATTTTAATTATATAATATTTTTCATTTAAATTTATGACCTTACCTTGAAGTTTGACCAATGTCTGGTTAAACTTCTCTAATATGTAATTTTGCGAGAAGATAGAAGTAAATCACTTTACTTTAGTGCTTTCAAATTTGTCTTTACCTTGTGATATAGACTGTCAAACTGACTTCTCTTTTAAAATATATTTAATATTTTTTTCTTTAAATAATTATAATGATTTAATGAAGAATAATAAATACTATTTTTATTAACAAAACACACAAGCTGATTATTAGTACACATATTGACAAAACTCATAATATATCGGTGATTATTTTAGGAACTCAACGATTACAAACATTGAATAATATGACCATTATTACTAAAGTACTAGTACTAGCATGGTTTAACATAATTAAGTTTACAACACAACAGGAACATAATAATTGCTACAATCAAGAACATCGCAAAGAGTATGATGTCCAATGTCAAAAAGTTAACAGAGTCAATGGTCTTATCACTCTGTTAATACATCATGAACTAACATAGTCATATGTTACTTCTCTTTCAATTTGATTTGATACAATAACCAATTAAGCCTCGACTCTTCATCCCCAAGTGCTGCAAATATCTTCCATGCTACTGGGTCTTTCAAGAAATGGCAACACTCAGAAAGCAATTGGGAGCCAGGTGTCATGCCTGGCAATTTTTGAACCTCATTCAAAACATTCACATTGCCATTAAAACCATCATCATCTACATTATCAATCCCAAAAACATGAGCACCTGAAATGTGAGACTCAATTGCTTCACAAATTACCTCAAGGTAAATATTCAATTTTTTCTGTTGTATTTGCTTATCCCCCATTATTACCCTCGATTCACCCATCTTCCTGTTCTCTTCACTCAAAACACTATCTTGATAGTTGTTCAATGTGAAGTTTCCTAAACCAAAACTAGCATGAGTACTATCACTAGCGCCAACACCATTACCAACATTAACACCAGCACCAGCACCAAAATTTGGGTCTTCACTATCTCCGAAACCCTCAATTGTGCCCAAGTTTTCAAGACTTCTCATGTTGCGCAACAGTCATATCCTTTCTCTAGACCCTCAGGTAAAACACTGAAGGATCGTGCCAGTGCAGATGCACCAATGGCTGTGCCAGAGGCAAATAGGGATGTCAATTTCAGAGCAAATTTTAAGTCCCTATCTCGAAATTGTGCTGCTCTAGGATCCTCCTGTAAGGACCAATCATACAATTATATAACTATCATCAAACCAACAAAATAAAAATCATTGAGTGTAGCAAAGACTCATTTTAAAAACTTACCAAAATTTTTTTGTCCCAGCAATTATCTGTTGCTTCAATATTGTTCTTCTCATAATTCCATCCAAGACTAGTTTCCTTTCGAAAGAGTTGGTACCAAACTAACCATTGTCTTTTGAGTGTATCCCACATGTTCTTAATTTGAAGATCACTATAGTTCAAGCCACTGATAGCCCTAAAATTCACCTTAGCAGCCCTCCATCCTATTTTGGTCAAGTTATTGCCATTCTGTTCACCTTGATTTGCTTGCTCTTGAATAGCATCCACTAAAATCTCATAAATTCTATCCTCCCACTTTGTTATTTTTTAACATTTTCAATAGAGGGAACAACCACTAAATCATTTGCCTTAGAGTACTTTTTTCTCATTGGTATATTTGCCATCCTAATCCAAATCAAATCACAATATGTTAAAAGCAATCATACCCCTACCAAAAATAAATTTCAACCATATACATTCACTCTTCAAATTAAACAAACTCCAACATAACCTCTAGAAGCATATAGAAGAAAAGAGAAAAGTTCCTAGATTTGTAAAAATATATAGCCACTTTTGAAGTTATCCCCCTTTCCGCTTCTAAAAATAAACTGATAAAAATTTCAATCTGTTCTAAAAGTTTTACAAAAACATCAATGATAAAGATCCGAATAAGAGAGAGAAGATCATAATCCAAATTAATTACTAACAAATATTCAAAGTTTAACAATGAAATTTTATGTCTGCTGATAGTTAGGGCCCAAAAACACTAAGCTTTAACAGAGTACCAAATCATTTTTAATTTAAGTGGAAAATTGCTTTAAGATTTATCTATTCACTTAAAATTGAACTGTTCATAAAAAAGCTTTAGAAATTTCAAGCTCCATCCGATGGTGTAGGTTTGGATCTTTGATCGATTTGGAGAGAATAGAAGTTCCAAACATACACGTTTATTTCACTCACCTGCTTCGTTCAATGCCAATGTACTGCTACTTGGATTTGTTTTGTTGAAACTCACCTCATCCTTCGGTCATATGATAGAAAGAGATGATAAAAGAGGGAGATAACGATTGTGTGAGACGATTATTCTGAAATACATAATATAAAGAGGTGAGCATTGGCTATAATTAAGGCTTCATTAATGAAGCCATTGGTAGTGGCTTCATTACTAAAATGCATTAAAATGCCTAATGGCTTCTAAGTGGAAAAAAAAAAAAGCTTACGTGAGAATTTTGCTCTTGGCATCATTAACAATATGGGTGATCGTGAGTCCAAGTCAATTAGCGAATCCAATTAACCCAACCCAATTCAATGGTAAATTTTTGGATCAGGTCGGGTTGGTTAAAATTGAATAGACTCAATATTGATTGGTTTGGGTAACGAGTTTGACATTTTGTAACCTGACTACCCGACCCGATTACCATTTTTGTTATTAAATTTAGCTATTTTACATATCTATTGAAAATTAAAAAGGTGTAGCCCATCCTTTTGAGTTTGATTTTATGATAAAAATTAATTTTTTAAGTGTGCATCTTTCAAGCATTATTGTAGAAGAATATAAATTATAAATTATTTTTATTTTTAAAAATTTTTTATACATGTTAGAAAGGGAAAAAAAAATAAAATGAATAACCTGATGACTTGAATTGAATTAACCCTATTTTGGTCGATTTGGTTCGGGTTGAATGAAATTTTTTTTGCAAAGCTCAATCCAACCCAATCCAAACTTGAAAAATCGGATTTGGACTTAATTTTGCCTACAACTCAACCCGACCTGATCCGACCCATGCTTAACCCTAATTACCAATGACTTTGAAGTGCTAAAAAAGCTTATGTAAGAGTTTTGGCGTTGGCTTCATTATTGAAGACATTAAAATGCCCAATGGCTTCAAAGTGCAAAAAATGCTTCAATAAGAGTTTTGACGTTGGCTTTAATTATTGAAGGCATTAAAAAATGCCCAATGTCTTTGAAGTTCAAGAATGTTTCTGTAAGAGTTTTGGCATTGGCTAAATTATTGAAGGTATTAAAATGCCATATGGCTCTAAAGTGCAATAAATCTTTCACAAGAGTATTGGCGTTAATTTCATTAATTTGAGGGCAAAAGAGAGAAATACCCACCAATTGCTCTTTATGACGTAAGTGAGAATCATAATGTTAAATATTAATATTATAAAAATGCTAAGCATAATTGCAGTTTTGGATTCATCTATTTTAACAAAATAAATGATTTGGTCTTCTTCTTTTGAAAAATAAACTATTTGATTTTTTTGTTTTTATAAAAATGAACAATTTTGGTTCCTCTTATTGTGTACTATTAAAAATTTAACAAAAAATAATGATGTGACATAAAAAAAGTTTTTATTCCCAAATAAGCAATTTAAATATATTTAACATATACATAATTTCTTAAATACTCAAATGAATGTTAATAACAAGATTAGTATTTTGTTCAACCTTATTTTTATTAAGGTTTATATGGATATTTAGTGAGTTAGTTATATGTTACATGTATTTAAAATGATTTATTTAAAAATTAAAATTAAAATTTTAATGTTACATTAGTATTTTTTGTTAGATTTTTAAAAGCGTAGTGACAAAGAGGCCGGAAATTGCTTATTTTTTGAATCAATGAGTTGTTGCAAGTGACTTGGCGTGTGCAGTGAGAGTTGGAACCTTGGTTAATGGGTTAGCTTGGGAAAGCTTAGGTGTTTGGTTTATTTTCTCTTTTTATTTTGAGTTAATATGTTTAAGTTATAATTACAAAAATATTACATTATTTTCATTTGTTTTCTATTTTTAAAAAATTTGTGAAGGAAATGGTAAAAACAAAGATTTTTTGTTTTTACCATTTCTTTCATAAAATTTTAAAAATAATAAAAATAAAGTGACATTTTTATAATTATAATTAAAAATATATTAACTAAAAATAAAAATTAAAAATAAGACCAAACACCCTAAAGTTTTGGTTCAGTGGTTGGAAATGAGAGTGCTTGAGAGAGAGTTGTGCAAAAGGTAGGAGTTACATGAGATGCTGAGTTGGCTTGAAGTTTGGCATTTTGGTCATACCTTCAGAACTTCATAATGGAGCACATAATATCCATGGACCCAACAATTGAAAACATAAAACTTAAGGCATAAGGGTACAAAACAATTATGGATGGTTCTTAATTACCTTCACAAGGGATGGGTACCAAACTTAAGGCATTGGTTTTGTTATAAAAATATTAAGTCCTTAAATGATTGTTCATTCATGATATCTCATATCAATCATAGATATAAACAGCAACTCAAAGATTAAAAACATTGAATAATATCAGCATCATTACTAAAGTACCAATACTAGCATGGTTTAACATCATTTAATTTACATAACACAATAGGGACATAATTACTACAATCAAGAACATCCAAAAAAGTATGATGCCCATGTCAAAATGTTAACACGGAGTTAGTGGTTCTATGATTGTGTTAATACATCACATAAATAAATACATCAAGAACTAACATAATCATATGTTACTTCTTTTTCAAGTTGATTTGATACATCAACTAATTAAGCCTCGACAACTCTTCATTCCCAAGTGCCACAAATGTATGCCATGCTATTGGGTCTTTCAAGAAATGGCAACATTTCAACAAACATCTGGGACTCGGTTGTCGTGCCTAACAATTTTTTAATCTCATTCATAACATTCACAGTGCTATAAGAATCATCATCGTCGACCTTAGAAATATGGACTAAACTGACAACAAACTAATTAGCCAATAGATTAAATATGATATTAGTCTAAAAACTAACTTTGATAATTCAAACTGCTTAAATTATAACTAATTATTATGTAAATTTGTATGCCAAATTTTAAAAATTTTAAAACAAATTTAGTGTTGTATTAGAGTTCATATTCCAGTTTAGTGCGGCATTTATATATTTATTTCATTCAAAATTATACTTTGAATGGAACATGAGTTTAATTTTTTTGAGTGTTTTGAATATGTCAAACTCATCTTAAAAAAAATATAATATTTAGTGAATGGATAGACCTTAGATTTAATGTACGTTTCTTTTATATTAAAATGACAAAATATGATATTATTATTATTATTATTATTTTTTAAAATCTTCAAGGCATCAAACTTATTAAAAGGGTCACAACGCTACGTAGAGGTACCTAGTTAAATTAACACTATCTATTTCTTTCGCCACAAAAAATATATTTTTAATATAAGAGTAAAAACAAAAATCATTTTTTTATACAAAAATTTACCTATATTTTTATTCATATTAAACATACACTTAAAAAAATGAAAAAACATTAAATATCAGTGTCTTAGCATTCGTCGCCTTTGACTTTGAGGAAGGAACTTCGTCTTCTCTCCAACTGACTCAGAATCTTCTTGTCTGCTTTCGGGGGAGGCTGAGGCCGAGCAGCACTTGTCTGTTGCATTGCATGGTCCTCGCTACCAATGGAGTCCCACATTGCCTATATCTCTGCCAATCTCACTCTACATATACAAGTACCCAACCACTTGAAGGTTGTCCCTTCGGGGACATCCGATAAAATTGGAACGATACAGAGAAGATTAGCATGGCCCCTGCGCAAGGATGACACGCACAAATCGAGAAATGGTCCAAATTTTTTTTATGTTTCTCTGTTCAGTTGAGGTCAACTTTTTTTGTTTTAATATTTTCTGCAATTTGGTTTCCCTGCTTCCTCGTGTGATTCTGGTTCTGGGTTACTAGGAGTATATTTCGTTGATTATGGCTTCTCTTTTCAAGCAATATTTAGGCACACTAGTGAGCACACTGCACCTTTTCCCTGAGTTCCAAAGAAATCTGACGAAGAGGGGGCTTGGGGTTTTTTTATGACAACTTTAAAATGTGGGTAGGTCTCCTTTACATTGCAAAGATAGTAAGTCATCGTAAGTTTCAAATCTTTGAAATGAGGAATATAATGCATATGTTTTATAACAAAGTCATTGTAATGAAATATTTTGTCACCTTGATAGTCAGTTTGTAGAAAAGGATGCTAATTTTGTCTTTTGACCCTGGAATAAATTTATGTCAGCGTACCTGAACTGTTGGTACTTTGTTATCAAGGTATTACATGTTTTAGGTTCAGTGCCTATGTATGTAATGATTCATTATTTGACGATATTATCCAATTATTAACCTAACCATGTTTTGTATTTCCCTGGTCATATTGATTGGGTTTCGAAATTTGGTAGTTAGTCAGTTTGTAGAAAAGGATGCTAATTTTGTCTTTTGACCCTGGAATAAATTTATGTCGGTGTACCTGAACTGTTGGTAATTTGTTATCAAGGTATTACATGTTTTAGGTTCAGTGCCTATATATGTAATGATTCATTATTTGACGATATTATCCAATTATTAACCTAACCATGTTTTGTATTTCCCTGGTCATATTGATTGGGTTTCGAAATTTGGTAGTTAGTCTTATATTTATTGTCTTTCTAGTTCTAGTTACTCTTTTCCAATGTTAAGCCGTTGTTCATGATCTTCAGGTTGACAGGATTACTGTCCACTTTTACAAGACTTCTAGCCAAGCTCTTTGGATGATCTAGTATCATTCCAGATGATGGATTGAATTCTTTTTTTGCCTATGCTTTGTCAGTGAAAATGCTATTTGTCAAAATGAACTTCCTCTAGAGTTGTAAATAGGGATTTTTTTTTTCACTTTTTAGATCACAAATTTAATGTAGATCAATTTCTTGAGTAGTTCCCTAATTTGTTTCACCTCTTCTAAGACAATTCCTTATTGTTTTATTTTCTTCAGTTGACTGCTGGAGAAGTAAGGCTTTTATGTCATTAATGTTATTGTTATTTATTTGGTTGTTGTCTCTGGAATTATCATGATTTCATTTCTTTTATTAGCTAAGCATACTAACATTATTAGCAACATTTGCTGGTTTAGCCAATCTTGTGCCCAAGTTTTGACTTGATAGATAGCTCAAGCTTAGGCATAATTCTTATTCACATATTTTAGATGTGAAGACCCTTTTCTGTTGCACAGATTTGTTAGCCCCAATTCTGTGTAAACCTGTGAAATGTAACAACTTACAATTACAATCTGAAGTTTGGGAAAGCATAATTGATTAAGGAATCTCTGGTCATGGATTTTTTCATAATTGCCTGGGATTTGGAAGTGTTGCCATCTATGATTTTGCTACCTGCTAAATTGACTTCATAACCACTTTGGACCTGATAGAGGTTATACTGGCTGGGAGTTTCATATGCAGTTGATGACAACAGGTTCAGAAGTGCTTAGCTGCTCATGCAAAGTCATAGCTCATGCCTCTTGATTATCAGGTAATGCATCTAGGTTATGTATCTTATGTTAATGCATGGCATTGATTGTCCTCCCATTACAAGATTTGGCATATCCATAAAACAGTGAAGAACTAGATCTGTAAAATTAAATAGGACAAACTGAACTAATCTGTTATTAGTTGGCTGCCCACAAAGATCCTTAGAAACATTTATACTAGGGGTTGGTTGCCGTCGCTCCACAATGATTACCCCAAGTCTCTTGTTTAACCAATTTTTATCTAGACCTTCTGAGCTCCTTAAACAAATTCATATGCAAGATTCATAATTTCTCTACATCAAAACAAAGAAATAACAGACAAATGTACTGATAAAGACAACAATAGGCTGCATTCCCTGAATTTTTAAAATAGAACTTCAGAATAATTGTATATATGTGTGTGCAAGCCTGGCATGTGAGTCCCCCTGCAATGATCCTGAAATAACAGCCTTTTGAATTGGTGCATCACAATGAGGAAAAATGTTTCTAAGTATATAAGCTATTGTATGCTACGTACCTTAAGCATTTTTAATTTAAAATGTACATTTTGAAAGGAAACTGATTAAGTCATTTTCAAGTACAAGGCAATGCTTCTTTTGCTGTGTAATAGTCCGTTTTAGTCTCAGGGATCTGTCTAATGACTTGTATTGATGATTCAAAATGTGAATGATTTTGTCTGGGTTAGCTCTGAATTTTTGTGGGTTTAAAGCTTGATCTGCAAACCACTAAAGCTTCAAAAGACAAGTCATATATTAGGTCTTACCAGGTCTTGAGAGTCAAAGCTGATTCCATTGCCTCGTAGTAGGCCTTCTTGATGTGAACTTTACAAGTTGACCAAGTCTATTTAAGATATGTGGACCAAACCAAATGGTCTAATGTGTATAGTAGGATGCAATGATTTTATGTAAAATTCATTGTACTAAACAAATCTCAACCGTTTAATTTCTTTCTCTTTCATAGCTAGTTAAAAAATTTTCTTAATAAGTTCTCTACAATGGCAAGCTCTAGATGGCTAACTTAAAAGAATTGGAATACGCTCCCAAGACCTGTTTGGGAAACAGCTAGGGCATTAGGTGAATAATCCAGCTCATGGATTTGGAATTGGAGGAATCAGGGAGCCCTGAGTATGATTAACATATGAGAAACTTGTTTTGCAGGTCTATTTCTCAACAGGGATGACAATAAGTAGGTAACTTAACATTGTTCAACCACGACAGAAAGTCTGTCTTGGTATCTGAAATTTGCAAAATTCCATGAGAAGAAGTCTGTCTTGTAAATGCCATTGACTTTTAATTTACTGCTCAATTATTGTTTGGTGATTTGGTCCTGGAAAGGTGGAGGTACTAATTCACTAATTTTCTGTAGGGCACTTGTCATTGGCTGTGCTATGCACACTAAAATATATTCTTTCCAACACTATGCATATGCTATAATCTTCTCAGGTCTTAGTTCTTTTGTTAACATCTGGCTGAGATCTTGGTATAATTCCACGTAATGCACATCCTCCAGAGCTAGAAGGTTTTGATCGTAGTCTAGATGTTGGGGCTGGTCAGACTCCTTCATTGTGGTTCGCCTCGCATTAAGGAGGTTCTGGTCAATGGCGTCGCTGTTACGGTTCAATATGGTGATACTTGCATGCTCTGCAGGCCTCCTCGATGCTCACACTGCTTAAGCTGTAATAACTGTGTAGAAGTTTTGATCGCCACCACCCCTGGATTGGGCAGTGTATTGGTCTTGTAAGTTGGATCTTTTGTTTGCCAAGATTTCTTTTTAATTGTGAACCTGCTCCGCAGAATGGTGTGTGTTATGCAGAAAGATTGGTATGGTATCTAGTCTGAGTAGTTTCTGTTACTTGTGAAAGAGATGTTTTTTTTGTCAATTGAACTTGTTGAAATGGTTCATATTTTGTACGCTGGCTTTGCTGAGAAGACTAGCATGCTTTAGAAATTTGTCAAATTCAGAAATTTAATTCAGGCTCCTTTGGTCAAGTGAAAAAGTCTTCATCAGTAAATTATAATATTGGTGTAAGTATAATTTTACTATCAAGTTTACTATAGTCGGTAATGCATAATAATCTGAAATTCTAGAACAATCTAGCTCTTAAATGGATATTTAATACATGCTTGGATTAGCTTGTTTTGTGTTTATAATCAAAATGATGCAGAGAGAAAATTAGCTGAAAAGCTGTTTTTGTGTAAAAATTAAACAAAACCAAACATGTGTTTAATAAGTATATATTTCTTGAAGGTGAACTCTGTGATGAAGAAATTCCTTTCAGTTACACCCTTCATAGTTTGTGCTTAATAATCTGATTATATGGGTTAATTTAAAAGAATTTTGTGAGTATCTCACACTTGTTTGGGAGCAAGTGGGGTGTGATTTATTAATTATAGAATGGAGAAATGCTACCCCCATTGTGTAGCCTCCAATGAACCAAAAAGAATATCTCCTCTGCACAGTAACTCTTTTTAAATTCATGAAAAAAAATTTTAGACAAGTTTTAAGTGGAACTGAATTCAGACTTACTATAAATAAGACTTCATCTTACTTCTCATTGGTGCTCCTGGATTTGTTGAGGGAATTCCACTTGTGGATATTCAACAAGGTTAGGGGGCTCTGTTTGATTGATTCTGTAATAGAAGGGGTTTAACAGTAGTTTTCTTTTTTGTTTACATTTGAGGATTAGGGGGCTCTGTTTGATTGATTCTGTAATAGGAGGGGTTTAACAGTAGTTTTCCCTTTTTGTTTACAGTTGAGGATTGCTCATGCTCAGATTTGTCTTCTTCCTTTCTTGATGAATGAATTCTTCATTTCCATTAAAAGAAACATAGTAGGTTTTTTTTGTTCTGATGAATTTTTTGAGTTGTCATTTGTTACATGTCATACTTGAATATAAGTTACAAATCAAAATGCTTGCACAATTGTTATGGATCGTAATTATTGCTTCTTCTTCATCATTGTGTTCTCTACTATACTACTTTGTATATATGTTTTTGCATTTTGCTAGGTCTATATTAGAATAATTATGGAGTCAAAAGAAACAATAATTTGGAAGGCAATGATCAAAACTTAAGCGTCCATAGTGTTAATAATTTACAACTTCATATCAATGTGGTTTGGTGTTCTGAGAGTGAGCTATCCTTTGCTTGATGTTGTATTTCACTTACCAAGCCTTTGCATCTGTGGAAGTAGCTACAGTTCTCTCTCTGTGGGTTGGAGTATTAGGATTCTGTCCTTGAGGACAATAATGATAGGTCAAGTGGAATCATTCTTGCTAACTTACCTCTTATGCTTGATTGAGAAAATCAATTTATTTAAATCAAAAGTGATTTTAGGACAATGATCCATTGTTGTTGTGTATGCACATGTTATTTGAGAAAATTATTTTTTAAGAAATTCAATTTTAGTGTGATAACCAATTAAGGGTTTCATTTTATAAATTTATCAGTTAAGGACTTCTATCTTAAACTTACCAACTAGGGAATTAAATTGAAGGGGAGAATATTTTGGTAATAGATATCAATAAAAAAAAAATTGACATGGCAGCAACAGAGTACAACATCATAAAAAAATTTGATATTGCAATAATGAGTATTAAAAGCGTCTTGTATCATATAATTAAGTGACAATATAGATTTTGTAATTACAAAAAATTTCAAAAAATAACATTTTTCAATATGTCGACTTTATTATTATAATATTAATTTCATTAGATTCTATCATATTCTTTATATGCTTATTTCAAATGGTAGATATCAACAAATCACTGACACAATTTAACTCGATAGTGCTGCGTTTGAAGTGCTTCGACTTAAACTCGTTTCATTCCTCGCCAAGATGAAAGTTCATCTTTCAATTGTAGTGAAAAGTTCATAAAAGAAAATGTCTTTTGCATAATCTTTTTTTATTATAGCATGTGTTTGGCTCATGTTTCAACTTGTTTTGAGTTGTCAAGTTGGATATTTTTTCCTTATTTCGGAAATAAAAATGTTCTTCTATGTAGTTGAGTCCCTAAATTAGTAAAATTGAAAGTTCAATAATCCTTTTCATTGGTTTGTTACGAAAATTTTTGGTCCTTAGATGCTAATCCACTCCATGAAATCTCATATCGATCATGGAAATAAAAAGCAACTACAACATTAAAAACATTGAATAATATAAGCAGCATTACTAAACGTTCAAGTACTAGAATGGTTTAACATCATTACGTTTACAACACAAAATAGGGACACAGTTGCTACAATCAAGAACATCCCAAAAAGTATGATTCCCATGTCGAAAAGTTAACCCAGAGTCAATGGTTTTATGACTCTGTTAATACATTGCAAAAATTAAATAAGTTAACACAGCATGAACTGACATATATAGTCATATACTGACGTAGTCATATGCTACTTGTTTGTTTCAAGTTGATTTGAGACAACAACCAATTAAGCCTCGACCCTTCATCCCCCAGTGCCACAAATATATGCCATGCTATTGGGTTTTTCAAGAAATGGCAGCACTGAGCAAACAATTGGGACCCAACTGTCATGCCTGGTAATTTTTTAACCTCTTTCATAACATTCAGAGTGTCATAAGAATTATCGTCATCAATCTTGGAAATATGAGCACCTGAAATGCGAGACTCATCTGCTTCATAAAATTTTATCAAGGTAAGTATTTAATTTTTTCTCTTGCATTGGCTTGTCCTCCTTTGTTACCCTTGCTTCGTCCATCTTCCTCCTCTTTTCGCTCAAAACACTGTTTGTTAAACCAAAACGAGCATGAGCACAAACACTAGCACCATTACCAACACTAACATCGACACTAGCATAAAAATTTGGGTTTTCACTATCTCCGAAACCCTCAATTGTGTTCCATGTTTTCAGGATTTCTCACATTGTGACAGTCATATCCTTGCTCTAGATCCTTAGGTAAAGCCCCAAAGGTTGGTGCCCGAGCATATGCATCAGTGGCTGTCCCAGAGGCAAATAGAGAAGTCATTTTCAGAGCAAATCTGAAGTCCCTATATCGAAATGATGTTGCTTTAGGAACCTTCTGCAAGGAACAATCACACAATTATATAACTAGCATTAAATCAACCCCCCCCAAAAAAAAAAAAGAAGATCATTGAATGCAACAAGACTAAAACTCAAGCCTCAATATAGTACCGAATCATTTTTCCTATAAGTGGAAAACTACTTGAGATTTATCTTTGTTGTATCTATTCAGTCAAGATTGCATTGTTAATAGAAAGCTCTAGAAATTTCATGCTCCATCCGATGGTGTAGGTTTGGATCTTAGATTGCTTTGGATTGAGTAGAAGTTTCAAAGATACACTTTTATTTCACTCACCTGCTTCGTTCGATGCCAATGCACTGCTACTTCTTGGATTGGTTTTGTTGAAACCCGCCTGAGCCTCTGGTCATATGATAGAGAGAGATCATAAAAGACGGAGCAAAAGAATGCCTGAAGTGGTGGGTGTTGGCTATAATTAAGGCTTCATTAATGATATATTCTGTTGGCCTTTGGCTTCATTATTGAAGGCATTAAAATACCCATAGATTCCGAAGCAATAAACAGCTTTTGCAAGCGTTTTGGCGTTAGCTTCATTATTGAAAGGCATTAAAATGCCCAATGGCGTCGAAGTTCAAGAAAGTTTCCTTAAGAGTTTTAGCGTTTTTCATTACTAAAGGCACCCTATGGCTTTGAAGTGCAAGAAAGCTGATGTGAAGAGTTTAGGCGTATGTTGGCTTTATTATTGAAGGCCTTAAAATGCCCAATGGCTCTAAAGTTCAAGAACATAAATTATTATAACAAATAGATTAAATTTCTATTTTGATCATTGATTAATGAACTCGTTGATAATAGTAAAAAAAAAAATCAATCTAGACGTAGTCCTAAATGAAATAAATCACTTCATATTGGTCCCTTATTAAATACATTGTTTAGCAACTTCGCAACCTTTTCTATGTTGACTGACTGATAAATATAACGTGACACTGTAAATTGATACCGTGGACTGTGTTAGACCCCCCCCCCCCCATGTAAATATGATGCAGTTTGTTTTATTTGTAAATGAAACGGCCTTGTTTTGAGTGAAGCAAAATGGTAAATAAATTAAATTACATTGTTGTGTAGTATAACATAAATTTTATGTTGTTGGTTAATGGTGCCATATTACATTTAATAGTGTAAGTCAGACAAGTTTTTTAAGTTGGTAAATAAGTATTGACGAAGAGAGTAATGTTATTCTTTTTTATTTTTTTTATATGTCATTTGATAGCTTTTGGAATATGATGTCTTTTTAAATTACTTAACTGTTTGGTACATAGAATCACTATATAATCGAATCAAAATTGATATAAATGACATAAATATCTCTTATAAAAAAAATTCTTTTAAACATTAATAATAATTTTTAATTTTAATTTTTTTTAATAATTTAATTAGAATAAATATTGTCATATTTCACAATAATAATGTTATCGCATCAAGTAAATATTTCATATTTATTTTTATATAAAAATAAATTTTTAAATCAAAGACAGGAGATCTATATTGAGACTAAAAATTATAATGATAAACTAAAATACCATCAAGGTTAATAAATAATCAAATACATAAAATTTGACCATAAAAAAATTATACCATAAACTGAAAAATATCAAGAAGGATAATATTTTATTATTCAAAAAATTAAGAAGGACAATAAGTGTAATTATATAAAATTTTTAAAGATATATTAGGAATAAATAATTTTAATCCCATTACATGGTGTATGGAATCCTAATTTTACCTCTCTAGGAATGAATGGATTCTATACTCTATTCCTGATTTTATGGAATGGAACATGAAATGAAATTACTATTCTATGACTTTTTTTACAAACAAATATATGAATATCTCATTTCGTGAAACGGATACAGAATGAAATCATCATTCTTGTATACTAAACATCGTGTTAGGAAATGAGTCAAGCACTCCTTCACTTATGTCCAATTTATATTAATTTTTTTATTAACTATCAGTATAAATTACTTAACTAGTTTTTGAAAGGCGTGTCTATTTAATTCACATTTTGTATTTCAATTATAAAGTTTTCTCGTGTGATGTGTTTGAAAGCAATTATTTTTGTATGAATCAAGAATATCTCCATAATATTTGTCCATTTGAATTGTCTCATAAGTATAGTATAATCGGATCGATAGTGATAATGATATGATTCTCTCAATAAAATATTTGAAAAGAATTATGAGTGCATCAATGTGGGTAATATATAATATACAGTTTTGTCACCTTTTAAATTTGTGTTTAAATTTATACTAATGGCAAATTGAAAAAAATAAATATTGGAAATATACCAATAATGATATAGATTATGTGTTGGTATATTATTAAAAGAATTTAACTTTTTAGTTAGTTATTATCATGATCAAACTCTTTTATTAATGTGATAATATATAAGTAGGTGATTGTATAAGAAAGTTTGACACTTAAAATAAATGAAAATGAAATTTTTTTTATATTATAATTGAAGTAAACATTTTAGCTCAAAGTTAACTTATTCACTCATAATAAAATTTAAACTTAGTATGTGTTTAAATTAACTTATTTTGTAGTCAAAACAATTTATAATTAATATTTTATTGAAAGAACTTTTAAAAAAATAATAATTTTTTTTCTAAAAATAAATTATTTCCAAATATATGCTTAATGGTAAAGTACTCGCAAGTGACTTGACTCATTGCTAGCATTATTGGTTCAGCACTCAGTAGCATTATTTTGTAATAAAAATGACATGTGTTAGTATTATGTTTGAATTTTAAGAAATGATGGGGAAAGGAAGGAAAGGGAAAAAAAAGTAATATAAACTTTTATAAATGATTTTTAACTAGGAAAAAAAGAGAGAAAAAAGGAAAAGTGATCCCCTTCCTTTTCCATAGTCCAAAAATTCCTTTTTCAAAATAAGAAATAAGGGTAAGAAATGCTCAATTTTAAATTTAATTATAAAAATAACTATCATTCTTATTTTTTTCTTTTCTTTTTTTAATTTAAATATTCAAACAAGAAAAAAATAACTCTTTTTCCTTTCCTTTACTCTGACTTCTTTCCCATCCCTTTTCAATCACTCAAAATCATGCCTAGAGACACAAGACAAATTCTCCTAGGATTGACCATGGTGAAGGACAAATCCTCCTAGGATTGACTATTGTGATCCAAATCCTTTAAGGCTCATTTAGCCTTGAAGTAATGTGTAAGAGAAAATGTATATTTTTTTAAAACAAATTATTGATAAGTGTTGTATTAGGGGTCATATTCCAGTTTTGTGGTATTTATATATTTATTTCTTTCAAAATTATACTGAGTTTAATTTTTGGGTGTTTTGAATATGTCAAACTCATCTTAAAAAATAATAATATTTAGTGAATGGATAGACCTTATATTTAATTAGCACATTGAGGGACACTAACGTTATTATTTTTTTGTATTTATATATATTTAATTATATCCTGTATTACTGAATGAATTACTATTTTTTTCAAAATAATTACCTTTATATTATTTTAAAAGAATAAATATAATATGTTTGCTTTATCTTTCTTAATTAATCTTCTAATTATCTTTTAAAATTGTCATTCATTTTCTTATATTTTATCAAAATTATATTTTTTTCATTCTTATTATATATTATTCTTTATGTTTTGAACTCATTAAGCTCTTTTTAGTTTAAGATATTTCGTCTTCAGCTTTGTTGTCTCCATGATAATTATTTAAATCTTTCATCTTGTTTTATAAATTCAGAGAGTAGCTAAATCTTTGTATGGCAACTGCAATATATATAAACATAATAAATAACAATGTCATATATAAAAAGATTTAGACTTTTATTTTAATTGCAAGTTAAAATTTTTTTTGAACACTTTTGTCTTGTTTTCTTGAATAGAATGTAAAAAGTGTACATGTACACTCAAATTCACATCTGCACGGCAAAATATAAATGTAGTGTTCAAAAATATTTAAAAAAATAAGTTTGATAAATTTTTATTTGTTAAAAATACTTTAAGATGTACAAATTTTTTACTTTCTTTAGCAGGGAAGTGTATAATATAATCTATGATGTCGTTTTTTTCTTTTTTTTTTAAATGATTGATTATTGTAATGTTTATAGAATGAAGGTTTTCTAGTTTCTGCATTTTGTCTGTTCATATTGTCATGGACGGCAATAACTGGTGGCTTGGGAATTCATGAAATTGAAAGTTTAAACAATTAAATATCTTAAGTTTTAAATTTGTACCCAGTTTCTTTAATATGCATGGAACAAAGGAGAGGAGTTATTGGATGAGTCAAATTTTAAACCCACGGAAAAATATATAAAAAAAAAGAAAAATAGATCCGTTAATTATGTGTTTTATAACATCATAATTATAATAGACTCACATTGTCAACCTTATCTCAAGTTTCAAACTTTGTTTTTAGGACAGAAGCATAAGGGTAAAGGAAAAAAAAAGTGCAAAAAAAATAAAAGAGAAAGAAGGAAAAAATAGTGAAAGAAAAAAAAAGAAAAGAAAACAAAAGTAATTATATCTCCGTGAGAGACAAACTGTTATTAAAATAGCAGAACACCAAATATAAAGTATAGATGCGAGGTGTCAAACTTATTAAAAGGGCTCGACTCAAAAAGAAAAAAACTTTTAAAAAGGCTATAAGGCTCCCTAGAGGAACCTAGTTGAATGTACACCACCCATTTCTTTAGTGCCTAAACTTTCAAAAGAAAAAGAAAAAAAAAATTAAATATCAGTATCGTAGTTTAGTATTCGTTACCTTGACTTTGAGCAAGGAGCTTCGCCTTCTCTGCCACTGACTCAGAATCTTCTTGTTTGCTTTCGGGGGAGGCTAAGGCTGAGCAGCACTTGTCCGTTGCATTGCATTGCGTTGCATGCCTCACTACCAATGGAGTCCCACATTGGTTATACTCTGCCAATCCCACTCTATATATATAAGTACCCAACCACCAGAGTCGTCCCTTCGGGGACATCCGATAAAATTGGAACGATACAGAGAAGATTAGCATGGCCCCTGCGCAAGGATGACACGCACAAATCGAGAAATGGTCCAAATTTTTTTTATCTTTTCTGCAATTTGTCTGGGCCACTGGAGGTATATTTCAACGACTATGGCTTCTCTTTCTAGGCATTATTATCACTGTTAAGCTTCCTAGTGAGCACCCTGCACACCTTTTCCTCGAGTTCCAAAGAAATCTGACCCTGTTAGGAAGAGGGGGCATGGGGTTTTTATGACAATTTTAAAATGTGGGGAGGTCTCCTTTACATTGCAAAGATAATAAGTCATCATAAGTTCCAAATATTTGAAATGAGGAACATAACGCATATGTTTTATATCTTACAAAGGCATTGTAATGAAATATTTTGTTGCCTTAGTTGTGGGTTTGTAGAAAAGGATGCTACTTTTGTCTTTTGACTCTTGAATAAATGTATTTTACCCTTGAAAAATTTTACATTTCGAAAGCATAGTAGGTCCGTTTCAAGCACACGGCAATGCTCCTCTTGTGGTGTAAGAGTCCATTTTAGTTTCAGTTGGATCTGGCAAATGATTTTTATTGATGATTCAAAAGCGAATGAATTTGTCTGGCTTAGCTCTGAATTTTTGTTGGTTTAAAGCTTGAAGTGGAAACCATTAAAGCTTCAAACCATTGGTGTGATTTCTCTGCTCAGTACTTCAGGTATTTTTTTTTTCTTTTCTGCAATTTGGTTTCCCTAACTCTTCCTATGACTCTGTGTCACTAGGGATATATTTCAACGAGTATGGCTTCTCTTTTCAGGCATTATAATCACTGTTAAGCTTACTAATGAGCACACTGCACATTTTTTCATCGAGCTCCAAAGAAATCTTACACTGTTGGGATTTTTTGACAATTTTAAAATTGGGCAACGTCTCCTTTAGATTGTAAAGATAATAAGTCATCATTATTGTCAAATGTTAGAAATGAGGAACATAATTCATATGTTTTATATCCTATAATCATTGTAGTGAAATATTTTGTCACCTTAGTTGTGAGTTTGTAGAAAAGGATATGCTACTTCTGTCTCTTTACTCTGGAATAGAAGTACGTCAGGTTACCTGAACTATTGTTAACCAGGTCTTACTTGTTTGAGGTTCATTGTTTATGTATGTAAGGATTCATTATTTGATGATATTATGCAAGTAATAACCTAACCATGTTTTGTATTTCCCTGATCATATTTGATTGGATCTTTAAGTTTTGTAGTTTGTCTTACATTGATTGTCTTTCTAGTTACTCTTTTCCAATGTTGAGCCGTTGTTCATGTTCTTCAGGTTGACAGGATTATTGTCTATTTTTACAAGACTTGTAGCCAAGCTCTTTGGATATTCTAGTATCACTCTGAGGTCAAGTTCTTGAGTACTTCCCTAATTTGTTTCACTTATTATCAGACAATCCCTTATTTGTTTCTTCGGTACTCCCCTTATTGTTTTATTTTCTTCAGTTGATTGCTGGATCACTAAGGTTTTTACGTCATTAGTATTATTGTTATGAATTTGGTTGTTATCGCTGGAATTATCATAATTTCATTTCTTTTATTAGTAACATTATAAGCAAGATTTGCTGGTTTAGCCAATCGCGTGCCCCAGTTTTGATTTGGTGGGTAGCTCAAGCTTAGGCATTATTTTTTTTACATAAATTAGATGTGGAGACTTTTTTGCATTGCACTGATTTGTTGGTCCCGGTTCTGTGCTAAACCTGTGAAATGTTACAATAAGTCAGTTAACAACCTGAAGTTTGGGAAAGCATAATTGATTAAGGAATCTCTGGTCATGGGTTTTGGCCTAATTGCCTGTGATCTGGAAGTGTTGCCATCTACATTTTGCTACCTGCTAAATTGACTTCATAACCACTTTGGACCTCATAAACTGGCTGGGAATTTCATCTGCTATTTATATCATACAGCAGGTTCAGAAAAGTTTAGCTGCTCATGCAAAGTCATAGCTCATGCCTTTAGATTATAAGGAGTTGGCAATCACCCTCCTAGTCACCCAGCTATTGGCAAAAGCAAGACCTATAAATACTACACATCCTGGATCTATTCAATTACTCTCTCAAGTACAGGATTTGGCCTATCATTTTCCCACTGAAAAGTAGCAGCATTCTTAAGTGCATCAGATACATTTAATGGTGCACTATGAGAACAATGTTTTACTCCCATTGTATCTAGGAATTCTTGTAGCACACTCACTATCAACTTTTTGGGGTCAACTTTAATGACCATTCACATCAAACCAACCCATTAAAGAACACCTGAGTAAGTGGGTTAGGGTTGATTTAGGGTAGAAGAATAGGAAAATTATTTGTTTTTGTGAATGTTGTCAGACTTTAATTTAAATTATTATTTCTTTTAAAAATGGAACAGGATTAAAGGTTTGATTCAATTTATTAGAGTTGAATTTGTGTGAAAACATGGAGCCAAATTATGAAAAGTATTCAAAATCCCACAACTAGTCAAAAATATCTGTTTTGAATTTGTAGCAATCTGATTGTATTTGACAAAATCATTCATTCTGGATCAATATATGAATGTCTATAATTCAAGGGTCTGATCTTCCGTTCAAACACTAGTTGAGTCAAAGGGATCCTATCTGGGAACTGAGCAGGGATCACTTTAGAATATAAGTTCACCTTTACAAATTATTCCTTCCAGTTCATAATAAGTAATGTTTTGGTGAAAGGCATAAAGATTAAGAAAGACAAGTCAAGTCTTAATTATAAAATTTTTTGACTAAATTATCCTTACTTAATTATTTGGGAATTTCAAATTTACTTTTTTACAAAAAATGAAGAACAGAAGCTTGCAAGATTAGAGAAATGGGAGGTTGTCTCATAGTTTGACCTTAACATACTAATGAAGCCAACCCAGATTAAGTGCATATTTATATTAGATTTTGTAAATTTGATTTTGGATAAACTTGATTTATAAGTGAGTTGGAAGTGAAATGATATATGTTTGAAAAAATTTATTTAAAAATTAATTTTGACAAAATAAATATTATTTGATAATATTAATCAAAATTATTTCTGAATATATAATTACCAAAAAGGATATAAGTTAAGAAGTAGTGAAAAAAGATAAAATAAATTATAAGAAATAAATATCAAAGCTAAAAATGTCAAAATTTTGCAATTGACTTTTGTTCCAACACAGAAGTAATAAAATCTTATTTCAACTAAAACTTTAGTTTCAAATAAGAAATAATTCTGTTTTATGATTATCAAACATGATAGGATAACTTTCAAAACATAATTGTTGCCCTCAAACGTATTTAGGGGATAGCAAACGTTGTTCCAAACACACACTAACAAGTTGATGTCAATTTTAGTAGCAAACAGAGTCGATGTCAATATACCCACCTTTGATTGCAACACTTGGCAAGAGACCTCTATTTTGAATGCCACCATAAATGTCTACCTCTAACCTAAAACGAAATTAGCAAGAGACAAGAAGAGAAATATGTGGCTGGCACCCAACAACTAACAAAATTTGAGTGTAGTATTGACCCATACCGCATATGTACATTCTAAATTCTATTGATAATTGGTGTACACTAATCTAATGCAATCTTGTTTTGTATGATATAATTTTTTTGTCTTTTATCAATAATTATGTATTCTTGTAAGGTTAATTTTTTGACAAATCTATAATTAAATTTCTTTTCAATAAATATTTATTTTAAAATATAAATTTTAATCTCTTTTTTGAGAGTATGATTTGTTTATTACTATGCTCAACTTTATTAATGTTTGATATAAATATTAAATCTCTAATTTTTCTCCCTCATTTTGCCTCACCTTTTTCGCCGACGCAGGTCTAACCAAAATCCTCTGCATCTAGACCTGAACCGTGGCTCCACCTCACCTCCACCCACCAACTCAAATCTTCTAGCATTACACATTTTTACCCAAAAAGAAAATGTGCAAAATACTCTATCTGTTGGATGCTTCGTCACCGCGTTGTTCATATTCTGTTTCTTCTACAGCTCATTGCACTGTCACCGCTTTTATCTTATAATAGTTTTCAAATTCAATTCACAGAATAAATTAAAAAAGCAGAAAAAACAAAAAGGAAATAAAAAAAGCGAGAAAGTTTCGGAATGCTCGGACAGTCCCATGCTCCGCTAGGCTGTGACCAAAATGTTCGTCACTGCCCAATAACTGCCGTCCATCTCATCATGTCGGCTGTCACGAAGCGCGTCCTTACCAGCCACTAACGGAGCCGCAGCTGCGAAATTGATCCCTGATACCGTACTCACGTGCCCACACCGTCACATATGACTCAGCTTCCATCTCTTGCGCGTTACGCACGCTTCGCAATTCAACTCGCGCCATTGTCTAAATATTCCTTTTTGTAAAAAAAAAAAAAATCTCACGAAAAAGAAAAAGAAATAATATACATTACAACTGCTAAATTATTGAATTGCAAGTTGCAACTGTGAATGGATGTTCCCCCTGAGAAAGTATATACAAATAAGGGATAATGTTATGTGAAAAATAAATTATTTTATGTAATTATAAATTATTTAATTCTTTAAGTAAAGTGTATGAAATTTAATTTTGATGCACTTATTAATATGTCATATGTAATTTTTACTATAAATTTTTATTAAAATTAATAATTTATTTTAATTATAAAATGAGAGAAATTTTTTTTCACTCTAAACTATTTTGTAAAAAGAAAATTGATGCACCGCAAATTTAGTTTATAACATCGTATTATTAAATAAATTTAACTTTTAATATAATTATTATTATAATTAAATTATTTTAATATTATGTCCACAAATAAATAGATGTGTATAAAAAAATTTTGAAGATAAAAAATTGAAGTGTATTAAATGTGAGGATTATTGAATATTTTATCATCATCCTAATTTGTGAAGAAAAATAATAAATTATTTAAAAAAAGGGGATAACGGTGTTGGAGGGAGACAAGAAAGAAAAAGACAAGGAACCACGTAAAAAAAAAAAAGAGAGAAGGAAGGAGGTGGAATATCCAAAAGCATACGACATGCAGAGAGAGAATATTCGGCGCGAAGATCCCGTTGTGTATGGCTCTGGTCGAATAAATAGCCCCTTCCCAAGCCCTCTCGCTTCCAACCCAAGCTCCACAATTCCTTCCTCTCTGATCTCTCTTCATTCTCTGCGTCTCTGACAATGGCTCTCAAGGCCGTCCATGTCTCCGACGTCCCTTCCCTCGACCACGTGCCGGAGAATCCCTCTATCGCCCTCTGCTCCACCCGCTTCTCCAAAGGTGATTCCCTTCCCCGTCCCTTTTCTTGTTCTTTCTTTTTCCATTTTTTTTGGATGAATTCTATTGGTATGAAGATTTTAATCTGTGTTTTGGATCCTCGCAGGCGTGGAAATGAGCCGGAGTGGGTTCAAAATGCCCAAGTTTGTGGTGATCGGACACAGGGGTAACGGCATGAACGTCTTGCAGTCGTCGGATCGGAGAATGAGAGCCATCAAGGAGAATTCCATCATGTCTTTCAACGCTGCCGCCACCTTCCCCATCGATTTTGTTGAGTTTGACGTTCAGGTGAGAGCGCTAACCCCCCCCCCCCCCAACTTTTTTCTTCTTCCTCGATCATGGCGTTTTCTCCTTTCTTTTCTTTTTTATTTTTTCAATTTTGAATTATGTTTTATATAAAAATAGAATCACCGGAAAGTTTTGAGGCATGTTCTTGTGTCGATGCCTTACGACGTCCGGTCGCCGCGTACTTCCAGCCACGTTTCCTTCTGTTGCTCGTTTCCATTTTTGTCCCTTCCTTTTCTTGTTTAGAAAAGAGAGTTTTTATTTATTTAAAACCGACACGCATGCGTGGCATTTCTGTAAATAAGACATATTTCTAGGGTTTTAACGAATGTTCTTGCCCTCTCATTCATCCCGATGGCCAAACAAGACAAAACTTTTTCTTTGGTTTCGATTTTGTCCATTTTGTTTTTCTTGTTTGACTTAGTTTGATTTCCTTTGTTCAATTTGCAGCGGTACTGATTGGCTACTTGGCTGGTTTTTTTGTTTCTTTTTTCCCATTTGTTGTGGGGGTTTTTCTATTTAAAATTGATTTGGTTTAAAAAGTTGAAGTATGAAGGTGAATGAAGCAAAAAAAAGAAAAAGTTAAAGCAAAAGTGCAAATGTGGTTTTTTGTAGGTGACAAAAGATGACTGCCCAGTCATTTTCCACGACGACTTCATCCTCTCTGAAGAGAATGTAAGCCCACCAAAGCTCCTTTATTCTTTTTGTTATCAGTTTCTGGTATTTTCGATTGAATTGCTTGATTGATTCCCGAATCCTTTTTGGGGTTTGCAGGGTACTGTGTTTGAGAAGAGGGTCACAGAGTTGTGTCTGTCTGAGTTCCTTAGCTTTGGCCCTCAGAGAGAGCTTGGAAAGGAAGGAAAAGTTTTACTCAGAAAAACAAAGGATGGAAAAATAGTGCAATGGGATGTTGAAGAAGATGACTCACTCTGTACACTCCAAGAAGCATTTCTCAAGGTGGAACCCACTCTGGGCTTTAACATCGAGTTGAAATTCGACGACCACATAGTCTATGAGCAAGATCATCTTGTCCATGTCCTTCAGGCTATCTTGAAGGTATAGCATATACTTTACTTGTGAATTCCACAATATATCGCGTTTTTAAATAAGCTTTTCAATCAAAATGTGTTATTTTGATTATTAGCTTTTTGAAGCCAATATAAGATAGTGTTTAATTGAAAAGCTTTTTGAAGGAAATATAAGCTAATGGAAAAACGTATGACAAAATTGTGGCGTAGCATAGAAGCAACCGTGTTACTTGCATACTCTCCAATTTTCCTCATGATGTGTAGCATTCTTAAATTGTTGAACATTTGTGGAACAGATTGTGTCTGATTATGCCAAGGACAGACCCATTATCTTTTCAACTTTCCAGCCAGATGCTGCAATACTCGTTCGGAAATTGCAAAGCACCTACCCTGTAAGTTCTTCCTTTGCCTTCTGCGTTTGAAATTTGAAGGGGACTAAGTTGCTCGTTTGCAATTTTCTTTGCAAAACTCGAGATTAAATATGATGATATGTGTCGATCCAGGTATTCTTCTTGACAAATGGAGGATGTGAACTCTACTATGATGTAAGAAGGAACTCGTTGGAGGAGGCTATGAAGCTCTGTTTGGAGAATGGATTGCAAGGAATTGTCTCCGAGGTTGAAGGAATCTTTAGAAATCCTGGAGCAGTAACCAAGATCACGGAGTCCAAGCTTTCTCTCCTTACCTACGGCAAATTAAAGTACGTCCTCTACTCTTTAGCCCATATGTTTTGGTCTTTTTTGGTCCATCATTTTCTTATTGATGGTTGAAATTCTTAAACTTTGTTGTTGAAAGTAATCTTTCTGGCAACTTATTTTCTTTCGGTTGTGTATCACAGCAATGTTCCAGAAGCAGTTTACACGCAACATCTAATGGGAATCGAAGGGGTAATCGTGGATTTGGTCCAAGAAATAACAGAGACAGTTTCGAATATGATAAAGCCAACAAAGGTTGCTGATGAAGAGGGTTTGACCGAAGGGAACGGGAAGGAGCAGGTGAACTCAAAGCCTCAATTCTCACAGCAGGAGCTGTCTTTTCTTTTGAAGCTCATTCAACAATTGATACAGCTTTGAAGAGATATACGGCTTCTAATTGATTCGGCCTTTCACGTACTGAGTGTCTACTAGGCTTGCTTTGTTTCTCCTTCTTCCTTTTCTCGTTTTCCTTTTCTTAAACCCAAACAGAGACTTGTGATCCATGACAGCTTAACCCTTGTACATATATATTTTCCTCGTAATTCATAACACTTGAGGATCAAGGGCAGAGACTGATATTGTATGTAAAATGTAAGTGACAGTTTGGTGGGTCCTCCTTTCAAATATAGTTGACATCTTCTCTCTCCATTGTATCGAAATTACATGGTGGATTTTACCCTCTGCTGCTGTTGATAAGTTCTTGACTCCCATTGCAATTACATCGTGTGAAATTTTTCATTCCAATTTATAATTTTATCTAAGGCATATCTGAGAACACCATCAGCTCTAGCAATGTGTTGAGGTTTACTGTGAACTCTCAAATGGAGTGGAAAGTCAAAGGTGGGTTAGGATTAATGGACACAGATAGTTCATTCGACAGGCATTGCTTGTTAACTGTGTCAATGGTCCAGTGTTAGGAGGTGTTAAAAGTAGGCCCAGCTGGGGTTGATATTCTTGGGTTTCGACTTGAAAGCCCACAAGCTAAATATTGCAGTAAGGTCTATGGTTACAAGGTTAGGGCTTAATGCCTTGAAGAGTTGCACCTTAAAATCGGTCCTCACTCCTGGACCAAACCCAAACAAAAAAAAACAAAAAAAAATCACCAAATATTGGAAATTAAATTTAGAAAAAATTCAATGCAATATAAATTATATAATGATTATAAATAATAACATTATAATTTTAAGTAAAAAAAATAAACATTCATAAAGTAATCTAAAGCAAACAAAACGTATGAGTCACTAGTTTTTAACTTTTTTATGGCTCCTTTATTATATTTTTCTTTACATGAATTCATTCTTGATGTCTCAAGATCAAAAGTATTACACTCATTTATCTAAAATCCACAACCAATTAAAAAATAATTAAATAGTCAATTCCAAAAGAAAAATCAATCAATAATGCAATATAGTTATATATACAAAAAAATAATACCATTAAACAATAGAACCAATTTGTAGTGCAAATTAGAATTTTGACAATTTCAAGAAGCGTGGACCATTTTTTTTTAGAACATTATAGTTTTTGGAGTGAAAAAGTACATCACGTGCCATAATAAATATTATGTTAAAGGAGGCTGGCCTCCTTTTTTTTTTTTTTAGAACATTATAGTTTTTGGAGTAAAACAGTACACACGTGCCATAATAAATATTAGAGATGCCAAAGTAGGCTGACTTCATTTTTTTTTCTTTTATAATAATGATGTCATGAAGGTTGAACTTACAATTTCTTATAAATTACTTAAATATTTTATTATTAGTTAACTCCTAAGACCTTAAAGTAGGCTAATTTAATGCACAACAACCCTCCGCGACATGAGATGGGGGCAAAAAAACCCACGTGTTAAAAAGACTCAAAATTATAGCTCAGTCCACTCTATTTGGAAGGTCAAATAGATTGACCCATGGTTCAAAATTCATTTTGACGCCTTTATCTAAGGTAGAAGCAATCACACGGTACATGCAAGAATATTTCATTCAAAGAATGTCAATAATCAACAATAGTGTGTCTAATTTGAAGAAACTAAACTCCACATCATTGGAGTATACAACAGCATAGTGCACAACTCTTGTGGGGGTTTTTGAGAAGATGGATTTGTCTCCAAGAAGAAGAGTCAAGGTGAAGCCAAAGTCAACAAATCTGACTGAGATGACTCAAGATGGTAGAGGAGTTTTTTTCTTTTCTTTTCTTTTTTTTTTATCGGGGGAGGGGGATTGAACTTGGTGCAAAAAGGTGGAGGAGTTTTTTTCTTAGTCGGGGGACGGGGATCCTGCTTGGTGCGAAAACTTTCGGGACAAACAACGTTGTCATTAAACCACTGCCTAATCCACACAATTCCAAACATTTTGGGCCTTAACATAGTGTCTCGGTATGAATGGCAGAATCCTCTTTGGGATAGGCAAAAAAGACAAAATCTAGACTTGTTATTCGAACCTTTACAGAGACACAGTGTAGGTCCAATGTGAAACAGCTATCACAAACTCCAATTCCAATAACAATATTCATTTTGACGATCAACTAAGATTAGTGGAATCAGTTGCCAGCATAAGCAGAGCTGAGGAAAGTTCTCCCTTCGGTTGTAAGAAACCTCAACTATGTTGTAGTTGTAATAATAAACAGAATCTGCTTCAGGCCAAAAAGGAGAAGAATAACGATAAAAACCGAATCAGAATCAGATTCCTGAAAGGTATAACTAGAATCTACTTCAAGCATACACAAAATCGTATCTTATATGTGACATACGAAAATAGAATAGCATCAGATTCCTGGATGTTAGGTTCTTTACTATGGTTGGTGCTTCATATTGTGGTATATTTAATTGAATATGCTAAAGTCTTTTAGATACTAAAGGGTTCCTTGGTCGCTTAAGCTTAGCTTAGAGTCCCCGACAATTGAGAAGTGTTCATACCGCAAAGGTTTTAATGCAAAAGTACAAGAAAATTAGCGGTCAACAAAGCAAGTTCCAACTTTTTCTTTTTTTCTTGGTTTACAAAGCAAGTTCTAACTTGAATGGCAAAACAACATATGAACGTGTACCATACAGGTTTCCAATTCTTAATAGTTCTTTCTCCCGACCTGAAACTAGGCCCAAACACGACAAACCCACTACCTACCTAACATACTACAGGTCGAGCTTAGCTCAGTCAAAGCATGACTCGGTCAACTACCATGAGAACATGACCCACGACTGGCTTCTTTGTCAGTCATATTGGAACCACTTCAATCCTCATCCCTCTCAACGACTCGCTCACAATGGAAACACATTCCTCAAAATCAATTATTTAAGGGAGAGCGTGTATCGTGAACAAGGATATGCAATCTAACTCCTTTACACATTTATTATTCCACTCTGCCATTTACTCATTGAGGTATCGGAGTGTCTTTATAGATATATTTACTTTAGAATCAACTTGAAACGGTTTCAGAAGCCTCCTAGAACAATAGCAATTTCGTCACCATTAGCTCATTTTTTATATTTATATAAACAGCCTTTGCCGCATACGTGAACAAAACGTAATGCACAAAAAGATCATAATCAGTTAGCAAGTCATCACTTAAAAGACACTTTTTTCTTCGGTCACACATTTCAGATAGTTTGGTCATAATCAGTTGGATACTAACACAAACCTTTGTCCTCCATCTTTGGACAATCAATGCCCATTACAGAAAGCCCACAAACTACGCAAACTGGATCTTGGTTGCATTTGTTATATTTGAAGCAAACCCAGTCTCTAGGCCCAACTAGAAACCCTATCAGAGTCCAATTCTAAATTTATTAATTTAATCTACAAGTTACAAGCTCCACCACAAAACCAAAGCAATTAAAAAGTTAACTCCAACTCATGTGATGTTGGTATAATGGAAATAAGTTACACTTTTAAATATGAGTACTGCAGTTTAAATACTGTTATATGGGAAGGATCATATTATTATTACTCCCGATTTAAAAATATTATTTCACATATCTTAACTATATAAGACTATTGTATAAGATTTTTATCAGTTATACGATTAAGGTTAAATAAAATTATTTTGATCGAATATTATACTATATAGTATCTTGTTCAAATATATATAAAGATTGATAGTATTAATTGTATTATACTATTCATTACTTATATAGTATATCAAACGGGACCTTAAAAACTTAAAACCCCATCAACCATCTATTTCTGCTGTCACATGCCATTTCATGTTTCCATAAAAACAATGGGAATTAGCTTTGCAAAAAGGCAGAGATGGATCCTCAATATAAAAACTTAATCGTTGGGAATGGAATTAAGAAGGGAATGGAAGGTCCGTAAGTGGGTTCTTTCTTCGTGGCTAAACTTAAGAGCAGTCAGTCCTCAGACGCAAAAGGCACTGACATGGCATCTTCCCCTTCCCTGCAGTTGGGGATCAGATTCAATTCGCCATATCAACTTTCACTTGGCTGCTTAGATTGGGAATCTTAGGCTTTGTGGCCAAAACCATATAATGCACAGAAGCAGCAAAACACAAGCTAGCTAAAGCCTACAAATTTTTTCATTTTTTTTAGAGTATTGCCCTTTTCATTTGATTTGATTTCGCCAACACCAAGATATTCTCCATTTTTGGGTCAATCTTCTTTTATTTGTTTCTATGATTAGCGTGGGGTTTGCAACTTAATTAATGAGATTATAAACTGAAGGGTTTATCATTTGTGTGAGGGAAACACCATTACTATTTTTGTTAAAATAAATGGGAAGAGGGAGGTATTGTGGGTATGAGGTCCTTGAAGGAAATAACAAAGGAACTAATGAAAGGATAGGATGATAGGTTGCATTAATTATAATAATAGATTAAAAGATCACGATGATCCATGGCAAGGAATCTCCATCACTTGTTGCATTGGCAGTTTCAAAAACACACACTTCCCCCCCACCACGACATGTGGACTTGGGGTTAGTGAGCGAGTGCATTGCAAACAAATATATACAATACAATATTAATGCAAAGAATGGGTGAAACTTTTAATTTAAGTTTAGTCGTTTAAATTAATTATTTGAATCGGATCATGCCATTAAAAAAATTTATATATAATAATATAAAATTTATAAAAATATTTATAAAATGTAAAATAATATTATTTTTTAAAAAAATTAATAGTTGGTTAGTTGAACCGACTAATTCAAGTGATTTTATCTGATTTTTACTGATTTAAATTAATATAATCGTAAATCAAGTTTATAAAATTAAACTATAATCAATTGAATATTTGATTTACGGTTGAATCAGTTTAGTTCGATTATGACAATATTATACAATTCTTTTCCCTTTATTTCAAATTAAGTGTATTTTTGGTGAAAAATACTAGAATTAAGAAAAGCAAAACAAGTTTTACTTATGAAATTTTTTTACTAACATGTCCTTATTCAATTTATAGCGATTAACTATTTCATATTACTATCTTACACTATCTTATTAATTTTTTTATATATTCTATTAATTACTATATACTACTATTTCAAGAATAAAGTTAAAAATAAACAATTAATATTATTTTAATATTTAAAAATGACACTTAATATAAATTAAAAAATTTCATAAAAAAGCCACTTATTTTAAACGGAAAGAGTACAACAAAATGAATGATTATTATTAATAATTATAAGTAGCCTCCATTGTCATTATTATTAAGCAGTCCAAGGCAAAACATGTTTTGTGAGAAGAAAACAAACAAACAGTACCAGGATCGATGTGTTCAAACACGCATCTAGAGGCGTGGTGTTCTTCAACGCTTCAAAATTCAAAGAGAGAAAAAGTGAGAAAACTGAAGAATATTATTAAAAAAGGGTTTTGTCGCCTGCGTTGTTATTAATTCATCATTAGCGTCGTTGACTTCGCCCTCATCTGGCAAACCGAGATGAGTGCCGCACCAATGCCCTTCCTCATGACCCATTCACATTTCCCACCACCTCTCCTCTGCTCCCAAAAACCACTCACACAAAACGTACACTTGAATAAAACCCTAATTTCTTTTTTCTCACTAATTAGCTTGAACGCACTTTACTTCAAATTTTAAATTTTTTAATGTAGAAGTAATTTTTTTAAAAATGTTTCGTATTGGTCCTTTTGTTAATAAATATTTATTAACTTAAAAAAAATGGTCAGGTTAGTTGTTGAATATGAGGTAATATAACTACGTCAACAGCGTATTAAACAATCTCACAAAAAATGTAAAGTAATATAATTTTTTTAGAATACTCTTATATCTTCCTAAAGAATATATCAACTTAATAATCATATTAATTATTAAATACTAACAGATTACGGTTTAAGTAAAAAGCAAATTTGAATTAAGTAATTAAGAAGACTTTTATAATGAGATTAATCTCACACCTAAAGTATGTTACAACCTCAGTACTTTAAATAAGATTAGTTTCACACTCAAAATATGTCAAAATTGTGTAATATTAAGTGTATCTATTTTATAAAAGAATTTGAATGAATGAGATATGAGAATAATAATTTTATTCGGATTGTATTAATATTTACTGTACTTATTTCAAATTATAAGAGAAAATTTAAGAAATTAGGATCTAATAAGAATAATTTCATCTAAATTGAGTTTTTGTTTAATGTACCTTATCTAAAAATTATGATACACCGGTTTATATATATTTTAGATTATTTAAATAATCATTTGGTGTAATTTTAATTTTTATTACAAATAGTTTTATCATGTTAATGTTCATTAAAAGGAATTTGAATGAATGAGATATGAGAATATTAATTTTATTTGTACTTTGCTAGTAAATATATTTATATCGAAATCATAAGAAAATTTTAAGAGAGTGTGATATGATAATAGTAATTTCATTTTGATCGAATTAATATTTAATGTATCTTATCTAATAACATTTATTACATTCAAATTAATTTTATTATGAGTTTAATTTTGATCCATTGTCAGTGTAAAAAGTTTTATAATATCATCTAATCACATCTTACTAAATCATTAAAAAAAATTAACTAATTAAGATAACAACTACTTAAAAAGTTAAATTCTTTTAATAATTTTAAAATATATGATTAAATGATAATATAAAAAAACTTTACACTAACAGTATATCAAAATTAAATCTTTCTACTATGGATTGATAGATTATATTATTTTGTGTCTTTGTTAAAGAAATTTTCGAGCACACGATCCACGATATCAAGTAATTGAGTCACGTCACAGTTAACTATTACGTGGATAAATTTGTTAAATTGATAAATAATATATTGACAAAGATCAATGTGAAACAATTTTTTTAATGAACTAAATTAAGAGATTTTGATTGTCAATAGAGAATGATAAACCAAAATAAGATTATGGTCCAACACAGAAAATCTAAGCACGCGTTTTGTTTTAAAACAATTTTAGAAAACTATCGTTTCACTCAAAAGAAAAAATTATAATCTGTGTTATTTACACCCATAATCTATCTGTATGGCACATATCTTAATTTGCATATTAAAATAAACTGTGAGAATAAATGCTATAATAAAATTCTTTAAAGTAAGTTATATAAGAAATAAAATTGACGTTTCTTTTAAAAGACATTATTTTCTTTTCTTTTTCTAAGAGGCGTGTAATTCATCTAATAGTAAATTTTCAAATTATATATATTTGAATTTATATAATAAAATCACCTAAGATTATACATAAATATTTATGCAGTTGAAATTATTCATAGAAAGCTTTTAATTTCTAGATTTCAGAATATAAGAATAAGATATCTTCGTAGTTTGATTATTCATATAAAATGGCTGAAATTTAAGCTCGTTACATTTGTTGCATATTGTATGCATGCTTTGAATACCTTCCTTGGTAGTGGGTTGACATATATAGAAATTTTAATTTCTCCAATCATGTGGTTTTGAAAACTTGCACATATATATGCTTCCATATTTAGTCCTACCTGTTGTATACTACCTAGGAAAATGCTAAACTCTACGAATGCGTTTTCGTGAAACGGCACATTAAAACATAAAAGTAAGTGGATGCCTTTGCATTTTAGATAAAAGCTACAAAACAGTTTTTTTTTCTATCCATTATTCCTCACCTAATTGGTTATTAGAAGTTTGTAACACTCTTCGTGAATAAATTTCGTACTAAATGGCACCGCTCACACTACCTAATAGCCTCCCAAAGAATCAAGAACACAAAAGAATAATCTTTGATTGAAAATATAAATCTTAATCAAATAATTAAAATTAAAATACAGATAAGTTAACTAACGATAAAAGAAAATTCTTAAATTATCATAATCAAATAACATGTTCATCGAAAAATAAAATAAAATCCCTAAACTATCATAAAAATCAAATAATGTGCTTATCCGTTGTGCATCACTTCCTCACAGTATCAACATTTGGTCCGTCGCAATTAAAACAGTGTTCATGGTATCAGATTAAGTTAATTAGGATTGTTATATTTGTAATCTATGGAATGCAAAGTGTTTCTTCTTAATTTTTACTTTTTTGGAAATGAATTTGAAGAGTTTGAATTAAGAATTGGGAAGAGTTTTATTTAGTTAGTTTTTTTAGTCCCGTGGATTATTTACTATAAAGAATCAATATTTCAATTCAAACGGCATACAAACATGATATTTATCATGTCATGTAAAAAAAAACATATATTTATAATTTGGTGGCCTAATTCTAATTTAAAATTAAATTATAAGCCTAAATCACCCAGTTATGTTGAAGCACTTGTATGAATAACTAATTAGTGTCTCTTTGAAAAGAATAAAAAATAATTATGAAACATAAATATTACCATAATTATGAAAACCAATTCCAACAATAAACTAGCGAAATGACTGATATAACAACAATATATGATACACTTTCCCTCAATCTAAATTTTCAGTTCACCGGAAAAAAAAAACACAATATATGCAACAAAAGTTTGTTACTTTTGAGTATGTATTTAATTTTGATTCACAAGTATATAAAGAGTTTTCTACGAGTAGTGAATCATATAGTATCACTTATTTAAATAATAGTAAAAATGTTACTACAAGTGAAAAAATGTTAGTTATTGCTAGAATGATGTGTGTGGGTCAAATATGAGAAAGTTAGGATTTTCCTATATATACATGCATACAGGTGTTTTGAAAAATTGGATTAGATCAGTTGGTTAGGATAATAAAATTAAGTGTTCAAATTTTAAGACACCCATAAATCATATTTCTCTAAAGAACTAAATTAATAAATTTAAAACAAACAAAAAAATTTTGTGAATGATTTGAAACTTAAAAAATTAAATTGATGAAATTATTTTTTAAGGGACTAAATTAATAAATGAGATATCTTCTGAGAGTTAAAAAGAAATTTTACTCTGAAATTAATTCTTTGCTTGATTTGCTATCTAAATTTATGAGTCCATCGACATATTTGAAAACAATCACGGTTGGAACCAGTTTAACTTATTTTTTATTTTTTAGTCTCTTAACTTGGGATCAACTTATTCACATGACTCATTTTTTTTTCGTTGATGAATGTTGTTATATTTATTATTGACTCTCCAATTTTTAATATTATTAGATGCTTCATATCATTTTATGATTGTAGAGTTGTGTACTTCTGTAGGGTCATTGACTTATCTAGAAACACTCACCTACTCAAACAAACACATTCAGATTTATTAGGACGCGTTAAGGTAAATCCGGTGAAAAATATAAAATGTCTACCAGCTGGTTAATAACTCGTGACTTCTTCAGCTTTGTCAATCAATCTCAAGAACGAGATCGCTCAGTTAGTCACAACTAGTCAACTACTGTGAGATTTTATTTTATTTTTTCAGTTGAAAAAGAACTCTTTATAATATGTTTAGTACGAGAATAAAAATGATAATAAAATTTTTATATATGAGTTTTGTTACAATTTTATTTACAGAAGTCATCTCTAAAATTTTCACCCTCATTTTTACTTTTATACTAATAGAAATTCTTATTTACTTTTAGAATAATATTCTCAAAAAGATTTTAACAATTCAGATTTAATCTTAATTTTATTACGTAAAACTACAAATTCAATTTAATAACTGAATAGTTATACAATATTATATATCATGTACTTATTAAATAAGTATCCTACTATAAGAGTATACAAGAATTTCTCTTATACCAAACTGGCCACTGGGGAAAAAACAAGAAGCATCCAGAATTTGGGTTTTAATTCTAGAGTGAACAGTTAAAACGGGTTCAAGGGCAAAAATTAAGTACGACATGGCATATAAACTGTGTTGCTTGCTAATCAACTATTTGGTAATAAATGAGTGTTCTATCTCTCATCATTCAGTTCGAACCCAATATAAATACAAGACAAAAAAGATTATGTCAAACTAGATTTTCTAGAAGACGAATGAGCGTGCAAACATTTTGATAAACGCAACATAGCATGCTGTTAAGACTCGATGATTTTCCAACAGTAACCACCCTTAATGTTTTTAAATTAGAATGAAGTTCACAAGAGTTTAATAAGATAAAAAAAATTTAAAAAAATAATTTAATATTAAAATAAATTTTAAAAATAATTATATTTTACCCTTTTTTTCATTGAACTTGTGGTCCTTTCTATCAATCCCAACCCTACATACGAAGTGTGTAGGCTGCTAGCTCTACGTATCCATGAGGGGCCTGTCCACTTTCCAAAGCAGCAAGTAGGGAAATCCACAAGGAGAGCGTGTTCGGAATATGAGGCAGAGATCGAGGTTGAATGAAGCATTAGAGGCTCCAACCTCCAAGTTGCTTGGGCTAGCTTTTGGGCAATTGATGAAGAGATGGTTTTCAGTTCTAACTCACCATTTAAGCGATTCAAGCCTCTGCATATTAAGTTGCTTTTAACAGCTAGGCTTTCACGAAGAAGTTTTGCCACATGAACAATTTGATTCTTGTAGCTACTCACAGTTTCCATATTGATTTCCATGCAAATCTGTGATCGAGTGGGAGAAGCTTGTGCAATTTCTGTCCCATACAAGAGTTTGGTTGTTACTTTGTAGCCTAATCGTACTACGAAACATCCCCCTTTAACCTGACCCTTATAAACAAGCTTATCATTTGCCCAGGAGGTAGGTATATGTCAGTCACCATTTGAGCAATGTATGGAGGGAAAACACTTAGCTCTTTATCACTAACTAGAACCTTGTGCATGTCAGGGTATAAAAGTTCCTGAATCATTTTGAACTCCTGACTTACAATTAACATCAGATTTCTACAACTTGAAATTAAGGAGGAGTCTTCAGGAACCATGGATCACCCACTATATTGATACCAAAGCCTAGACCTAGCTTTCAACGCATGCCTTCTTTTAGCACTTTCTGACCTTCAATTATGCTTCTACATGCCCGTGATGGGTTGACTCCTAAATCTGCATTGATAAAGGAAGTATAGGTGAAGTATTTCCCCTTAAGGAGCTTTGCTAAAAGGCTTGAGGAATCTCAGATAATTCTCCAACCATTTTTTCTGCCAAAATAAACAGATTGATAAAAAGCATTTAAGTCACGGAAGCTTGAGACAACTCGGTGTGTATACTGTATAGCGAAAGGAAGGTTAGAACTGATTTCAGTAGTATCCCTTTTCCTGCAGCAGATAAAAAAACTGCTACGTCTAGCTTGAAAGCCCACCTTCAACTTCAGTTCTAATAAAATCAAAGGCTGTTTTCCTATATTTGTTTACCAAATTAAGAAGGCAAACTTAAATATTCGTCTTGTGATCCTACATGATTAATAGTGCATCTATGATGCAAATGGTTACAAAGGCGGTTGGACACATCTTGGTGTTCAACGCTAACGCACGTTGAGAAAAAAAAAAGAATAAACTTTCATTGTTTAAAAGAAATTCTTAGGTAAGTATTCTATTAAATAGTTGACATGTGTGTAACTTAATGAACCATGTTATAAATATATATTATTCTTTAAAATATTAAAAACACATGTCAACTATTGAATAAAATGCTTAAAGTAAATAATGTCTATCCAAGAATTTTTTCATTATTTAAAGACTATAAAAAAATGTGAAAGGTGCATTGATATAATGGTGCTTTCTCCCTTTGCGTTGGTTAAAATGTAAACCAAACGGACACTAATATGTTTGTTTAGATTGATCATACTATCACTTAATTACTCTTTCAAAGTGGTCGAGGAGGTTTAACAAATTCTCACGTGGAAATGGATGGACAAATTATCTGAGTGGTTTCCTATCAACTAATAACAGGTGAGGAATGGATGGACAAAGTCTACCAATCTTGACACCTGAGTGCTTTCCTTCCCCTTCAGCTACAATTAAGAAGGAGGTGTGAGAAACCTTAGGCAACAAGTAGAAGAAGATAAGGGGAAAGTGGATCCCCTATATATCTAAGGCATAATTGAGACTTGTAATGACCAAATACTTCTTCAACTGCAAGAGAGAAAGAAAGTTGCTTCCTTCATTTGATTTTCAATTCTACATTGATCAAAAGTTTAATGTTTGATTTTTTATTATAATTAAAAATTTATCATATCAAATTAACCATAAAACTTCCATCTCTTAAAACAACTTTTTTAACCACGTACAATGGCCCATCTCTTACACCTGATATTTTATTAATTGATATTTTTAATTTTTTAAATTATTGAATATTAGTTTCTATTTGAAATGTGTATTCTTAAAATAAAAATTATAATATTATTATATAATTAATTAAAATCATTTTTTCGGACGAGTGTCTTTTTGTTTTACACGAAAAATGCTTAGCATAGCACTATAGCAATGCCTTTCATTAGAATGGCTATACTGAATTACATATATTTGAGTCCAACCTTAAAATCTTGTAGTCATTCAACCGTCCAAAACCTGTTTGAAGAATTAGCTACTTCTATACAAAACTAAAATTTGAGTTTAATTAGGTCAAAACATGGATTAAGTTATCAACTTTTATAATGACTCATGTTGATTTGCCGTTATATCGTCTAAGTTGTCTAAAATAATATGAACAACACTGAAGAAATTGAATAAAAAAAATATTCATTCTCTTTGCTTCTATCTTTTCAAAATTTTAGTTATTCTTGTATAAGAGTAAAATTCTAATTCAATATCTGACTATTGATTTCATGTTCATCAACAAGTTTTATATTACCCAAGTTAATAAAAAATGAGAATAGAGGAATCCAAAAAGTGTTTAATATTTTCTTCTTTAAAAAATTAGGATGAAGGTGTTACTATGATAATATGCCTTTTCTTTTTTTTCAAGGATACAATACTCAAAGAAAATTTATCAAATATTTATTAGTTATTTTTTTATAATAAACGTGTGAAGTCTAAAAAATAAAACTAACCACCAATAAATAGTTAAAAATAATCTTGGATACCTGTATCATAAAAAAAATGTGGATAATAAAGTAATCCTCCTAAGAAGATTAATTTTGGGCATGGGCGTTCCGGAGGGCGTTAAGTAAAAGCTTAAAATTTTAGCTTATGAAAATCATGCTTTGGGAAACGTGAAAAAAGCGTGAACGCCCGTTTTCATTTACAAAAATTCAAGACAAACACACTCTTATAATTTTCCTTTTGTAAAGAGAAATGCTAGATCCTCATAAATGATTCTTCTAATAATTAATAAAAAATTAAATTAAAAAATATAAAAATTTAATCGCTTATGAACCTAAAATGTATTTAATATTTTATGTATTTAATACTTTTTATAAGTTTATTGGTAATGCTAAATTCTCTTAAAAAATCAACCTAATTAACATCTTCCTAATTACTCTCTCTATTTTTTTATGTCAATTAAGTAATTACATAATAATCAAAAAAATTATTAAATAACCTCATTTAAAAATATATATACATACACATGCACGCGCGCGCACGCGCACACACACATATATATATATATTAACTTAATTGCCTTTTTGTTTAAATACTTAAAATATTATTTTCTATTAACCTTCTCTTTCACTCCACTGTTATCAAAGATAAAATTTAAAAAAAATTAATATCTCATTAATTTTGTAAAACAACAAATAAAATAAAATATTTTTTTCAAATGAAAAATACAAAGAAACAGTAAAAGCATTGAATAAAAAGTTAACAGTATTTAATATCTTGAAATTTTAAAAAGTATTTAATACTTTTTTAAATAAGTAGGATAATTATTAGGCTGATTTATTAGCAAGATTTAGAATTTCTCTTTTGTAAAGAGTGATAATGCTAAATCCTCATAGAAAATCGGTCCAATATTCTCTTAACTACTCCCTCTGTTTCTTTTTGCTTATTATTTAAGGTAATGGTACATGAATTAAGAAATTGATTAAATAGCTCTATTTATAAGAAAAAATAAACATATTTGATTAAAAAGTAATTTTATATCCTCTTAACTCTTTTTTTTAATCTCATAATTACCAAATAAAATAAGTATTGAATAATTTTTATGTTTTTAAAATATTAAATATTTTATTTTTTATTTAATACTTACTTTATTAAATATTAAAATAATTATTAACAGAAAATTTTAAGATGATATAGTAAAACTCTTGAGTAAATTACTTTTTATTAAATTACTCAAAATATTATGCATTTTATTAACCTTATCTTTTCATTAATATCAAAGATAAAGTTAAAAAACATATAATTAATGTGTCATTCATTTTATAAAATGACAAACAAAATAAAATAAAATTCTTTTCTAAAATTAAATGCCAAATAAAAAGAAACGGTAATATTAAATGGAAAGTAAAAAATATTTAGTATATTAAGAATCTAAAAATTATTCAATTGCTTTCTTTTTAAGATAATTAGGATAAGCATTAGGATGAGTCATTAGGAAAATTTAAAAATTTTCTAAATTTGTTTATTATTTATTATTTATTAGGATATTTTTTTTTCTAAATTTATTATTTGAAACAAATACATTGTACGGAAAATTATTGAAAAATAAAGCTAACGTATATTTTATTCAAAATAAATTTTTATTGCAAAATTAATGATGAAAAAATGATTTATAATTGAATTTAAATTAATTTTTATAATGAGAACACATTAAAAAATGGATAGGATTCGTATTACTTTAATAATTTTACCTTATAAACTCCGAGTGGATTTTAGAACATCCTTACCTTAAAAGAAAAAGAAGTTTTAGGTGGGGAGGGTCAAAGGTACTAATAAATCAAAACCGAGTAAAGTAGGTAATCAAAAGCCATAAATTATTTTACTTAAAAACAAAACTGCCAAACGTGGTACACATGGTGAACACAGTAACGGGCGCATGCTTCTTGACCCAGAGCAGAAACCTGATTAATTTCTTCCGCTACATACAATTTCCTTACATGTCTGTCCCGTACACGCTTCTGAAAACAACGACCCTCTGTATCTCTCTCTACTCTTTTTTTTTGCTTCTACTCTCTCCCAATTTTTCTTCTTTTTTTTTTTCTGTGACACACACACACTCTCTCTCTCTCTCTCTCTCTCAAACAAAATTAAAGCATTTCCTTTCCAAAGTCAATAAGGCTTCGAGTCATACTAGAGTTAGGATTCTTCCTCTCTCTTTGGCTCTCTCTCTCTCTCTCGCACACACACTACCTATCTTGTGGTATCTATAAATTAAGCAAGCCCACCATTCCCTGTCCTCACACAGCCCACAGGCCATTCCTTTGGGTACTTCCTCGTCATGGGTTTTCTGCTCTGATTCAGCCAAAGATCTCAGATAAATCCTCCTCTTCTATAATAAAGTTCAGGTTTTTGGGTTACAACATTCTCAGAGATGGAGATGCTTCCAAGCGTTGTCGTCAATGGGGGCATTAGGTTGCCTATTGGGTACAGGTTCTGTCCCACCGATGAAGAGCTTGTTACTCACTATCTCAAGAGGAAGGCCCTTGCTGAACCTTTACCCGTTTCAGTCATTCCTGAGTTTGATGTGTTTCAGACTGAGCCTTGGGGGCTTCCAGGTCGGTGGAATTCATCTCTTTCCCCAGACCCTCTTGATCCCTTGGTTGGGCTCCAACCTAAAGATTAAAGAACCAACAATGCCTTGTCAGAAAAATTGAAACTTTCCGTGTCCCATGAAATGCCTTTTCTGTTGTTTTCAAGTGGGCAATGACAGGAATTCAACCAGAAATGGTGTGTTGAATTTAATTTATGTTTGCCTGATTGTATTTGCAGGTGCAGCGGGTCTCAAGGAAAAGCTGTATTTTTTCAGCAACGGAAGGGGCCATGTGAATGGAAACATCAACAGGATAGCTGCTGGTTCTGGATACTGGAAATCTTTGGGCAGAGACAAGGAGGTTTTAGCTTCTGAGAGCAACCAGTTGATCGGGATGAGGAAGACCCTGATTTTCTGCGAAGGGAAACGCTCCCGCGAGGCCAAAACTAAGTGGGTCATGCATGAACTGCGCCTCGCAGGCTCTGGAACATCTTCCTACCCACTTCAGGTAAAGAATAGAACAGTGACCATTATCATTATCAAAATTGAGCAGATTCAAGAGCAAATAGCAGTGCCCTTTGAATTCAGCTGAAATTCTTCTGTATGGTGCCAAGTTGTATTCTTTTGTCCTATTTATCAGTATTTGACCTATGAATTTTGAATTCGAATGTAGATGGCTGGGGTAGATTGGGCTGTGTATCACATATTTCAGAAGAAGAGAAAGCTCAAGACGAAAGGGTACAATGGGGAGCCCTCTAACAGCAGGAAGGTTCAGAAACTTGACATGAAACCCAGTTTCATTGATTTCACAGAGGAACATGACAGTGATTCAACCCCTCCCCCACCTTGTTCCCCATGTCCCACTGAAGGCAGTGAAGTCGCCCCTGACAATTAGATTAGGAGAACAGTGTCCGCTACAGTAGCGTCTGCTACAGTTTTCTTCAATTGTATAAGAAATCATTGAGAATCTTGGAGTCCAGAGAACTTGTATCTCTTTTACCATTCTGCAAGAAATGAAAACGGCATAGGGGCATTTGGTTTTGTGCAAGGGTTCATGAGATTGATTTCAACCTTGAAGAAGCAACTAGCTAGGTTTATCAATTAATAGTATTCCTCACTAACCTGCTTTCTTAGCTTTGTCAATTTGAGAATAATTATACTGAGAGATAGGGGGTAAAAAACGTCATTCTGAACAATGCTGATTGTTGCTCAGAATTCAAGCTTTTATTATCAAAAAGGCAAATGATTTTTTTAGACAAAAGATGATCCAAAGAATAATAATAATCCAAAGAATACATACAAAGGGGAGGCATCCGAAGAAAGTAGGCAAGAGGTTCTCTATTATCTAATCATTTCCTTTATGAAAATAAGGGATACCTTATGGGTAAGCATACAAGCATCACCACAAGGATGGTGGTGCCTGAGGCCTTGAGGGGCATCTGCACATGGGTTTGATTCGAATCCTTCTTTCAATAGGAGAACTCAATACTCCATTCATGAAATTCTTTCTTTCACGTTAGAAAAAAAAAAAAGATTCCTTTTTGGTGGAACTGAGGATGAAAGGAAAGAAGCTACAAGTGAAAATCGTTAATTGGTAAAAGAAGGAATAAAAATATAATTCCATATCATTTTCATGCTATTGTCAATAAAGTTTTCTTCTCTTGAACAAGATGAAAGTGAAGCAAAATTTGCGCTGTTATAAATAAAGATAAAAATGGTAATATGTCAAGAAGCGAGTGATGTGTTTTTTTTTTACTGCTAACAAGGCAAATATGAGAAGCTAGTTGCTTTTTTCCCCGTTAGTCTTTTGAAAATTAAAACATCTTGATTCCTTTTTCTTTTTCTCTCACTCAATCTCTATTTTTTTAATCTTCTCTATGGGACTAGTCCCTAGTTTTTCCTTGATGTATTGGTCATGCAAAATATTCTGTATGATAAGAATATATGAATTCTAATACTCTGTTGGTTGGATTAGTGAAGGGAACAAGGCACAAAAGGAAAAAACTTGCTGTTGGTTGAGTAGAGGAAAGAAACAAGGCACAAGATTTCTATAATGGTTCTTCCAGGCTCAGATAACGCAACCCTCTCGTGGCTGTTGAGAATAAGATTCCTTTTCCCAATAATGCCTAAGCTGTTGACGTTTCACAAATTTTTTTTTTTTTTTATGTTGAAAGTTGGAACCCTAAATTATAATACCAATCAAGACAATAAAAATTCATATATATTTGTTAACAAAGATATATAGAAACATACATAATGAGAAATGGGAATATTACAAGTAGGCAAAGACCAGCAAATCCCATCAGCTTCCTGCAAATAGGATACCTATTCCTCCGATGAGTGGTGCTGGACCGCATTAAGATTTTTTTTTCTCTTTTTGTGATTGTTAACAAATTAAGTATTGCGTATTATGATAATGAAATAATCCTCTACATAAATTTCACGTAATATCCTAACTGCATGTTTGATATGATGAAAAGAAAAAAAATGCAGTGAATAGAACATACAAAATCTTCAAAGTTAAAGCATTAAAAACATTTCATTCTCATTCTTTTCCTTTTCTTCCCTCTTACCAAACAGACTAACTGGATGTACGAGGTACATAACAGTAAAGCTTATACAATGATTGCATTTCAAATACATGTTCAGGTACAAAATTGAAATGATTGTATAACTACTTATAAATAATGTAATAAAAGTAAACCAAAAACAGTTCATATGAGTATGATTAATAGTCTTTATAATTTTTAACCAAGTTGACAAAAATAATATTCCATGAGCATTGTGAATTATGATATTACATAAACACTCATGTGGTGAAGAATAAATCCATCAAACAAGTCATGAATGAAGTAGAGATATTTGAACATCAAGTGCAAAGAAAAGAAAAGAAAAAAAAAAAAGACCTATGTTCTAACCGTAACTGATGATAACCGCCGACCAGAGTTTCTTGCAGCAATGGTAGTAGAATCTTTGTTTTTGGGATTTTTCCCCATCACTGGTAAAATTCCCCACGTCACTTACAAAGTTAGCAAGTACAGGAATGTGGGTTGCGGCGTAATTGCTGACTTTCCGGGCCAAAATTGTCAATGAAGCAGACCTACTTGCTGCACCATGTCTACAAAAGTTTATATTCTTTCCTTCCCAAGAGTTGATGAGCAGCAGAAAAATTGGAGGGGTACTGATGATGACGTTGGAGATTTTTTCACTTCTCTCACTCCAGATTTTGTTCAGTCATGCACACAAATCCACCCATGGGGTCTGCAACCAGTGAGTGATTTTGTGGTCACCCGCATTCTTTCAAAGAGAAGGGGGGGTCATCAGAGAAAGACTCCCACGCAAAAGTATTTGTACACTAAAGAATGAAGATGACGTTCAATCAATACTAGTTATTAATAATTATAATATAGCAGCAAATCCTACTAATGTGGCCAATTCCTGTGTATTAATGGAGATTCCAAACGTGTAGTTATAATGTGATTTATAAGTGTTTAACTATAAATGCCATAGGAAAATGGGCTTTGATGTAGTACCTAACAGTCTAATTTCTATTATATAAACTTTCCTTAAGGAAAAAGAGAAAAGAAGGAAAGACACGGGCAGGGGAGAAATTCTCATGACATGCTTTTTGTTTTCCTCTACAAGAACAAGGCATCAAAATATTTCCTGTTCACGTTTAAAGTTCAATCTGCAGGAAACAATGGTGACATAATCCACAAAGTAACACTTCAAAATATTGAACCAATCTTGCCAAACAGGAACCATACGCATGCAGCTTATGTTCACTAATATGCTTACAACTCAAGGAATACACAGTGAATATGTCTGCGGCACAAACAATAAAAACAGTGAATAGCATCAGCCAAAATCGCTTCTTTCAGGACTATATTGAGCCTTACAAATTATATTGCAACATCAAACAAATTCTGGACCAAGAAAATACAGTTATAATAATTCAATGATGAAGAACGGCCCTGAATGTGGAGTTTCTTTTGAGTTATGAAGGAGAACAAACATCATTAATGTTGGACAATATACGCTAGCGTCCTAGACACACACAGCTGGAACTGAGCCTAAAATTTGTTAAATTTTAACAACACCAGCCATCATAAATTCTGACCACATGCTTTTAGAACAGCTTCATTCACTAAAGCAATACAAAGCATATTACAATCATTACATAGAAGAATGAAATAGGAAAAAAGAGTTGAAAGAAAATTATCTCTCATCGTCTTCACCCACTAATAACACACTTTTCTACATTTTCTACACTGCTCTCTAGTCCCACCACACGTCCATTTTCATGACAACATCTGCCACCCACTTTGAGTATGCAAACAGCTTCATATGATATGCTGATTTCTAAACCCAATCACATGACCTTACTGCGCCCAGATAATCCACTACCACCCATGAAGAATAACCCAACTCTTCATGTAAACACCACAAATTACTTTCATCAATTGTATTGTTCACCATTATATTTTGAAATTTTCATATTGTATATGCATTGGGGTGAGAATATTGAGGGAAACAGAAAAAAGTAAATTCTGTGGAAGAGTAGTGGTGATAATAACGTAAGTTCAAAGTAGTTAGCTTGAACATGAGAGATGTACAAGGATAGGGGTGCGACTGGAAGGCAATTGGTGTAGGTGGAGACAAAAGATTCAACCTTAAGAGAAAATGAGGAGCCCTATATGCAAGATTTTGGTTATAGGTAATGTAGTGTTGGGTTTGACCTAAATTCCTATTCGATAATTACTGGTAGTTTCCTACTTTGAGTTGTACTAATATTGGAAAGTATTTATTCTCTGGCGGGAAAATAATAGTATATCCTTATTTGCTAGTGGAGGCTTGCCAAGCAAATCCTTGTGAGTTATAAATACTTGTATTGAAAATTGTTTGGAATGTGAGAATGAGAGATACGGTTTTGTGAGAGAGCTTGTGTGGTTTTCAGAGGATAAATCCTCACAAGATTTGGTAGAAATGTAGGGATAGTGGTGAGGTAGTTGTGAGATAGAGAAGATTGAGAGTACCCATAGACATTATCTTGCAATCTTATTTTTTATAGTGAATTTGTTCTCTTCTCATCCGTGGATGTAGGCATGTTTGCTGAACCACATTAAATATTGTGTGTGATTTGTTTTGAATGTAGATCTATATTTTTGTGGTTTTTTTTTTCTTAAGAAGTATTTATCAAAGTATGTGAAAGGGAATTTATTTCCTAACATGTAGTGCTATAATGGTCAGAGAAAAAAAAGAGAGATTTTCTGATTGCTTGTTTATGGAGATGAAACTATGTTTTAGATAAGAAGATTTGTTCTATTGACTGATTTCTACCAAAATCCCCAAGAGAAGGACATGCAAATCCATAAAGATAAAAGAGGCACAGGAGGAGTATAAGATATGAAGCTTTAGAATTCAGGATGGGTTTAGTACACAATTCAATGAGGTAATGCTTCACCCACTTTGGTGCCCTTACTGAGCTAGGATTAACATCCTACCATGAGAAAGCAGGTCAGGGTCAGAAAATTGAATGCCCTTGCCATCACTAGCATCACAGCATCACTGCCATAACACCAACCTTTGTTATCACCACCAAAGATCATTAATCCATTTCCATCATTATCTCCACTACCCTCCCACCACCATCACCCAACAGTCATTGCTAGCACCACCATGACTACCTCACTGCACCTCTACCAGCACTTTAGTAGAAGCTTTAACATGTTTGACATTTCTCCAATTAAAGTCTGACAAAATATATGTATATATATATATGTGCTTCAATTTTCGTCGTACCAAACTGTTAGCAAGTCAAAAAATAAGAATCATTTATAAACACAACCAAATAAAAGAACACAAACTACTCTTCTAAATTAACACCTTTCTGTCCAAACTCTTGGATCATTGTGCCTAGGCAACGAGTAGTTGACAAATTCACTAGCTATGACATGTAAATTGATAGAAGAACAAAGAGAATCTATATACTTTCACTGAATAATCTTTATTTTGTTTTTTAGGAAAACTTTACTATAATGAAATACTATACATCAAAATCATCATTCATTAACTTTTTTCTTTAAAAAAGTCTCTCATTGATTCCATTTTGTCATAAAAACACTTCTAGTAAGCCATCCTGAGAAGAGAGGTAAATGTAAATTTTTCCCCAAACAAGAAGGCCATCATCTATACTTTTGTATAACCTCATTCAACATAGCAAACTAGGAAATGCACATTCTCATGGTAAATTATCAAATTAATATCTAAAGTAATCCTTCTCCAACTGCACATGTAATGCTAAAAATAATTACATGATTGAGATTTGAGCTTCCTCTCATTAGCTCTATGCAGTAATGTTAATTCAGTTGAGTAGATTAATTGTATAACCAAGCTACCAGCCACTTCAACCAATGCCAATTATCTTCCAAGATTGAGCAATCTCAAAACTACTATTATTTTATACCATAAAAAAATTAAGCAACTACACTAATAATGTTAAATCTGAAGCTCCATAGTGTTCCATGCTGTCTTATATTAGGGAAGAGCTCTGTTCAAACTTCAAAGCTATTTAGAATTACAAACAAAGATCATCAAGATTTTGCTCTTCCTCCAACAATTTCCTATGTTAGACATTAGGTAAATATATAAAATGGTAGGCTTTGTTTCAAGCCAATACAAGGAATCTAAGTTAAATTCTTGTTCTTTCATGTACTAAATTCACATTTGTCAGTATCACCCATTTGAAGCAAGTTGCACCAGATAAACCAGTGCATCTTGCCACTAACATTTTCTTGATGAGACAATCAGAGAGGGATAATAATACCAAAGCTATACTTGGTAGTAGGGATTAGGGAAGTAAAAACTAGGATAACTAAGTAATTATTTTTCATTAATTCGTGCTTCTAAGGCAAGGTATCCTTCCTCTGGATGGTAGCATTAAAAGAAAGGAATAAAACTATAGCTTTTATAATCATCACGCTCGTATCTTTAATATTGTTTATCATGGCAAAGGCATAAATTACATAAACCAACATAACTTTTGCACTTTCACTCGGATTTGTGCTCATTTTGCTACATCTTTTAAGGATTACTTATTTTTGGTTAACTGTAAGACGGCATGAGAGCAATATCCTCATTTGAACACGTGCCTAAACTCTCTTATCAAGCAAGAACTTACTAAAAAAAAAAAAGAAAATTCACTGCTTTGTTTTTATTTTCAATGTTGTTCCTACCAAGTACAAAATTTGTCATACAAATATCAGAGAGTGAAAACTAAGCAAACTGAAAAATCAACACAAGGATTGAAAAATCAACACAAGGATTGACTCCTTACTAACGGTGCTCTGGTCAACAATACTCAAAAACATGTAGTTCAAGTTGTTCACCACTAATTACTAACAGAGTGCAAGCTTTGCGGTAATTAAAGACCAAAAGAACAGCTCCAAAAAGAAAATGAGAAAAACCCGTTCAACTATCATCAAAATCAAAACTTTTTTTTTCTGGGTCTCATTTATTTTGACCAAAAAGCTTTATTTTCTTTGGCACACAGTCACAAGCTCAAATGGGGCACTGGAGATGAAGAAGAGAAAGCTTACCTACCTAGCCTAAGAAGTCGATTGTCGGCGCTAGCTTTAGCGGTAATGGTGGTGACTGGTAAGCTTGGTTCGCTTCCAATTCCAATTTCAAAACAGCACTGCTTGACCCGAATCGTGCTTCTGCACTATCAACATCGCACTTTGTCTCCCCAAATGCCATTTCCATCACCATTGCTCCACCCACCCCACGACTCTCAGTATGCCATTTCTGTCTACAAAAACCAATACAAAGTTTCTTTTCTCTCTCTTTCTTCCTTTCATTGTTTTTGTTCGGCTATCCACCAATAAAAGCTTGTGATTTTCTTTTAGTGGTCATCTATACAATAATTGTTTTCATTGAAGAAGTGATAACATCACATAATTCAGTGATAATATAGAAAAAATTATGACTACAAAAGGTTAATTCTTTTATATAAAATTTCTTTTAGTCTTTTAAAAATATTTTATTTATTATTTTTTTAAATAATAAATTTTATTGACTCAATTATTTAAATTTTAAATTATTTATAAATTTTATTTTTTTATTTTTTTTATTTTTGATAATTTAATTTTTAAAAAAATAAAATTTATAAATAATTTAAAAATTTTTAAAAATTAAATTAATAAAATTAATAAACAAGATTTTTTATAAAATGTAATAAATAAAATATATTTCATAGACAAAAAAGAACTTTACTTTTTATGAGTGCAAAGGCTTTTTTTTTAAAATAAAAACACATATGTGAAGAGTTTTTTTTTTTTTTTTTTGCTTTGCATAAATGCTAGTATACAATCTACATGACGTTGCTTTAAATTCTTGGGCAAAAGGAAATATAGGTTTTACTTCTAGCATTAGAAAATTTTTTTATTTTTATCGTATCATAAAGGTATTATTACATCAGTTTTTGTATTGGTTGAGATTAAATCATTTTTTAGTTATTCAACAGAAATTAATTATTCTGATTGCTAATTCAAAATTTGAAACCGAATAATTAAGACAGAAACATATTTCCTATGTCAATATTATTGAGTTAAATCTAAGAAGTTGGCTAAGTAGTTAAGAAGGTATATTTCTTAGCTTGACTACTTAAATTTAAATTTTAGGTCAATACCTAAGAGAAAAATAAAAAGCTAACTCATATATCCTTATCGTATAAAAAAATAGCATTAAGTTAATGTTAGAAAACTAAATATAGGTAACTGCACTTTAAACTAATTAAATCCATCCTCCATCCACGTAAGAAGCCTATTACAAGAAGGATTTAAATTTAATCCAGTGTTAATATAATTTTTTTTAATATTATTATTTAATCACATACTATTAAATATTTAATTTTTTTAATAATTATTATTTTAATCAAATCTTTTTAATAATTTAATAATTAATTATTAAATGATAGAATAAAATATTTTATACTGATAAATTAAAATTAAATTCTTGCAAGAAACTCCCAAAAAGCTGACAAGAAAAACTTAACACTTGGCCATCTATTGGTAGAAACTCTAACAGAAGTAAAAATAAATTTTAAATAAAACGAAATGGAGTTATTTGTTTCCTAAGAAACTTATTATATGTTCCATTTGTTCATAAAATACGTTTAAATTCACACTTACCAAAATCGTTATTTATTTTTTAAAGTTATCTAATATCATATCATATCATGTGTTAGCGTGACATTTAAAAAAAATAAATAAATAGGTCAAATGCATCTTGTCCTGCTATTGTTTTTAAATCCTTGTACTTTTCGTTAAATTATCAACTAACAGAAAATGACAAAAACAAAAAAAAAGAACAAAATAACAACAGTGAAGTTTTGTCTTAAAAAAGAAAAAGAAGAAAACAGCAAAATAATAAAAACAAAAAACAAAAAGAAAAGTTTAAAAAAATAAAAATAAAAATTGAAATGGCATGAACTCTCTTTCTTTCACGTCTCTTCCCTTTATCTTTGGATCAATGAATTTATCTCTTACCCTTAGCGCACCTTTGTTGCACTTTATAACTTTGCAATCTCACCTACAAAATGCATCATATCCCACTTCACTTAATCTTGTCTCCTTACACCAACACATGCAAGTAACTCTCAACACTGCACAAAAGCAGCGTTTGACCCGTTGCACTCAAGTTTGTAGCACAGAGAAGGCTCCCCCTGCGAGGCACTGCATCTCCACTCAACTCACATTTTCATGGCAGCATTAGAGGGTTGAACCAAAACATGGGGCAAAAACACAGAGAGAAATAGAGAGGGGAGTGATAAAAGTTTAATATTATTCGTATTTCTTATAAAAAATAGACTTTATCGTATCATAATGAAAGTTAATTGAGATAATCTTATATCAGTAGTGGTTATATTTTCTTGTAGACTAACAATTAGATATTGTGGTTAATTACTGGAAATCAAAATTGAAATAGAATTGGAAGAGGAAGCAATGGTGCGGACAAGCAAGGAAAGGTGCCTAATTTTCAAAGAAGTATGGACATTTTAAAATGGTTTGTCACATTCATATAAAATATTTTTTAGACACTTATGGTACTTATAATCTTTATTATTATTATTATTGTTCTACTCTTTTCAATTGTGTCAATATATGCGTGATATAATAAAAATTAGATAAATAATTATCTTTTATTATATTTATAATAATAAATACCAATTTTTTTAATTTTTATTTTATAAATTTTAAGTTAAAAATGACTATATAATAAATTAATAATACTTATATTTTATATATAAGTATTCATGTTAAAATTTATACTTATATTTTATATATATATTTAAAATTTATGTTTATATTAATTATATATTAATTATATATATTTTTATCATAATTATATTTTATTTTATAATTTTTAAAATTTATCGTATCATCGTATTTTTTATCGCGGTTATGCTTCCTTACTAATTCCTCTTACGCATATGCTGGAGCCCACATGCAATAGATTGTCTGTAATGGTTAAATAGTACCTAAAAAAAGCCAGGTAAAAGCAAGGCCAATTAAGCAGACGGCCAAATATGTAAGAATGAAAAAAAAAAAAAAACATTGCTATCAAATTGGTGTGGTGGGCCCACGGCGCAAAGAGCAGGCTGGAGTAACAGGAATTTGGCCAGGAAAGATTTTGGTTTTCATTAACTTTCAAAAGTATTTTTAATAACACTTATTCAAAATTATTTAAATATAAAATAAATTAATTCAATTACGTACAAAGTTGAAAGACTAGTGCATAAATTGGAAGAAAAGCCCATGGCTTAATTGGAAGCCTAACGGTGTAGGAGGAGATTGCTATAGTGGGGGATTTGAGTGTATTAGGATTAGGATTTGAGTGTTGAGCAAATCTTCATTAATCATAATTTATTCTGTGTTTTGCTCGCGAAAATAAATTATAATTCATAATAGGTTAAACCACGTTAAATTCTTTTTATTCGTTGTTTGCACATGCAGTAAAACAATCTAAATATAAGTGTCATAACTTTTCTTTTTCTAGCAACCATGTTACTTTAAACTGCTTGCTCAATAGAAGTTCATATTTATAGTAGGTTTAAAGAAAAAAACTAAAACTATGTTTTTATTTAAACTTCTAAGAAATAGAAAGATCTAAAACAATATTTTAATTTAAACAGTGATTATTCTATGCGATAATTTTGAAGTCAGAATGCATTGGAAAAAGATCTCAACAGTTGAGTTCAACCCATTTCCAAGACCAAATTAAAAAAAGAAAAAAAAAACACACACACACACACATTTACAAGATATTATTTTTGTTCTAAACATTGTTTTTGTTCTAAAACTTCTTATAATAATTGCATGTAAAATTGAATAATTCTTTCTTTTATTTTATGTTAAGGGGTATTTTTGGGTCAATTTGTATGTTAATTGAGACTGAATTATTTTTCCAAACTATTTTATAAACACACTTCCACCTATGAAGTACAAACACGGCAAAATGGTTTTGCCGTGTTAGTATTTAAGACATATTAGTTTCAAAAATGGAGACGACATGGCTGGATATTTTTAATAATCAATTACCCATATCTAATAATCGATTACTAAGTAAAAATGACCACTTAAAATAAACTAATAATTTATTACCAAGAGCTGATAATGAATTATTGGACTTCTTTGAAGTCTAGTAATTGATTGCCTATAATAGTAGATTTTCAAAAGTTAAAAATCTGAATTTTAATGCTAGTAATTAATTACCAAAGATGTATATGTATATCCATATAATCTATATATTAATAATTTATATATTTATATGTTGTATATTAAAATTTTAGATTTTGTCGTGCGATATTGGTATTGTATCTAGTGTTTGTGCTTTATAGACTCCTATATTGACCAATGCATTTAAGAAAATTAATTATTTTATGAAACATGTTGAAATTGAACAATTCTAAGATTTGTACTTCAAATAGTATTTTGTGTCTATTTTTAGATAACCAACATTTAATTAAGCTTAATTAATTAACTAAATATAGTTCTTCATTAATCATACAAGTTAACTACTTATCAATAGAAAGTTAACCAAAGTTAACTACATATAAATAGAAAGTTACGACACCATTCCTTTCTCTGCTATACAAAGTACAGCTCCTACTTTGATTCATGTCAATTGGAATCCCCCAAAAGCAGGCTTTGTTAAGCTCAATACAGATGAAGCTTGTAAACAAACTCAGGAAGTTTTGTTGGCTGGCTGTGGGCTATTCTGAGTGATGATTTCGACCAATGGATTAGGGGTTTTACTAAACATTTAAGCGCTACCTCTGCTCTAGTTGCAGAAGCTTGGAGTGTTTTGGAGGGCCTTTTGCTGGTTTGGAATAAGGGTTACAAGCAGGTTCAACTTGAAATTGATTCACAAGTTCTTGTTTCTTTGATTAAATGTGATGAAATAGGTAGCCATGCAACTAAGAATCTGCTATGGAAAATCAAACATAAGCTCAGCTGGAATTGGTGTGTTGAAGTTCATCATATATATAGGAAGAGGCTAATATAGGTGCGAACTTTATGGCAAATCTCAGCCTCTACCAGAATGATTATCTGCGCTTGTGGGAGTCCCCTCATGCCTTTATTAGGACTGTGCTTTTCCATGATATAATGAAAAATTTTTAAGTATATCTGGTAGAAGACAAATCTTTTAATTATACTATATCATTAAATATGTGACACATTAACTGTGTAGATCATCTAATGATTACATAACTAATGTGATACATAATAGATGATATAATATGAAAGTATTGTCTTATACTGAATTTACTTGTATAAAAATCTCTCTAATATAATGAGAGTATTGTTTATTTGTTCTTTTCCTTTTGGGCTTTTGCCCCGTCTTTATACCAAAAAACAAAAGTTAACCAATTATTAACTTTTACAGTCATTGGTGAGAGATATCAAAGTGAAATCACATAATGATTATTATCGTTATAGCTAACATGGGCAAAATAAAAAGTTGTGTGCATGCTAATGATGAGAGAGATGATCGAATTGGACTGGCTGGTAGGCTGGAATAGGAACATTGGGAATATATCTAACAATTGGAGCGGGCAATCCCTAAAAGCAATTTTTTGTTGACATTATATTGTTCCAACAAGTCATAATTAATTACACCGCTTTTATATTTTGGCCCATCCTTTTTTTTAAAACTTAAAATGACGTCATTTGTGATCCTAAATCTCATATTAGGGGCTGATTAACCGTTTAATTTCTTTGTGATGTAAAAAATATAAAGCTACTTCGTTATGTTTTATACATTTCATAAATACAAGTTTTATTTTTTATTTTTATGATTTACTTATTTACTTAACTATCATATATTATTTGAATATGAATGCATGTTAATAATCTAAACCCCATTTCAACCTTCAATTCTTGACCCTCATCTCATCCTAGTTTGACTCTTAGCTCATATGTAGCAATCTTGCACTTCTAGGTGGATCATACAAACTACCCAAATATCAATAAAAATTAACCCTAATAAATTTAAGCGTAGAGAAAATTATTTTTAACAATATAAAATGAGCCTTTCTATCTCATGCTTGTCATCATATGCAGCTACACTCTTTTTAGTGACAAATAAATTTTGTAGCTTGTCAATATATAGCAAAATATTCATCTTTAGCTCCTCATTGAATCTATATATTTTCTTTATCAATGTAAAAATAAACTACTACAACTTATCAATCATTACAACTACATATTCGCTCAATTTTTACATATAGCTTGCAGCAGAATTATGTACTAGCCATTTATTTTTACTCCATAATGATATTAATCGTCTTGACACTTGCTTGTTAGGATCATTTGTTTAACTTTAAAATTTTAAACTATATCATCTACTTAAAAAAAGGAAGCAACAATTAGCAAAAATGCATGTAGTTTGGGAAGAGTCAACTCAGTGTAGTAGCACTAAGCATAAAGTAGGCTAATAAAATTAGCCAGTACTGGAGGCCTTCACACAGCTACAAGCCTTATAAATTCTTCAAAGCAAGTAGGCAAGAATAATTAAATGAAAATCTGTAAGAAGGCACACATGAGTGGTTCCTTTAAAAGCAGTGATGTATCCTGGGTTTTTCAGACTATTGCTACCTTTGATAAATTGTAAAACATTTATTGGGTTTTAATTCTCACAATAAATATTTTAAATTCATAAATTATAAAGAACTGGTTTTTGGATATATAAGCCTTTTATAAAAAAGTATTTTTATTTGAACTTTTTTAAATATTATTTTATAAAAAGTAAAAATTATTTTGTATTTAAATTAAATATAATATTTGAAAAATACTTTTTATGTTTGAATAGATATTTATATATGTTCTAGAAAAATGTCTCTATTTAGAGGTACAAAAATCTAATTTTTGAATAGATATTTATATATGTTCTAGAAAAATGTCTCTATTTAGAGGTACAAAAATCTAATTTTTTTAATGTCTTTTTTTTATAAAAGAAAAAATTATATCCAAATCAACACAAACAATATCCAATAAATCTTTGACAGTCAATTAAATATTAATATAAAAAATGAGAATACAGGGCTAAAATTACAAAATTGATGAACCTAAAAAATGTTGAAGCAACATGAAGTGCCATAGCGGTGAATAAAATATACGCCATTAAATGTTAGGCTTAGGGAATGATTTAGCATGTGTAATTTAAAATTCAAAGTAATAAGCGAGCACCCAAAAAAATCTGATAATGCTAGATCCTTTGAAGACTCAACACAGAAGCACTGAATACGTAAAAAGCATACAAAAAGAAAACATTTTAACGTGGGAAGCTTCCAATACTGAAGAAAAAATCAGACAAACTCTGAAAATTAATCTATTATATATATACAGATTAATTACAATAACCTCTTCCCACTCTTTCACACGAGAGATACAAAATATAATGTTTTCGAGTGAAACCTCTCTTATTCTAGTACTATAATTTTTCATAACTGTAGTAACAAGGAATAATAGAGACGATACCAAAATTTTTTTGCAATGAATTTTCCCTCTCCTCACAGTACTCTTAGAATTTACTCCACACTTTTTGTCTTTCACTGCTGGAGGCTATATTTAATGCTTTCGCTTTTGCCTCTTCTTGCTTTTCTAATGAACAAATGTTGTCTTTATTTATAGAGGCTCCTTGCATTGTGAACGCAAATCTCTGGCTTCACGTTTTACATTCACTGCATATGCAATGCAATAGAAAGCATTGGATTCAAGTTTCAACCGGCCTATGCTATACAGGTTGAAGAAACATTGCACTTTCATCTTTGCGCCATTCGATGGTTTACATTTATTGAAACCATAAATGGCTGGACCCCACAATTTTTTCGCTCCAACCATTAAGGAAAAAATAATCCTGAAAAGATTCATCTAGAGTCCATGATGACCAACTCAGAACAAAGCTGTAGGCTTTCACAAATTACAAATTTTGTCATTATATTAGTAGGGTTTTATCTGTGTGAATATTTTCTAACTTGAAATATTGTTCTTTCATTGCTAAACGTAGTCAATGATATCTCACGTCAATATGCTTTGTGTAAGAATAATACAACACATTCTTGCTTAAGTTCAAAGCACTTTGATTATCGCAATGAATAACAGACATTTCCTTCTTCCTACCAATTATTAAAGAAATTTTTTCAACCAAAGCATTTTCTCTTCCTGCTTTAGTCATTACTACATATTCTACTTAAGGTGTAGATAAAACAACATACTTTTGCAATTTAGATTGTTAGGACACAACTCTCCCTACAAAAGTAAACGAGAATATTTAGGTGGATCTCTACCATTCAGGTAACCTACCATATCTTTATTTGTATAACCCTCCAGAATTGGTTCCAATAGTCTAAAACATATAACATTTTGATGCTACCTCTTAAATATCTCAAGATCCACTTTACCACTAATTCTCAATGGTCTCTACTAGGATTGCAAAGAAATCTACTGACTGCTCCAATTGTATGAGCAATATCTGGTCAAGTACAAACCACAACATACATCAAACTCCTAATTGCATAAGAGTAAGGAATAATAGCCAATGCTTCCTTTTCTTCCTAAATAATGGGGCCACTCTTTCTATTGAGTTTAAAGTGATTGACTAATGGTATGCTAATTGACTTAGCATTTTGCATTTTAGATCTTTTTAGAACTCATTACACATATTGTTCTAGTGACAACCATAGCTTTTTAGCTTTTCGGTCTCACAAAAATATTTACATGCCTAGAATTTGCCTTATAGTGCCTAGATCTTTCATATGAAAGGATTTTAATGAATCATTTTTCAGATCACCAAAACTTCGTATCTTATCCCATTATCAATGTCAATTAACAATTGGTAATAACATGGGAATGATCCATTATCCATTGCGATAGTCAAAGTGCTTTTGATTTAAATAAGAATGAGATGTATCATTCTGACATACAAAGCATATTGATGTAAGATATCATTGGTTGCATCTAACAATGGTAGAATAACACTAGAAGTTGGAAAAGATTCACACTAATAAAAACCTTGTTGATATGATGACAAAAGTTGTAGCTCTTGAAAAGCTTTAGCTTTGTGTTGAGTTAGTCAGCATGGACTCAAAATGAATGTCTCCATGATAATTTTCTCACTAATGGCTAGAAGGGAAAATTTGTGGAATCTAGCCATTTATGGTTGTAATAACTGCAAACCATTGAATGAAGCAAAGATGGAAGTGCAATGTTTCTTCAGCCTATATAGTGTAAGCCAATTGAAACTTGAATGCTATTGCATTGCATGTGCGATGAATGTAAAACATGAAGCCGCAAGATTTGCATTCACACTGCAAGGAACATCTATAAATAGAGGCAACATTTGTTTAAATGAGTAGGTGTTAGTCATTTTAGCTTATTTACACCGTTTAATAACTTCTTATGGACGTAAATTTCTTCAACGATTGACTTGAAAGTTCTTATGAAGTATAAGTTTACAAAATTTTATATAATTTAAAAACTAGTTAATATTTCATCACACCACTTTATTTTAACGTATAATGTATTTTTTGAAATATAAGTAAATATTAACTATTAAATTACATACTTATGAATGTTTAATTTATCTCAAATTTGACATGCATGATTATTAAGATAATATCACATGATTTAACATTTGAATTAATTTAATTTATATTTTATAAAAAGTTATTAATAATAGTGTAAGTGTCCAAAATTTATACTTACTATAAGTAGATTCCTACCCATACACACACACAATAGAGTAAGTGTGCCAAAACTTGCTTTTATATATAGGGATTCAATTACTACAGAAGTAAGTCTTGGCATACTTATTCTATTAAATATCTTTGTATAAATATTAAATTTTATCAATTTAACTATTAGAATGAAAGCTTTTATGAAATAGCTTAAGCTTATAAAATTTCATAAACTTTTAATATGAATTGGTACTTCATTGAATTATTTTATGTTAAAGTATAATATGTTTTTCAACATATAAGCAAATGTCAATAGTTAAATAGGTACCTATAAATATTTGATTTATTTTAAATTTAATATATATGATCGTCACAATAATATTATATTATTCAATAATTAAATTGATAAAATTTATACTCTAAAAAAAATTTATTTAATAATATAAGTGTGCAAGACTCATTTCTTGTCAAACTGAACTCAATTGGTGAGGTGTGGTTTACTTAGCAATTTGAGTTCTATACGGGTAGATTTTACAATACAATATATTTCCCATGACTCTTGTTGATCATTATAGCAAAATAGATATTTAATAGATATATATTATCTTGTTTAAAGTTTAAAAGTTAATTTTATATTAAATGAAATAATAATCATATGAGAAATAAACTCCTTGTGTCCTACATTGATACCTGAAATTACCTTATATTCAAAGGCATAATTTTTAATTTGAACATAATGATATGATTTCATTATTCAATCTATTTGACCGGTTTATATTTATAAATAGTATAACGTAAACACTTATCTTTTAATTTCATAACATAACATAACTAAATATGTGACAATTTACTTTATAAGGAAAAATTTAAAATTTAAGAAAATATGACATGTGACAACTAAAGTGGAAAAACTTCTGATTTATATAATAATTAGATAGATATATGACACACTTAATTCAAAGGATATCAAATTTTTATAAAGACGTTGATTTGAGAAATCAAATTTTATGTAAGTCACTTTGTTTAAATAATTATACATTAAATTTTAAATCTTTTGAATAACAAACAAAATATATCAAAATGTTTAATATATCAAATAAGATATGAATCAAAACTGGTAATAATATCGCAGGTATTAATTTAAAACTTTAAATTTGATCTACTTTTTTTATAAAGTTTTTTATTCTATTATTAAATCATACATACACACATTATTAAAAAATTTAAAATTTTTAAGTAATTTTTATTATAATTAAACTCTTTTAGTGATGAGTTTATATATGATTAAATATAAAAAAAATTTATATTAGATTAAATTTAAATTCTTTAATTTAATTTTAAAAAACACACAAATTGGGCTGTGTGAGCTGCCATCTTAAGGCCCAATAAACTAAATATTGAACAGACCGTATTTTAAGCTATGCAATAAAATTTGACCCAAAAAAAAAAGTTATAAAGTAAACATGTTGAACAAAAACAAAAGTTTTGCAATAAACATGAAGACCAAAAAACAAAAAAAAAGCAGTTGTCCGATAAACCGGCTTGGCAACGACAGTTTTTTGCAATTTCTAATAAAAAAAATGGCTGACGTCCAAAAAAATAAAAAATAAAAAAATGACTGATGCTCTTGGTGTCTTATTCTTGAGGACGTAGTATCTCCTTGTTTGCTTTTTTTTTTTTTCTCTTTTTCTTTTTTTTAGTTTTTTCGTATTGTACTAAAAAAATATTGTACGTGACCAAAAACAAAACTTGCATTACAAATTTTCAACTTGAAGTTTAATATTGATTTGTTTAAATTTATTTAATAATATTATAATATATAATTAGATGATAGAGTAAATTACATTAACTGCAAATAAAAATTAAATCTTTAAAAATATCCCTTTTTAATAAATACTTCCCAAATCACATTATAAATTTAAAAAAGCTAAGCAAAAATGCAAAATGATAGCTGCCATATTGTCTAAAGTATGTACATAAACAATTTGAATTGTTAAAAATTTGTAGTAAAATTAAAATATTATCTAATAATTTTGTTAAGAAGTAATTAAGTATGCATAAATATTATTTTTATAAATCTATATTTAGTTTTGATTAATTTTTAAAAAATTATTTTTTTAAAAAAAATCCTCTCAACAAAATTTTAATTATAAGTGATTTTTAGTACAAAATAAATTAATTTAAATACACAATTTTTATATTTAAAAAACTTATAATTCAAATTCTGTAAAGAGATGTTTTGACAGAAAAGCTAAATTATGTAAAATTTAATAAATAAATAAATATGTGCTAATTAATTTTGAGAAAAATTAAGTAATATTTTCTTCCAATGATGAAACGCGTTACTGTTTTCTGTTGCTCTTCTCTGGCAATACACGACAGGTAAAATAGAGGATACTTTTTAGCGGTAAAGGAAATTAGGGGTTTTCTGTTTCTCTTTTTTTTTTTAAAAAAAAAAGTGTTTGTTTCACAATTTTTTTTTTCTATTTTATCCTTCTGTTTCTTGTATTCGACCTATGTCATTCCTGTGTGGTTAGATCCCAACAGCAAGAAGATGAAGAAGCCAGGAAAAGAATGTTCTTTAACGGATAATTGCACACAACACAACCAAAAAACAAAAACAAACTCATACATTGTAACGCATCTCGTATTTGCAAGCTCTTGCAAAACAACCTAATCCCGTAACCCTCGTTGCATCCTCCATTTCCATTCTCTACCAGCGAGTTTCCTTCTTCTTCTGCATACCCTTTTACCACCACATTGCGCACAAGCCCTTCTTCCCACAGGCATTGTCTCTCTTTCGCTCTCTCTGCTCCTGCTGATTCCTCCCTCTCTCT